>OZ025261.1:9262060-9579393 GCA_964019135.1 Arenicola marina | reverse complement strand
CCGATGTTGATACAGGGTGATTTATAATCATGTAGAGTGAACGCTCCACAGCCAACCAAGCGATCTGAAGACCATTTTATGAGGAGGACGTGTTTTACCGGCTTACTGGCCCCAGCGGTGCAGTTACCACTGGCACGGCCATATCTTCCCCCTCACACACAGACACACAGACACACACACACTACACGGCCTACCATCCCATAGTCTCTGTACCAACACGCTCCCTGACTCAGCACCTGTAACTACGAACAGCAGCGACCGACCACATGTTGGGGGTGCAGAGTGTCGAGGGGTCGTGTTCATAAACGATCTTTACGCTATATATATGAACAATTACTCAGCGCCAAGTGAAACATTTGTCGAGCGATTACCGGGTTCAAAATATAAAAGTATGTTCCCATGAGGTAAATTTTTTTAATTAAAAACATTGCCAAAATTATATTGAAGATGATTTCTTGATCAAGACCGCCACCACCAATTGACGGTCACGCTGAGGACAGACCAGGGGGAGGACGGGCCAGGGGGGAGGGCGGGTGGACGAGGGGGGGGGGGTGCCATGGGGCGGTATTCATAACCATCACGCAGCTTGCCCTTGCGCAACACATTTCCAGACGTCACAGCTACTGACACACGGACTGAGGCGTTCTAAGTGTTTCTTCAATTAGATATGATACCAGTAGCCATAGCTACACTGGATACAATGTTCACGATGTCAGTAACTGCACAATGGGCCCGGCCAAATATCACGCGCAAGCTACGTGCTTCACTACGACCGTCTATAGGTCTAGTGAGGGGTGTTCAGGGCTGGGCAAGTAAGGGGTGTTCAGGGCTGGTCTGGTACGGGGTGTTCAGGACTGGTCTGGTACGGGGTGTTCAGGACTGGTCTGGTACGGGGTGTTCAGGGCTGGTCTGGTACGGGGTGTTCAGGACTGGTCTGGTACGGGGTGTTCAGGACTGGTCTGGTACGGGGTGTTCAGGACTGGTCTGGTACGGGGTGTTCAGGACTGGTCTGGTACGGGGTGTTCAGGACTGGTCTGGTACGGGGTGTTCAGGGGCTGGTCTGGTACGGGGTGTTCAGGACTGGTCTGGTACGGGGTGTTCAGGCTGGTCAAGTAAGGGGTGTTCAGGGCTGGTCAAGTAAGGGGTGTTCAGGGCTGGTCTGGTAAGGGGTGTTCAGGGCTGGTCAAGTAAGGGGTGTTCAGGGCTGGTCAAGTAAGGGGTGTTCAGGGCTGGTCTGGTACGGGGTGTTCAGGACTGGTCTGGTACGGGGTGTTCAGGACTGGTCTGGTACGGGGTGTTCAGGACTGGTCTGGTACGGGGTATTCATGACTGGTTTAGTACGGGGTGTTCAGGACTGGTCTGTACGGGGTGTTCAGGACTGGTCTGGTATGGGGTGTTCAGGACTGGTTTAGTACGGGGTGTTCAGGACTGGTCTGGTACGGGGGGGTTCATGACTGGTCTGGTACGGGGTCTTCAGGACTGGTCTGGTATGGGGTGTTCAGGACTGGTTTAGTACGGGGTGTTCAGGACTGGTCTGGTATGGGGGGGTTCATGACTGGTCTGGTAAGGGGTGTTCAAGGCTGGTCTGGTACGGGGTGTTCAGGACTGGTCTGGTATGGGGTGTTCAGGACTGGGTCCTGGTACGGGGTGTTCAAAGCTGGTCAGGTACGGGGTGTCAGGGCTGGTTTAGTACGGGTGTTCAGGACTGGTCTGGTAAGGGGTGTTCAGGGTTGGTCAGGTACGGGGTGTTCAGGGCTGGTCAGGTACGGGGTGTTCATGACTGGTTTAGTACGGGGTGGTTCAGGACTGGTCTGGTACGGGGTGTTCAGGCTGGTCTGGTAAGGGGGTTCAGGCTGGTCAGGTACGGGGTGTTCATGACTGGTTTAGTACGGGGTGTTCAGGACTGGTCTGGTACGGGGTGGTCAGGACTGGTCTGGTACGGGGTGTTCAGGGCTGGTCAGGTACGGGGTGTTCATGACTGGTTTAGTACGGGGTGTTCAAGACTGGTCTGGTACGGGGTATTCAGGACTGGTCTGGTAAGGGGTGTTCAGGACTGGTCAGGTAAGGGGTGCTCAGGGCTGGTCTGGTACGGGGTGTCCAGGCTGGTCTGGTACGGGGTGTCAGGACTGGTCAGGTAAGGGGTGTTCAGGACTGGTCAGGTAAGGGGTGTTCAGGACTGGTCTGGTACGGGGTGTTCAGGGCTGGTCAGGTAAGGGGTGTTCAGGGCTGGTCTGGTACGGGGTGTTCAGGACTGGTCTGGTAAGGGGTGTTCAGGACTGGTCTGGTACGGGGTGTTCAGGGCTGGTCTGGTACGGGGTGTCCAGGGCTGGTCTGGTACGGGGTGTTCAGGACTGGTCAGGTAAGGGGTGTTCAGGACTGGTCTGGTACGGGGTGTTCAGGACTGGTCAGGTAAGGGGTGTTCAGGGCTGGTCTGGTACGGGGTGTTCAGGACTGGTCTGGTAAGGGGTGTTCAGGACTGGTCTGGTACGGGGTGTTCAGGACTGGTCAGGTAAGGGGTGTTCAGGGCTGGTCTGGTACGGGGTGTTCAGGACTGGTCTGGTACGGGGTGTTCAGGACTGGTCTGGTACGGGGTGTTCAGGACTGGTCTGGTATGGGGTGTTCAGGACTGGTCTGGTACGGGGTATTCATGACTGGTTTAGTACGGGGTGTTCAGGACTGGTCTGGTACGGGGTGTTAAGGACTGGTCTGGTACGGGGTGTCCAGGGCTGGTCTGGTACGGGGTGTTCAGGACTGGTCTGGTAAGGGGTGTTCAGGACTGGTCTGGTACGGGGTGTTCAGGACTGGTCAGGTAAGGGGGGTTCAGGGCTGGTCTGGTACGGGGTGTTCAGGACTGGTCTGGTACGGGGTGTTCAGGACTGGTCTGGTACGGGGTGTTCAGGACTGGTCTGGTATGGGGTGTTCAGGACTGGTCTGGTACGGGGTATTCATGACTGGTTTAGTACGGGGTGTTCAGGACTGGTCTGGTATGGGGTGTTCAGGACTGGTTTGGTACGGGGTGTTCAGGACTTGTCTGGTACGGGGGGTTCATGACTGGTCTGGTAAGGGGTGTTCAAGGCTGGTCTGGTACGGGGTGTTCAGGACTGGTCTGGTATGGGGTGTTCAGGACTGGTTTAGTACGGGGTGTTCAGAACTGGTCTGGTACGGGGTGTTCAGGACTGGTCAGGTAAGGGGTGTTCAGGACTGGTCTGGTAAGGGGTGTTCAGGGCTGGTCTGGTACGGGGTGTCCCGGACTGGTCTGGTACGGGGTGTTCAGGACTGGTCTGGTACGGGGTGTTCAGGACTGGTCTGGTAAGGGGTGTTCAGGGCTGGTCAGGTAAGGGGTGTTCAGGACTGGTCTGGTACGGGGTGTTCAGGACTGGTCTGGTACGGGGTGTTCAGGACTGGTTTGGTACGGGGTGTTCAGGACTGGTCTGGTACGGGGTGTTCAGGACTGGTCTGGTAAGGGGTGTTCAGGGCTGGTCAGGTAAGGGGTGTTCAGGACTGGTCTGGTACGGGGTGTTCAGGACTGGTCTGGTACGGGGTGTTCAGGACTGGTCTGGTACGGGGTGTTTAGGACTGGTCTGGTACGGGGTGTTCAAGACTGGTCTGGTACGGGGTGTTCAAGACTGGTCTGGTACGGGGTGTTCAGGGCTGGTCAGGTAAGGGGTGTTCAGGACTGGTCTGGTACGGGGTGTTTAGGACTGGTCTGGTACTGGGTGTCCAGGACTGGTCTGGTACGGGGTGTTCAGGACTGGTCTGGTACGGGGTGTTCAGGGCTGGTCTGGTACGGGGTGTTCAGGACTGGTCTGGTACGGGGTGTTTAGGACTGGTCAAGTAAGGGGTGTTCAGGGCTGGTCTGGTACGGGGTGTTCAAGACTGGTCTGGTACGGGGTGTTCAGGGCTGGTCTGGTACGGGGTGTTCAGGGCTGGTCAGGTACGGGGTGTTCATGACTGGTTTAGTACGGGGTGTTCAGGACTGGTCTGGTACGGGGTGTTCAGGACTGGTCAGGTACAGGGTGTTCAGGGCTGGTCTGGTACGGGGTGTTCAGGACTGGTCAGGTAAGGGGTGTTCAGGGCTGGTCTGGTACGGGGTGTTCAGGACTGGTCTGGTAAGGAGTGTTCAGGACTGGTTTAGTACGGGGTGTTCAGGACTGGTCTGGTACGGGGTGTTCAGGGCTGGTCTGGTACGGGGTGTTCAGGGCTGGTCTGGTACGGGGTGTTCAGGGCTGGTCTGGTACGGGGTGTTCAGGACTGGTCTGGTACGGGGTGTTCAGGACTCCCCCCGCCCCCCGTCACAACATGGAATCCAACCTTGTCACCGACTTATCTCCCCCTCCCTCCCCCCCCCCCCCCCCACGCCACCCTCCGTCAGTCTACTCCCCCGGATTGGCCCCCTAGGTTTGTCTGGCCCACCAGGCCAAATTCCCAAGTTCCCCTCCGCCGCCCTACCTCCACTCCCCCCCCCCCCCCCACAAAACACCCCCCCTGCGAATTTCAGTCAAACACATTATCATGACCGTGACAGCAGACGTCATACGACCAAGTGGTCGCCTGTCTCTGTAGCTAACCATTCTGTTTGATTAGCCCGACTGTCAGCATGGTCACGTGGTCACCCGATCACCCAGTGACGTCACAGTATGGTGGCCCTTTCCTACGCTTGGCGTTACAGGCATTTTGACATCTGTATACATCCCAAATCGGGAGATCGTAGGGCGACTGTCTGAGAAAGGATAAATCCTAAGTCTAACCATCGTCAAAGTGATGATTCAACACTTAATTTCTGTGCTCATGGTCATAGTCAGATGGCAATTGCCAAAAGAGGCTTCAGAAACACCTTTGACGTGAAGACAACACAATGAAAAATGTGTTTTTTACTTATCGAAATCTAAAGGTTGGATTCTACAAGGCGGGTCTGCCATTCTGCTCTACTGTAAAAGAATAACGCCATATGTTATCCAAAAACACGTCATTTAGTGATTGTCGCCAGAACCCGAGTCGACTTCCCATGTTTTAAGCGGGTGGGTTATTCTACCCTCTTAATCCCACAAGAAGCAACGTATTTTACTTACATAAAAGGGCAATAGATTGGGGAGGGGCGACACCCCACCACAAGTTATTGGAGGGAAGACACCCACCAGTTTGAGGAGGGGAGACTGGCTTTGACGAGAGGCCTCAACCAGGTCAACCATCGCGGCGGAGTTCGGGAGTTAACGCCCCACTGGGGACCACACGAACAATCTGGTGGTTAGCGCGATCGGCTTTGACGAGAGGGCTCTGCCACGCCAGCCATCGCGGCGGAGTTCGGGAGTAAGAGCCCCACTGGGGGCCAACCGAATGGTCTGGTGGTTAGCGCGATCGGCTTTGACGAGAGGGCACTCCCAGGCCAGCCATTGTGGCGGAGTTCGGGAGTAAAAGCCCCACTGGGGACCACCCGAACAGTCTGGTCGTTAGCGCGATCGGCTTTGACGAGAGGGCTCTGCCAGGCCAGCCATCGCGGCGGAGTTCGGGAGTTAACGCCCCACTGGGGACCACACGAACAATCTGGTGGTTAGCGCGATCGGCTTTGACGAGAGGGCTCTGCCAGGCCAGCCATCGCGGCGGAGTTCGGGAGTAAGAGCCCCACTGGGGGCCAACCGAATGGTCTGGTGGTTAGCGCGATCGGCTTTGACGAGTAAACTCTACCAGAGTTCGGTGGGTTTCCGTCAGACTGCATGCGCATCTATGGGTGTTTTCGATTATCCCGTTCGCGTGCCCCGAGCGGATATTTTGCGCATGCGCATTTACATATGCGCAGTTACTCAAACCAAACGGGAATCCGAGTTATCCGACAATAACATGGCTGCCATGGGTTTCGTTTAAGCGAATTATTCGGAGAAGACAGTGCTGTTGGCGATGAAGACGATACGTTCAGGGTCCTGAAGTTTAGCACGCTAAAGCTCAGCGATTTGACCCTCCCCCCCCCCCCCCCCATTAATCTGACTTGGCACTGCACTAGCCGCAGACGCCTCAGTCGGCAGTGGCCATGCAGTGGCAGTGCGACGACCACAAACTTGATCGCACAAATAGTTGTTTTAACTGACAGCAACACATTGACACCCAACAAAAACTTCGTAAATCTAATATTGGTTCTTTATAATACAATATTGTCACTAGAACATCCAAATAGTAATTAGCAGTGTTATAATAAGCAAATAAAGTTTTCTTTCGACTTTTCTGCGCCCGCTCCCGCCATCTTGGATATCCTTGTGCCCCTGCCCTCGGCCGGGAGTACGCGACGCGGTGAAATAGGTCATGTGACACACCGCTCGGAGCGCGACTCGCGTCGTTTGATTTACAAATCCTTGTAGCCAGAGTACTCCGAGCGCATAATCGAAAACGCCCTATGTGCGCACAGATAAAGACACAAAGTAATTCTGAGACAATAGTAGGGGGTTACCCTCGGGACATGGCTCCATGCAGCATTACACCCTTGACATACCACTATCGGAACACGACCTTCAAAAGTTAAATAAACTGTCCTCAAGCCAACTAACCAACCAACCAACCAACCATGATCCAGCTGTGAACCTAGCCATGGCCTGCAATGACATGAACCAACCGCCAAGTTAAGTGAAACAAATTGGTGGCCTCAGCCCATCTGTCAATTTCCATGTGCCACAGAAATGACGCCAGGGGACCTCCAATCACAGATTTAAAGAAAATCGCTCGCCCCAAACATTAGCGGTATGATAGAGACAGGGGATTCCGACTTGAGCAGATGATAGCTTATCACTTGGAGGATACTGGCTAATACTGTCGTATTGATTACAGACTCAACACAATGGACCTAGCCCACAGGCACCCCTGTTGTGGATGATGCATGGCGAGTTAGACCACCTTTGTGCCTACGTGGGCTACAATTGACATGGTGAACAGCTACCTGGTGAGCAGATAAAACGGGGATCAGACCCCGATGGGGTTGGAAACAGCAACCTGCAGTCCCACCCTCGACGCCCACTAAAATTGCCCCCACCCTCTCCCCTCTTTCTCTCTCTCTCTCTCCACCACTCCCCCCGCACCCTTCAGCATCCTGGTTGGTTGCTTGGTTGTATATTCAGGGCGCTTTAACCACGTTTGGTCATATCGCGTCAATGGGAGAAAAAAGGGAAAGTGGAGCCATGTCCCCCGGGGGTAACCCCCTACGCTTTGCAAAGAAGGGCAAGGGACCTTTATCCTGCGACCGCATAGACATGGCCACAGCGGGGCTCCAACCAGCGATCCACGTGCCGCTAGGCTCTCAGGTGGCCAGAACATGGAGCGCGCACTCTAACCCACTGAGCTATCGGGCCGGCCCCTCAGAATCCTGGATGCGCCCTCGCCCATCCGAGGGGGCTACAGCTGGTATTGTGCCCGTATCTCAACCCTCAGAGACCTTCATGCTGGCCCGGGCCAAACGCTTAGATGATAAGCTACATAAGCTATTTCCAGGGCCGAGCTGTTGAGGCCATGGTACATTGTGTATAATAGTGACTTCGAGTGAGCAGCCAAGTGTGTTACGCCACCGTGTAACAATACCAGAGGGCGAGAGGGTGAATACGTGAGAGGTAGGGTGTCAAAGGGGTGCATATGCGAGGGTGAATATGTGAGGGCCAGAGGGTCAGAGGGTGAATAAATGAGCGGGCTCGACGGTGAAGATGTGCGGACGAGAGGGTAAAAATGTGAGCGGGTGAGGCGGTGGGAGGGTGACTATGCGAGGGCGAGAGACTCTAGGGTTAATATGTACGGGTGAGAGGATAAATATCGTAAGAAATAGGGTAAAACGGTGAGAGGATGAGATAGGGCGAGAGGATAAAACGTTGAGAGGGTGAGTAGCGGGGCGGGTGTGTCGGTAAAGGGGGTGAGGGGTAGGTTGAGAAAGGGAGAGAGGGCGAGAGGGTAGGTCGGTGAGAGAGGGCGACAGGGTAAGACAGGGTTAGTAGCGGGGTGGGTGTGTCGGTGAGAGGGTGGGAGAGCGTAAGACGGTGAGGGGGTGAGTAGCGGGGTGGGTGTGTCGGTGAGAGGGTGAGAGAGCGTAAGACGGTGGGGGGGTTAGTAGCGGGGTGGGTGTGTCGGCGAGAGGGTGAGAGAGCGTAAGACGGTGAGGGGGTGAGTAGCGGGGTGGGTGTGTCGATGAGCGGCCGCGGACGTAAGGGTTCTGGCTGATCGCCCTCCGCACCTGGCTTCAGCGCGTAAAAAACAAATAAAGGTTCCACCATAACGAGTCCCCAGGGTACCTGAATCTATCCAGAGGGCGGCTGTGGTCAAGGCTATACGCGCGGGTATCCTTCCGTACCAGGCTCTGTCACCCTCTACACAGCTACATCCCCACCACCCCCACCCAACCCTTGCTTACCCATTTAATGCATTCTCCTGGCCCCATCGGGCCATTCCCACCCCGCCCGGCCCCATGCAAACCCCGTCACCCATAGCAAGACATCCGGCAACAGCCTACCCAACCAATAACAAACTATTACTGTCCCAGATCTGATGCGCAAGTCCTTTTCGGCGTTTTGAATATAAACTGTGATTTATCACATATTTACTTCAAGTCGGATTCACTGAGAAACTGTAGTCAGACTATACATCAGCCCTTGCTCTCACCTCATCAATGTTTGACTCCCGCGGTCGAAAGTTTGAAGAATCCCCCACCCCCACCCCACTTTCAAAAGCCTGGATGCGTCCCTGCTTGCTCCTGGCTGAGTGCTCGTGTGTGCCCAGCCCTTGATCTTATTCGACCAGCCCGAGCTCCTGTTTCAGCAACTCTTGCTTGCTACTGACTGCTCCTGTGTGCCTGGACCTTCATCTCATTTGACCAACCATTCTTCTTCTTTGACAGCTCATGTGCGCTCGGCCCTTAATCTCATTTGACCACCGCAACGTCCTGTTTGATCAACCCTTGCTCCTGTCTGACTGCTCGATATGCGCGCCGTAACCCTTTTCATGTGATAGACCATGTTCGTATTTTGTGACCAAGCTTAGCTCCAGTGTAACCGCTTGACCAACACTCGCCCCAAGTTAACCAAACTTTGCTGTCATTTGACCCACACTTGCTCTGGTTTCACCAACACTTTGATCAGTTCGATCACTCATAAACCCTACTTGACCAAACCACCCCAGTTGAGGTGAGACTCAATATCTATATATCGTCTTAGCGGTGCGCAAAGCCATTTCACATCTCCAATTGATCAGCCAGGTTAAACACAACGCCTGTCCAAGTTGACAGCCCATTGTCTCCCCATACTGTGCGCTTCAAATATACCGCATTCCCCCGAATAATATCTCAGGCGCTAATTCCTATCCCTAGAACAGTTGTGCCGCGGCGCTTGATACACGCAAGAACGTTAATTTGGAGCGCCGGACTCTTGATCGAGTGAATACGGTAAGCGCACAAGCTGCTGCGAATTGCTTCCATTTTTCCGAGATCGATGCCAATAATGAGCGGGTCACATCGGGAAGTATACCTTACCGACAGCTCCACGACAAAGATGCACCCAGTGGAGGGCCGCTACCCAAACCATAACTCAAAGAGAGCGGTGATTTTACAGTGTTGACATAAAAATCGATGCCACGCGGGCAAAGGCTGATATCGGTGACCTCTGGTGGTCAGGGGCGTTACCAAAATGTACGTTTGTGGAGTGTGATGATCAATATTATTATCAAGAAGCCTGTTTTCACAATCATATATGAAAAAAAAAAGGATCTTGCAATATTTATATGCAAAATCGTTGCAGGCAAATTGGTCAATACTACCGTGAATGGTCGTCGTTTTAACGGTATATATGTGGAATAGATATGTGATATAGCCTAAGGTCCATAGAATAGTGGCGGTGTCATCTATCTATAAGATCTAAACACTATATGATAACGACATACGTGTTAGATACCGGCAGTATTACATATCTATAGTAGTAAGAAAAGCGGGGTTACAAAAGGCCACAAAATACCATAAAACGTAAATTTATTCACGCTGTGGAGTGGTTGGGGAGCTGAATATATACATGGAGTGGCAGAAACAGGTTTTACCGGTGGCATACACACATACATACATACACAATTTGGCCCCTCCTAAAAGACAGGGAGAGCCTAGTGTGTAAAAACACACGGTTTGCTGAGGTGGGACCGGACAAGACAAACAGACAGACACGTGTGACGTCAATGACGAGGGTTCCGCCATGCGCAACGCCTCAGCCAGCCCGGGTCGGCGGCCGTATTAATACCGGCTGATGGCGGTCTTGGTACCAGCCCTCTGAATACTGTGACAAAACTGCGCCCACTTGTGCGTTTGTGTGTGTTCGTGCGAAATGTACTATTCGCGCGTGCGAAATGTACTATTCGCGCGAAATGTACCATTACCAATGGACTATAAATGGACTACTTCTATAAGTACGCGATCGTCAAGTCGGGGCTCCGGCATTGGTGGATAGAAGGGGGAAAACTCTACTGGATATACTACTTTAACCAGATTGGAAGGGACAAGGGGGTGGAGGGGGGCGGGGAGGGGGTGAAGAGGAGAGGAGAGGGGGGGGGGGACTGATCCACACAGATAACTCGCGTAAGCGGAAATAAGATTTTACACGTTTATATATATGTACTGGTGCGTATCGATCATAGCAACCTAGGTGCGTAGGTAAGCCGGTACATGGGTCCCTCATTACCCCCCACCCCCCAACCCAAACATTGCTCCACTGCCCGAATTTTCACTTAATCTCATATCAGTTCCTGTGTTTAAGACTAATGTTTGTAATTTAATTGTTTTGTATTTTCTAGGGGCTGTGAACCTAGCGTAAAAATATAAACGCCAAACATTTGGCAAACGTTTCGAACATCGCCAAATGTTTCTTGATGTGTGACGGGGTTGCGGGTGAGACTGCGGGTGGGACTGTGAGGGGGTGCGGGGGTGGGGGCAGTGAGGGGGTGCGGGTGGGACTGTGGTGGGGTGTGGGTGAGACTGGTGGGTTGTAGGCGGGGCTGTGGCTGTGGCTGTGGCGGGTGGGACTGGTTGAGTGCGGGTGGGACTGTGAGGGGGTGCGGGGGTGGGGGCAGTGAGGGGGTGCGGGTGGGACTGTGGTGGGGTGTGGGTGAGACTGGTGGGTTGTGGGCGGGGCTGTGGCTGTGGCTGTGGCGGGTGGAACTGGTTGAGTGCGGGTGGGACTGTGGTGGGGTGTGGGTGAGACTGGTGGGTTGTGGGCGGGGCTGTGGCTGTGGCTGTGGCGGGTGGGACTGGTTGAGTGCGGGTGGGACTGTGATGGGGTGCGGGTGACACTGTGATGGGGTTGAGTGCGGGTGGGACCGTGATGTGGGTTCAGTGCCGATGGGACTGTGGTGGGGTGCGGGTGAGGCGGGCGGCATTGTGGTGGCGTGCGGGTGACACTGCGATGCCGGTGCGGGAGGGACTGTGGCGGAGTGCGGGTGGGACTGTGATGGGGGCCAAGTGCTGGTGAGAGACTGTGATGCTGGTGAGGGTGGGGCCGGGCATAGCGTACTGACGACCACAACCGCCATGCGGACACTCAGCTTATATTACGCAACCATGCCTTGGGGTTCGGTTCCGAATCAATCAGCGCCAACCAATAAACGATGAACATGTAGAGCAGCCACTCGATAGGCCGCCCAGTGTCTCCCAGGTCGCCTCCCTGCTAGGAGTGGCTCCCTGCTCGGGGCGAGGGGGCTCTAAAACTGCGGTCTGCGAGGGTCGACCAGTCAGCAGGTACGCAGCACCTGAACGCACATATTGCCCCAGTGGTTTCCATATTTAATACTGTAGGCGAGCCAACTAATGTCATATTCATGCTTGCAGCAGGTATGTTTTTGGCAGATTTTTTGCAACGACCTTAATTAAGTGATGCATATGTACCAAATTACTTTTTGTCGGTTCCTGTAACTCGAATTTCAGTCGAGTAAGTAATTGCACTTAATTTGGGATTTCATGTGCCCCCCCCCCCCCTCCCCTCCCCTTTCCTTCCCCCTCCCCTCTCCTCCCCCAAGCCTAACCGTATCGGGGACTTCATGAAGCTTACTCTTCTAAGTGGTATTCAACACGCATCCCTGGCCACAATACATTTAAAATCCTGAAAACGTGCTTGTAAGAGGATACAACATAATATATACCTAAAATTAAATTCAGGTCAAATTCTATTGTTTTACTCTGACTCATTAATTACTAGGGCGAAAAATAAAATAAAATCGGAATTAAAGGTTGCTCTGGTTTAACCTCCAATCGGCCAGTAAATTCAGGTCAGATCCTATTGTTTTTAGTCTGCCTCACTAATTAGTGCCGTGAAGAAAAAAATCATAATGAAATTTATAGTTTAACCTTCAAATCGTTGTCGTGGAAACCAACGTCGCAAGCTATTACATATTGTCCCTCACTTTCTGTTTCTATCGGACAGAGGGCTAGGAGGTGGGAGGGGCGGGAGGGGGTGGGGAGAGGGTGTCACATGGATTCCAAGCCGCCAGATCGGTTTGCATATCGACGGATCACTCACCCACGTCCACCCCGGGTTATTCTCCAGTGGACCCACCAGGGTTTTTGCCCTTAATATCGCCCGGCCACGAGGGGGCTCAGATCGATATGTACAGTGGAGATCGGGCCATAAATCCCGCGAGACACACGGGGGGCCCACCTGGAGCCCAAGCCTGAGGCCCCACCCGGGTCAAGCCTGAGGCCCCACTCAGGGCCCACGCCTGAGGCCCCACGCAGGATCCAAGCCTGAGGCCCCACTCAGGGCCCAAGCCTGAGGCCCCACACGGGGCCCACGCCTGAGGCCCCACGCAGGATTTAAGCCTGAGGCCCCACCCGGGTCAAGCCTGAGGCCCCACTCAGGGCCCAAGCCTGAGGCCCGACTCAGGGCCCAAGCCTGAGGCCCCACCCGGGTGAAGCCGGGGGGCCCCCTCCAAATTTTCGCGGTCAGTTCCTTCCCCTTATGAAGACCAGATGATACAGGAGGTGTCCATGTCTTCATCGAGGTTAAAGGGGCGCCTTGCATGCCGAGAAAACGTGCGACACCCACTGGATCCACCCACTGGACGACGACTGTCTCATATCGACACCATAGCAACCGAAACATTATCCAATAAGGAAGGAAGCGCGCGTGCACTGCCGATAGAGGGCGTACTTGTGGCCGCGGGGTTGTTCAGATGACGGCGCAGGTAATTCTATAGATAGCTCCTGAGAGGCTTCAATAGGCTTCAAACGCGGACATTTATATTGAAGTACTTGTGGTGCCCAGAGCATGCACACATAATACTGACTGACCCCCATCTAGTTGTTGTTATCAGATCTATATATAAAAGAGATTGTCAAGCATAGCTTAAGAAAGACGAAAATCGGGGTGATAGGGTGCAACTTGAAGATGTTAGTATCGACTGCGACTATGTACATGAAATATCGACGGGGTAATATGTCGAGGCTTTATAATGGGATTGGCCATGTTAAAGTGTGATTATTTGCTAGCGTCCAAACTACTGGTTCGATTTCGATGCCATTAGTCAAACATGATGCCAGTAATATGGGTACATATTCCACCACATATGAGTCATCTACCTTACCATTGAAAACTATAAATGTAAGGTAACATCTAAGGCGATAATTCGTTTGCGCCTCTCTCTAAAGAATACTCTCGAACAAACAGCGAATCTCTAGACCTAATATTAACGGAGTTACGCGGGAAAAGAAGTTTCGTGACCTCGACCTTGCTCTGACCTTGGAAGCGTAACTTTGACCAATATAGTTATTCGCGCCCATATACTAATGTCATGTCTTACGCAAGGTACCGTTTGTCTGATATGCCCCCTTCATGGAGAGATTGAGGAGGCCATTTCCCGTCAGCATCCTCTCGTAGGGTCCCATGTTACAGTTTTTACAAAAAACCTATTCGGGCAAGTTGCAAAAATTTAAAGACGGTATCTTTCAATGGTTAAGCGAATTTCGAAAAATTCCTGTGTCTTTGACCTTTGACCTACAAGGCCCATCTACGAACTTAGCCTGACGAATGCCATTCCGCCCTTTTTTATTGTTAATCTAATTTTCAATTTTCGTCTTAAAGATACACAGATATTTAAGATTAGATTAGATATAACCGACCTATCCATAACTTATAATTGCCGATGGCGACTCAAGCTACTCCGTATGGCGGCCCAAGCCACGCCGTATGGCGGCCCAAGTCACGCCGTATGGCGGCCCAAGCCACGCCGTATGGCGGCCCAAGCCACGCCGTATGGCGGCCCAAGTCAATAGCGTCCCAAACCATGCCGTATTGCGGCCCAAGCCACGCCGTATGGCGGCCCAAGCTATGCCGTATGGCGGCCCAAGCCACGCCGTATGGCGGCCAAAGTCAATAGCGTCCCAAGCCATGCCGTATTGCGGCCCAAGCCACGCCGTATGGCGGCCCAAGCTATGCCGTATTGCGGCCCAAGCCACGCCGTATGGCGGCCCAAGCTATGCCGTATTGCGGCCCAAGCCACGCCGTATGGCGGCCCAAGCCACACCGTATGGCGGCCCAAGTCAATAGCGTCCCAAGCCATGCCGTATTGCGGCCCAAGTCATGCCGTATTGCGGCCCAAGCCACGCCGTATGCCGGCCAAGCCACGCCGTATGGCGGCCCAAGCCACGCCATATGGCGGCCCAAGCCACGCCGTATGGCGGCCCAAGCCACGCCGTATGGCGGCCCAAGCCACGCCGTATGGCGGCCCAAGCCACGCCGTATGGCGGCCCAAGCCACGCCCTATGGCGGCCCAAGCCACGCCGTATGGCGGCCCAAGCCACGCCGTATTGCGGCCCAAGCCACGCCGTATTGCGGCCCAAGCCACGCCGTATGGCGGCCCAATCCACGCCGTATGGCGGCCCAAGCCACGCCCTATGGCGGCCCAAGCCACGCCGTATGGCGGCCCAAGCCACGCCGTATGGCGGCCATGCCGTGCCGTATGGCGGCCCAAGCCATGCCGTATGGCGGCCCAAGCCACGCCGTATGGCGGCCCAAGCCATGCCGTATGGCGGCCATGCCGTGCCGTATGGCGGCCCAAGCCAACCCAACATGCCGGTCTGCATGGCCCATTCTGTCCACCCGACCTATGTTGGATACGTGTGTCGCTTGAGGCACATAACGGTCGAGACCGGTCCCCAGCCAACTCTCGCCGGCTCCGTCCACTTGGCGAGAATAAATAATTATCTTGCCGACTCGTCTGTGCCCGGAATCACGCCTCCGCCTTGTTCTCCATAGTTCGCCGGGTGTTCGCCGGTCTTCCAGGGCTAGCGGTGCGACCTTCCTCACCCAGTGGACGGTAGGCACACCCACCGAGCAACAAACCGGCTTCAAACTTAAACCATGTCTTATCTCATTGCCATTGGATGGGTGCACAAAGGTGACCTAAAACTCCAATATATTCATTCATTCATCCACTATCCCCATAGTTCGCCAGACGACAAACGATCGAGTTTCTGTTTGCGTAGGGGGGAGGGGGGGGGGGGGGACTCGGTCAGAGAGGTTTAGGACACAAACTCAGTAAAACCCTTTCCGACGCTGTAGGAATGCTTGCGCAACTGACGGGTGGGTCCTAGCTGTCGTAACCAGCCCGCCAGTCAGCCAGGGGTCCTCCCAACACCCAGCGGCAGCCGACCCTAGCATAGAGACCGCGAAACGTCTCCGCTGTCCCTATGCGGGCTGTGGGCACGGATGATTTACTGCGGCCGTTCACGCTTATCTAGATCTGTAGCCGGTGATTTACTCGATCAGGGAGATATGATGATATCGGACACCTAAAACCGAAGAAAGCCCAACGGGTGGGCACTCGGGCGTGTGCCCATATCAGGTGTGTGATCAGCGTGTAGGGCCATACATGTATTATGTTAGGCCGGAAAATCAAGTTGTAGGGCGGTATTGTATTACGGCGGTATGATCAGATAGTAGGGCGGTATTGTAGGCCTATTACGGCGGTATGATCAGATAGTAGGGCGGTATTGTAGGCCTATTACGGCGGTATGATCAGATAGTAGGGCGGTATTGTAGGCCTATTACGGCGGCATGATCAGATAGTAGGGCGGTATTGTAGGCCTATTACGGCGGCATGATCAGATAGTAGGGCGGTATTGTAGGCCTATTACGGCGGTATGATCAGATAGTAGGGCGGTATTGTATTAGGGCGGTATTACGTAGAGGCCGGTTGCTAAATTATTAGGGTGCTGTTACGTAATAATAATACATTGGGAATCGCTTTCAAATTGGGGTATTTAGCAAGAGTAACCGCCTTCGGGGCTGTCACCATTTCCCATAGAGGTGCTCTTTGCGCGTTTGACCTATATAGATATCCGATGAAAAATGGTAGCCATTTAAGCAAAAGTCGAGCGGACCGGAGATCGAGTTAATGGCCCGTGGTAAGCGGCAATAATTTACTCCTACGATGTTCAACTAGACCGTGTCGACCCCGAGAGGGGAGGGGAGGGGAGGGGAGGGGGGTGCGGGTGCCCCCAAATTACACTATCTTCGCCTTTTCTCTCCCAATCTCCGGAGCAGAAATCATCAGCAATTATTCGCGATATGCCCATCTTACTTTTGGTCTTATCGCGTCAATGGGAGAAGGAAGGGAGAGTGGAGCCTTGTCCCCGGGGGTAAACCCTTACTCTTTGCGAAGAAGGACATGGGATCTTTATTCTGCGATCACACAGACATGGCCACAGCGGGGCGCGAATCATCGATCCACGTGCCGTTAGGCTCTCCGGCGGCCCACTAAGCTTGGAAACAACCCACTATGGAAACAACATCAAATAATAGTCATATGCAAGACAAGGCTTTCATGGAAAACATTTGCCAAGGTTAACAGTGAGCAAAGGCTTTATTTTGCTGGATAAAATATAACTGAATATAACTGCCATTGATGACAAGGGTTGTAGCATTACCCCAGATATATATACCCAGTATATATATATTTCTGGACCTGCCAGGCTTTCTGTTTCATTGCAATCAAATAGGCAGTTGGGGATCATAGTGAGTTAATCGTGCAAGCCTTGCAAGTCATCCAGCTTTCCTAGTACCACCCCCACCAACTCCCCCTAACTTTCACATCAAACTCCACCCCCAATCCTCCTCCTTGCAGATGTCACTGGAGAAGTATTGGCACAAAGTTCAAGTCAGATAAGCCCCATAACACTGCCCAAGTCCGTAAATATCACCGTGGCAGGTCCAACGTCAAGTGGTTAGAAGAGGATTAATTATCCAAATGTACCCTCCTCTTATGGACTTTTGTATTGAAGCAGTGTATTCATCTACCATTATGCAACAAAACATTTACTAATATCAATCAGAAAAATGGCTACCAACTGTATTAAAGAAACCCACTTAAAACCAAATAATATCTAAGATAGACAATTGTTTTAATGGTATACATGTATGGGCAGGTACAGGTTAGTCCAAACAAGCAAGGCCAAACTGTATTGCACAAAGACAGCCAAATGAAATAGCATTTGGAACACAGGCCAGTACTATCATTCATTTAAATGTGGGCCCTGCTAA
Organism: Arenicola marina; assembly: GCA_964019135.1. Classification (NCBI taxonomy): domain Eukaryota; kingdom Metazoa; phylum Annelida; class Polychaeta; family Arenicolidae; genus Arenicola; species Arenicola marina. The sequence continues at coordinate 9,561,871 of OZ025261.1, read as the reverse complement.
GAAATTGCCATCAGGTGGACTCAAATATGTATCAAGTGTATCACAATTTCATATCCTGAAGAGATTAATCATGAGCTAACATAGGGAAACCATTGATTCCCATCAGCAGTAAAGTCATATCAGCAACACAAAAAGAACCATGTTTTACCTGGTAATACAAGGTCTGTCTGGAGAGGAAGATATTACGAGGAGTATCTTGATTTTGAGTTTATGTTACCAGCACTTGAAAGCATTATCTTACAGTAAACAAGTTCGCAGTTTCTTAGAGACAAAGCTTTACAAGTTCTATTGTTCACAACAATTTCATGCCCTAGAGTTATTTGACTCCAACAGTCCAATATATCAGAAAGTACACGTATAAGGGTTTACCTACAGCAAAGATATATGCCTTTACTTTATAGAAGTTGTGTATGCAATATGTGTAACATGCAGAGACCAAATCAATCATATTTACTTTGGGTTTTTTCGCTCACCCAAAATATAATAACAAATTTGAGTGACCCAGAACTTGAATTTGTTTGGTGTTAGGAAAGGGGTGTGAAACAAGGTATGAACTTGTTTTCATGTGGCATAGTAAACATTTTTGGCAGGGGGATAAGTACAGCATTATAATAATTAGTGCTGATCTAGCTGTGCCTTTGGCATTGCTTCTTCACCACTATCAAAGGTTATCAGGCATTAATATCTAGCATGCCATATAAATAGCCACATTCAGCTATTAGGGACCAAACCCTGTGGACCAAGAAAAATATATCAGCAAATGAAAATCAACTCAGAGCGAAAACTTCTATGTACCAAAATTATCACTATTTTGGCTTGAGCCAAACCTTTAAGGTTTTCAAGATTTCTTTTAAAAAATAGGGTGAACTAAAATTTGTTTAAAGTCCATTTTTGAGCAAAAACATTTTGTAAAGATTACATACATTTTCTTACCATGCATGGTAAGAACAAAGAAACAGGTTATACATCCTTCCTTCTTACTGTTTCCTAACTTATATCATGTTGAGAAAGTCACATATATATTATTTTGCTGACAGAATGCTTGTTATATATTTACACTTGAAATGATGAGTCTGTTACATTATGAAGGAAAATTATTTTTCAAAACTTAATCGTAAACCTGAAAAAAAAGATATTTAAATCTAAATTGCTCTTTGTAACTACTTTATATATGTTATATATGAAATTTCCGCTTTACAAGAACTTATTTACGGATTTCCATGAAAAATAACTTTCTGTATGAACTTAAAGTCAGGCTGTAGTAAGTAAATTGCTTGAGACACTTGCAATTCAAATATAGGCAAATGTTGCTTTGCTTCACTTAGAAGCAGCCAATAAGCTTGATGGCGCCATTATATATTCACAATTTCTAATAGGAGGTTTGATCGGCGCCATAAGGTGTTATGGCTTGAATTTGTTTGTAGCAGTTCATCACTAAATCTATTTTTCATTATAGAGGTATAGATCTACGTTAAATCATTGATGAACTTGATATCCATTTAATATCAAGTAAATCAAGTTCTGGTTTATATACAAAAGAAAATATATTTTATTGAAAGGACTATCTATGTAACTTTGCATACACCCTCTTTTCCCTTGACCATGTGAAATATTAAACTTTTTCAACATGACCTAGCTTTGAACCAATAATATAGCAGGTAGATGATCTTCACTTCATATAACTGACAAGATAGCTATTAAGATAATGTCATCTGCTGTAATTAATTTGTTACAAGTTATCAGTGATTCCGATAGGTACGCCAATGGGTCGGTGGGATATTGGAAAAATAATGGGACATTAGTTTCAATGAAACCTTGCAAAGTCTGTATGCTATTTTAATTGAAGGAAACCCCTAAATAATTACATATACAATAGTCTCTGATACTTAGCATCTAGACCTAGTTACCTACAATTTCTAACATGCATTGCATTATCAGCAGCTGATCATGGGTCACCATGGCTCCTATACAGTGCAAGGCCCCTGATTCTAGACGGAGGAACCCCTCTCACACCCAGCTGTTTATATATACTTATAATGCTTCCCCATGTCCGCTCTCAGCTCAATGAAATGTGTAATTTTACATTTTTGTGCCACAAATGATGCAGGACGCATACCGTAAACTGCCCGTAAAAAAACCCAACTTCAGCCTCAAAACCGGGTTGGCAGGCACCCAGAACCATTTCCGGAAAACTACATATTATAAACCTATTAATTGCTTATACAATCAGTCGCGACCACTATCAACATTCAGCTCTCCCTCTCCGATCACACCTCTTATCAGGTGTCATACCAGTGGCTGGCTCTCCTAGCCCTAGCCTTGACACATGGCTCTCTTGACCTCGCACCTAAAGGAGACGAGAGAGAGCCATGAAGCCAGTTTCGGTTGTGAGCATTGATTTAAAAATCAGCGCCCTTCGGCAGTCGATTGCAGAAAGTACAGAAATAAACGGTCCTTATCAATTTGTCAAGTTGTTCTTCATACCTTTATAGTTCCAAGGGCAATGAAATTGAAAACAAACAAAATCCACCACTTTTTGTACTGGTGAAAGTTTTCAACAGCAATTTTCAACAACTCTCCCCGCCGCCATGTCGCTGTTATGTCACAGTTCTCGTCGATCTTCCGGCAGAGGGCGTTACGCTTTCGCCATAGTCCTAGCAAGGTGTCCTAGGAAAAATTGTGATGCGAGGAACGAGCTCCGTCTGCCGGGAGATCGACGAGAACTGTGACGTAACAGCGACATGGCGGCGGGGAGAGTTTGTTTGTTTTCAATTTCATTGCCCTTGGAACTATAAAGGTATGAAGAACAACTTGACAAATTGATAAGGACCGTTTATTTCTGTACTTTCTGCAAGCGATGGCCGAAGGGTGCTGATTTTTAAATCAACAATCGCAACCGACACTGGCTTCATGGCCCTCCGGCCCGCTCCCCAGAGCGGATAAGCCAGGGAGGGGCATGCAACAGGGCTATCCTAGCCCCTACCAAGCCAATTAATTGTTGATACAAGCAGTCACGACTACTAACAACATTCACCTCTCCCTCTCCGATCGCAGCACCAGTGGCTGACTCTCCTGGCTCTTACTGCATGTTTATGAATCACTGTTGTACCTACCCATTATTAAGTTTCTGTCTGGTACAATTAGCTTTTTGCATTTGGTGTGAGGCTGGCGGCAGCCATATTAATGTACACCACCTGAAACCTGGCCTCTGATCATTGGTCTACAATAGGTGTGGGCAGAGTTGTATGGCAGTAGTAATAAATAACACAGCCGTAAGTAGCTCATTGTCAGTCTTGGATTGCCACAGTAACACAATGCCTGGGAAAAGAACATCTTACGACGCAGCTTTCAAGGTGAAAGTTGAGTCTCGACCTGTTGACGTGTATGACGTTATGATGCAATAAATTATTTTGACAACACCGGTAATTTCCTCCCCTCCCCCCCACCCCACTCACTTGAAATCGGCAAAAGGATTTATTTAAAGCTGTACCCTGACTTGCGACTGAAACCTGGAAAGTGAGACCTCCAACTTCCTAATATAAGCTGTGGCTTCAAATAGGCAGTTTACGATACCTATCAGAATCGCTGAGTTATACATATATAATGCAAAGTTCAGATTAGAGTAAAATGTATAAATACATATATATTAGTTCATAGGTAAGAAATAATTATAGATTTATTCCCTGCCTGTCACAGTAATATAATAATTCAAATTGTGTCCCATGTGCAGAGTATCGGCGAACAAAGAATAGAAGTATTAACTGTTAACATTTATGTAAAAAGGCCTTTTTCAATGTATCCACCTATGACAGAACATTCACAAAATAAAAATGTTAATGTACAGAGAGTTTGGATTGAGACTATACTTTATAAGGACCCAAAATAGTTGTCTTACTGTCTGTTAATGTTAACACTATCATTCAGCCAATATTAGCACAGGAGCCTAAGCTTAGGTTGTGTTTTGATTTTTCGCACATAAGTGAAGTGCCACTAACAAACTGGCTGGGCTCAGACAGCTGTGGGGAACAAGGTTTAAATACCTTTTTTGTATAATAATTTAGGGAGGTAGGGTAGATATCAGTGAAGATTGACGACCCGGCCATTCGCATTCGTGTAAACACAGATGTCAGATCGCTGAAAATTGAGCATCAATTTTGATGGGAAGCCATATTGCTAAATGCACTCTGTCAAACTAAAGTAAGACGAGGAACCGTGACAATCTCTACTCACTCAGTCCGGGCCCCAAGTTAGCCGTTATGGCCTCTTCAGCGTTCAGGACATCCATTTATCCGTATAGTCGCGTATCACACCATCTTTGTAATCCCTCTCACAACTTTTAATTCGCTTCTTTCTTTTCAATAAACAAGTTTTGCTAGAAATATGACACCTTCCGGGCTGGGCACACTCCTTGAACTTTATAATTGGTGCAAGATGGCTGTTCTTTCAGGGGGAGTGTGCCAGGGTGAAGGGGTCACTCCACATTTTTGGGAGATGGGGTTTTCAGGTATTGAGTGAGTGTTCAGCGAAGAAAAGCATTCACAACTGAAGTTGAAACTGTAACTCTTTCATGCAACAAATGGGGAAAACGTGCCGCTGCGCTTGTGATTCTCCAGTAGGCCTAGTTAAGCGTTTGCTACTGAATGAATCGCGAATCTAAAAAATTAAGTGCATAATATCGAATCAGACCTAAAAGTGCTCCCAAGGAAAATCGGCACGCAACCTGCTTAAAGTTTATTTAAATGTGTCATGAGGTTATCCAATTCATAACTTCAACAGACCCTTTTATTTTTTAATGATTACAGCCTGAAGGTTCTATGATATCTGTAAAACATAGACATCACACCTTCAGGTGTCGACGCTTGAAAGCAATAACCATCAGTGTTAATCCTTTGTGCGTTAAGAGTCCCCCAGGGACTCATCCCAACAAAAGAATGGAGCGAAATTAGCCAATTAACACGGCGCGGCTTCACGGTCAATTGGTCAGATAAACGAGAGAAATAGGCACTTTGGTTGCAGAAAAGCCGTGTCGGTGTCGTAAAGCGAATGTCGGATTAACGGGGGCAATTAGCATTGTGGAAATCCGTTACAGGTCGAACTGTGTCGGATAGCGGAGTTTCCGGATTAACGGGTGTCGGATAAACGGGGTCGGACTGTAATATCGAATCTCCAAGATGAGGACTGTTCAAGACCGGGCGCGAATAAGCACACCTTGAAAGTGTTCTCGCGAATATCGATGAATTCATAGACTGCTTGAACCGATCGCGGTAAATATAGGCAACGGGTCTTCGCGTTGAACCCAGAATTGTACGGATAACGATCCACAAAAATTGCCAACAGCTAATTGCGCATCTCCAAGAATTCCTGGATGCCAATCGCGGAGATCGGAAAAGGTAGGCTATTTCCTCCCCTCACTATACATAAATCTATGTAGGCCTAAAGTCAAGTATTTTGGCGACAGAGCGTTTTCTGCCAATGGCGTGTCAGCATGGAGAAATATTCTTTGTGTCATAAAAAATGATAACATCGCAGTACAAACGTAAGTTTGTTATCATTAAAATGGTCTAGTGTTGCTTTCTCACGTCAGGTATTTTGAGAGTGATCGAGGCAAATTCGCGGAAAATATGGGCCGAAACGTGTGTCTACGGTATTTATTACTTTGACTTTAGGTACTGTTAGGGCCCAAAACTTAATAGTTACGAAGAGACACGGTCTGAGCCATTTTTAGGAGCAAATGTACAGTTCCACACAGTGCCTCGATCGCCGTGTTCATTGACAGGGCTATGAATATGTATGAGGCAATATGACTCTTCAGTTTCAGATATATTTAAGTGATTTCATCAACGATGGAATATGGGGTATCATCCCTTTGAACCTTCTACTATAAGACACATTAGATTTTCTTATTTTCCACCGCCTTAATTCGCGCATTTTGGCCTCTAGGAAGTCTTTTATTGTCAATCAATCACTCCTTTAGCCCCGAGTGGCCCCGTCCAGTCTCCTTTAAAAACGCTACGAAAGGTCGTGTGAGCGATAACCGGGATGGTAAGTCAAACTTAAAAATGTATATTTCATTCTAACAAGGTATGACGTTTTGGTCACTATGACGTTTTGGGTTCTAACAGGTGACGCCCTTCAGGGTAGTATTTCCGAATCGGTCCGGTACGACATAAACAAATAGACCAAAAGCTATCTGTACAAGATTACCCCAACGAGTCTTGGAATGCGAATCGGTGGTTGGACCCCAAGTCATGACATGTCATGAATTTTTGCACTTGACTGATTCCTGTGTGCAGGGGTATGTCCTGGGAGGGTCCATGAAGGGCTGGGCCAAGGTATACTGATATCACCTTGGTCACGACACCATATATACCCAACAGACCCATAACGTTCTTGTAACGTTTCTAAAGCGGTTATAACGTAATTGGAACCATATTAAAACGTTAAAAAAAGTTGTGTTTGCTGGGTATTGACTTGTTATTTCATTCATTTAATAGATTGTTATTTAATGAATTATGTTATTTCATTTATTTCATTAATCGCGGGACTTAATCTATGCAATAAATGTCATCGTATCCTTTTTTTATCTTTCTTTTTCAATAAATGGGTGAATTAATTGTTTTAAAATAACAGTGGTGTTTTATATATGTCCTTATATGTATTTGCAACATTTGTGCGAAAATGACCCATATTCAGAAATGAGCAATATGCATTGCAACATACATATAAATGCCATACTTCAGCCCGGGACTTCAGCATTGTTGGTTTGAAGCAAGTCTGGCCGATTGTGTCCCTTTGTCACCCCCCGCCCCCTCGCTGATTTACTGTGCCTGTGCCTTTTCACTACTTTAAAATGAAATTGTGATTCCCGCCCTTTGTTGTATGAGAAGCAAACTCGGAAGGACTGTTCTTTTTTTTTATCTTTATAATCATATATAAATTGCCACTTCAAATCAATATAAAGTGACCCCCCCCCCGCCCTCGTTCCGTATAACGCAGGGAGAGACTTGTTGACCTGATGAGTTTCAACTTCTGAAACAACCAAGGACCAATGCGTATTGCCACTTTGAATTTAACTAATGAAAGAAGAAATTAGTTACTTTATTACATTATAGCGCGGTGTCAATGGGAGAAACATCACGAACAAATTGTTTGAATGTATCCAGTACAGAAACTTTCCGATCTGACTCATACACCGGAAGTAAACATTGCGTCCATGCTCTTCAATCAGTTGATCGACTACCCGCCGTGTATATGGCAAATGTGCCAAATTTAGATGGCCTTTATAACGTACCTAGTTTTAGGGTTAGTCTCGATCTCGGGATCGGCGCACCCATCTACATTAGTTAAGCTAGCTTATGTTTGTGTTTGTTTGATAAATATTTTATCCTTTGTCTTTTAAATATATATATATATATAGCCGAGGACCCACTTTGACTGGTATCACAATTTTGCTACGTTTTTTTAGTGAAATGTTGTTTCTGTCCAAGATAGAAAATAAAATTTGTGGATGGGCTACCTTTTTACAGTTGCTTATCATTTTCGTTCAAGATAAGGGAAAACGGTGAGAATTCACTCCCTACAGACAGATTTAGTTTGAGGCTGAACAGAAAGGGGATATACCACGAAAACTGGGCCCCCCATCCTGTACGTATAAACCTATATATATATATATATCACAGGCGGATGAGGTGGGGGGGCACTTGTACAATATTATAGATAGTGATAGGGGTGTGCTGCCCATGCAACGTACAGAGAGCATATGGAGAAGGAGAAGAACTTGCTTGATTTCATGCTCACTGAGAGAAACTTTTTTTCTTAAAAGTCCAAATTTTACACTGACCCTCATTGGGAACTTTAACAGCTAATTCGATATCAACTGGCAAATATAGTCAAGAGATATCCCCGTCTAAATGGGACCTTGGCGCAAGTGCCCCCAAGAAAGCGGGCTTGCCTGGGGGCACTTGCGCCAAAATGGGACCATGCAGGAGAGTAAAATGATAAACTAAACCACATAGGCAATATTAAGCTTGAATATTAAATTATATTCTTCAGACTGTTACTCAGAATGTTTATGCAGTTAACCGTAAGCGATGACTGAATACGCTCACAAATGCAAGTGTTCACAATGTTTTTTGTCGAGCTAAAACAAAAGCTTTGATGACATCGAGGCACTGTAACAAAGTGAGGCCATCACAATAATACAATATGATCTCGCGTCCATGTGAGCGATATTACAAGTCGCTAACCAACTGACCGACTTTCCGCTGGTGTAAACTGGTAACTGTGATTTAGGTTTGGGTGTTTTTGGTCTAATTCTGTGGCTTTAATGAGGAAAGACATTGGCTGGACTGGAGTTGTCCACCGCAGTGGCACAGTTCAGACGCGTCAGCACTGGTCCCTTTTGCATGGCAAAACCGGGCAATCCCTTTCGACCAAAGCTAAAGCCCAAACGGGCCAACGCCAAGGCAACAGGGAAAGGAGGGCTTAAAAATAAGGCTTTGAAGAATAACAAGTCAATATATTTGTTGAACCTGAGCACAGAAACTTTGAACTGTGGCCTAGAACTCCCAACCAACCTGAGGACTTGTGCTAAACACCTACTAAATCACCCTGGCCCACAGGCACAGTAAATCAGTGGAGGGGGGGGGTGGGGGGCTGCCCCCCCCCCCTTCCACTGATTTACTGAGCCTGTGCCCTGGCCACTGTTGTGTACAGTATACAACAGTGGCCAGGGTGATTTAGCACAACCTGAGGACCAACCAGGACCTACTGCTGGCTGGTGCCAACCGCCAATATTAGTTCAGCGACTGAACCCATATCGGAGTAGACTGTATTACATCCTTTGGCTCCGAGGGGCTATTGTATAATACTAGCATACTTTACTGTACCAGGTCCTTTTACACAGGCCTATTCCCTGTTGACTGCTTCTATATACAATAACAAATGGAAAGATTACGGCAAATCTTAGGGTGTGTTCGATTTGCATGAAAATAAAACTGTTTGGCCAAAAACTGTTCGGCAGACGAAGAACCGAAACCGGTTTGCTCAAAACCGTAACACTAGAGAGAGAGCTGGTTTGATGGTTTCGATTCCACGAAACTGTCAGTTCATGCAACACATACACTATGTAGTCAATCATAAATGTAAGGAATAGAGACTTCTGGACAAAAAATATATGATATTAATTCATTAACCGCTGGTAGAAAATGAAACAGATTGCATATATTTTTGCTGGCAAAACTTTATAAGGATATGGCCATTGCTGAAACTGTAAACAAATAGAATAATGCATTCATTAATCGTGGGTAGAAAATGAAACAGATTGCATATATTTTTGCTGGCAAAACTTTATAAAGATATGGCCATTGCTGAAACTGTAAACAAATAGAACAATACATTTGTCTTTAGGTGGCAAACCGTTTAAACTGGTTTCAAAAGTGGTTTGAGTTTCCCATCGGTTTTAGGTAAATGAAACATGCCCTTAGTATAGGGGCAAGTTGCAGGTACATTGTCACCAAAGTGTAACTGGATCAATAATCAGTAATAGAGGGGTTTTCAACCAGTTATCTGGCTGCAGATATTGTAAAACAATAGAGGTTTGTACCATTCTGTTGTATGCATAATGATTCACTTTATTACCTTTCCTGTACAAGAATTCCACAGTGAATGTGTAAGTTATTTTTTGAGTTTGAAAAAAGACAATTAAAAATAAAATTAAAAAGAAGATAATTGAGTTTAGATTAAAAGTGCTTGAGCAGTAATAAACTTGTTATGGCCTTACCAATACTTACTTTTATCTTTCAGAAGAGTGTTGTCAAGGATGATAACAGGTTCACATATTATCAAGGTTTTCTGTAGAAATTGCCAGTATCCACTTCTTACTTATAGAAAAGGTATGAAAACTTCACTGATCAACACAACACAATAATGAAATAAACATAACTGAATCTGCTGATAATCAGATATGTGTCAACTCAATATTTTGTTTATTTAATTATGCTAGTTCAGTAAGATATTCAATTTGTCATTTCACTGAGCTAGATAAACAAATCACTGAATCAATTTCTGTGGTATTTTCAGGTGGCACTGGTCAACTTGTCAAAATCCATCTGCATAAAGTGGTGGATGACTTCACTAAGGTGCAGGGGTTTTGCCCACAGTGTAGTTCCCAGTTTGGGAGAAAGGCCATCATCAAGAATAAACCTGCTTTGAAAGTTGTTGGAGGGAAATTGTTCTGGCGATAGATGTGTAACAGCTAGAAAATGGCGGGTAAGACATCGTCAAATGTTAAAATAAACTGACCGGTTAATAGACTTGCAGAAAGTATTTGGGCTTATCTTTAATATTTCTGGACAAATAAAATGGGATAGGCTTATAAATTTAATGAGCCTGTCTATCTCACTCTTAAAATATATATATCCAGAAAATCTATGTATCTTCACATGACAAAATGGCAAGTTTTATGGTCAAACTTATTTCCTGTCATGTAATGATTGATGTTGATGCTGTGCAGAGTACAGCTTATCAACCATGCAGTGTGTCCCATGTTGAAAATATTTATGTAGCATCTGCAAGTTTGCACACAATTTTTTATCCTTAGATTAGGTGGTTGGATTTCCTTCTGATATACTGCAATATTAATCCATGCATATAAATATTGCGTCGCCCATTCACTTTTATGACTGGTCAATCTTCTATACTCACGTTCATACAAGAGATTATATTTACAAGGCCTTTTGCTTTGGTGTCTTTACCAACAATACACCATTTTCTTACCACTGCTAGTCTGTTTTTGCAGAGCTGAAGCAAGAGTTACGTGAGGTCAAGGAGGAATTGTCCATCCTTGAAGACCAGGTCTCGGAATTGCTGGAGCGCCAACAGAACTTGTTAGCCCGGCAGGATCACCTGGAGCAGGCCATTGCAGACGAAGAAAGGGCACCGCGGGTGTCGGAGCAGCGACCACATGTCCCGTCGAAGGACTGGGCAAAGACTAGTGGGTCTATAGAAAGGATTGGTCATATCGCGTCAATGGGAGAAGGAAGGGAGAGTGGAGCCATGTCCCCGGGGGCTATAGGAAGGACTTCGGCGCCGCGGTTATAACCTTAAAAATTCTATGATGTATTCTTGGACTAGATATAATGCATTTTCTTGCAAGAACATCAGTAACGTTTACGCTAGTACGTGCTTATGTGCGTGCCTATACCCGTTCTCTTGTCCGTGTGGACTCTTGGGACCGTTCCAAGCACCAGTCAAAGACTACTTGAAGTTACTACTTAAACTGGGGTATCTCGTGTGAGACACTGTGGCTTTCTTGTGTACTATGTCATCAAAAATTCGGGCATCGCTGCCGTGTTTTGTCCAGTTAAAATGTGATAACAGTTTTCGTACCTAATGCCGATGGAAAATTGCTGTATGAGCAGCTTCAAAATGTATGATACGTGATTTGTAAATACTGATTTGTCATTATGGTACAATTCGATTTCATTTCTCTTCCGGGGCCGGCGCGACAGCTCAGTGGGCTAGAGCGCTCGCATTGAGTGCTCTGGTCACCTGAGAGCCTAACGGCACGTGGGTCGGTGGTTCGAGCCCTGCTGTGGCCATGTCTGTGTGGTTGCAGGATAAAGATCCCATGTCTTTCTTCGTAAAGAGTAGGGGGTTACCCCCGGGGACATGGCTCCACTCTCCTTTCCTTCTCCCATTGACGCGATATGACCTAAAGTGGTTAAAGCGTCCTGAATAACCAACCAACCAACCAAAACGTTTGATACGTGATTGGTAAACACTGATTTGTTATTATGGTACAATTCGGTTTCATTTCTCTTCCAGAGTTCCCATGGTCAAAGAAACTGGAAGAACTGAAAGCTGTGTTTAAGATCAAGACCCTGCGGCCGTTACAGCTTAGCGCCATGAATGCCACGATGTCTGACAAAGACTGTATTCTGATCATGCCGACTGGGGGTGGAAAGAGTCTCTGCTTCCAACTCACCGCGCTGGCCGTCAAAGGTCAGATACTTGCTACGCCCTCAATACGCACAGGGCAAGGCCCTCTGCCTCTCTACCCGATGTTATTGATTCATCTAACACCGAATAAAAGTCACAAACATGAGCAGTATTCACAATGCACCACGGTAAAGCTTGTGAGCAGAATAAGAAGTAATGCATTTCTTTGTGACTTGTACTTTTAACATCTACTGTGTTGCAGAGCTAATTCGTGGGTTGATGTATATATATATCTATAATTCATATATTGTATATTTATCATTCATATATTTTATATTTATCATTTATATATTTTATATTTATCATTTATGTATTTTATATTTATCATTTATATATTTTATATTTATCATTTATATATTTTATATTTATCATTTATATATTTTATATTTATGTATGTTATATTTGTCATTCATATATGTTATATTTGTCATTCATATATGTTATATTTATCATTTATATATCTTATAATTATTGTTTATATATTTTATGTTGATCATTTACATATCGTATATACCGGTATATATTTGATATTTTTATCGTGAAAGTGTATTTCGACTGAGGCCATGCACTCTCAATTAATGCAAAATTCCCTAAGTTACAAGAGCCTTCGTGATTCAGGCGTTACCCTGGTGGTGGCGCCACTGGTGTCGCTGATGGAGGACCAGCTGATGGCGCTGACAGCCCTGGGGGTCAAGGCCGCCCTCCTGAACGCCTCCAGCACGAAGGAACACATCAAAGCTGTTCAAGATGGTAAGAAACATGTATTCAGGTCAAGTTGACAGTGCATTGAAATTCTGTACAGTTGCAGAATCATTGCAAATTTGGGCATAGGTAGTATTTGCTCGGACGTGCTGCAAGGACCTCCAGTCGGCTAGAAATCAAATGACATGTTGGTGTTTTAGACCACTTTTGTGTACATAAAGGCTGTATTGAAAAGTAGAAACCCCCGGCACCGCAAAATGGGTTGGGATAAAACTGGTTCAGATGCAGCTACCAAGGTGCGAACCCATGACCTGTTGATCTGCAGTTCAGCCTGCTAACCAAGAGTACAAGGGAGGTTCTCCTTCAGTGCGTTAGCATGTACCAGGGCGGGCGTTTTCATAAGCTTCGGTCACATGTAGCGTCGTAATTCCAGAACAGTGAAAAGTATATAATTCCGACGGTATCGATTGAAATTTAATATGAGAATATTTGTTCTACTCTCCTCTTCCTTTAAGTCTCCAGATGTCGTAATATTTTGCGTATTTGTATTGCGCAATAGACCATCGAATACGGCGTTGTTCTGACAGAAATGGGGAGGAGCATTGATATCTTTGTTCCAGATTTTATTGGGACACAGAAGCACCAAACCATTTCCACCGAACGAGATCAACCTAGGAGAAAGTCCTTAAGAGATTTGTTTTCAAAGTGACAGAACAGACTCCCAAATGTAAATGGTACTTTCTGTATAACAAAAAGAGACCAACTCTTAAGTGTGCCTGCTTCAGGTATGACCAACCAGCGATCGCCCTTCAAGCTGCTCTACGTCACGCCAGAGAAGTTAGCCAAGAGCAAGCGCTTCATGGCCAAGCTTGAGAAGATGCACGAGGCCGGTCTCTTCTCCCGTCTGGTCATCGACGAGGTCCATTGCTGCTCTCAGTGGGGGCACGACTTCCGGCCAGGTCAGGACTCGTCCCTGAACTGTTGCTCCCTGTGCTGTGTCCGTGACAGTCCCAAACTTAGGCTTACACCTTGCAAATGATTTTGCAGATGTCATTTGAGGAATGGGACTAAGCAGATATGCGATTTTGCAAATATCACTTTACAGATATGCGACTTTACAGATATGACTTTAGAGATGTGTGTGTACAGGTGTTTCTGTAGAGGTGTCTTTACATGTGTTTCTTAACATGTGTCTTTATAGGCGGGGACTTTACAAATGAGATTTTACAGATGTGTTTTACCCCGATGTGACCTTGCCGATTTATTTTCACTAGAGTGACCTTACAGATGTGTTGAGAGATATGACCTTACTTATGTGTTCGGACCGCTGTGACCTTACTTATGTGTTCGGACCGCTGTGACCTTACAGATGTCTTTTAACCGCTGCGAATTTACATGTGCGTTTTGACCGCAGTGACCTTACGGATGTGTTTTGACAAATGTGACCTTGCAGATGTTGTTTGACATGTGACTTACTTGTGTGATGTGACCGCTTGACAGATTACAAGTTCCTGGGTGTGATGCGGCGCCAGTTCCCCGGCGTCCCTATCCTGGGTCTCACAGCCACAGCAACCACGAAAATAGTGCAGGACGTGAAAAAGATGCTAAACCTCCCGGAGTGCATCGTCTTCAGGGACTCATTCAACAGACGGAACCTCTTCTACGAGGTAAGGCAATGGCCCTAGTTTGTAAAAATAATGTTCATAATTTTGAGGGAAAGTAACTTATGTTTGTGAAGCACAACGAACATGCACTCACACATGAACACTGCCCCACAAGGTGTTCCATGTTAGTTTCCGCGAAAGCTATATGGATATGTAAATAGTAAATGTGGCGTGAGCAGTACGTGAGCAATGCTGAAATGATGATGTCTCGCTAACATGGAAGGACGATGTAAGGCCTCGGATCCTCAGTCTCGTGACGTTACTTAAAAAATGGCACCTTTTTGCGACAAGAGTATTTATTTGCGCCCATGGTTCGCCAAGCCCATTTAGTCCATTTCCCAGGGTTCCATGATGGGATTTACCCCTTGTGCTTCCTTAAGCCTCAACCCATCCACTGCCAGACGCTAGATCATCACCCACGTTTACACTCAATCGCCAGCGCGACAATTATTCTCTAATAAACATGCTGAAGACCGTTCTTGTACAAAATTGTCGGATATTTATTTGGACTGATTTCTGTGACGTATACATGCATGGGCATTGGTACACATAGCGTTAGTAGCGACACGCTCAGCTGCGCTGTTATTTATAATTATTTTATTTTTATTCCCACCTTTTACTATTGAGCTGTGGACTAGATTCACCGTATAGGACTAAACCATGTTGTATGACATACCACGAGGACCCAACCAAGGTTAGATCAGGCATACTCTCTCCTAAGACGCCACCTGTTCTATAATAGGCTTTTGGTTTGGTTCTCTATATAATCATTACTTCACCCTTGAGTCCTTGATGTTTTCTTTCCAATAAGCGTTACAAAGAGTTATACGTGAGATATGTATGCGTCTGTACCAATTTGGATCCTTGACCCAAAAAAATCGATGATTATAGTACATTCTAGGCGTGAGAAGATATCAGTTACAATGAAAGCATAGTGCACGCCAACATGGAAGTACATAGCCATGTGGGATTGGTTCGAGTTGGGAGATGGGTTTATCTCAGCAAATATCTCCCATATCCTGGTTAGGGTATTTCTGTGGAGATAGAGCCATCTGACGCTCGAAGCAATGCAACATGTATTTTATCGCATGACATTTAGTATATTTCACACTAGGAGGTTACGCATCCTGTTACTAGGGGCCGTGAGTGAGAGAGCGAATGGCTTGATACTGGATGTGACGTCACAATGGTGCACAGTCACGTGACTGCGGGGATGACCATGTGCTCCTCGCCGGCAGCACCGCGGCTTTTTACCCGTGTGTACTACTGCGTCACGTGCTAGTCTGTCAGAATTCACTTCTGTAGCTTTTCTCCGTTTTACATCGCTTTTCTGTATCGTTTTCTGTAGCGAGACTCAGACTTGGAGGCCAAAGAATAATGCTAACCAAAGGACAAGACATCAATCTGATGACTGGCACACTCTGCCTCAAATTGACTTGTTGACAACTAGTATATCCCATAACCGATGTAAATACTTAACTTGCATCTTTATAACCTGCGAATCCATCGTCTCTCGCCCCGCGGGCGTCGACCATTTAACCATATATAACGACCGGCAGGATTAGAAACTTTCGTCCGAGATGGAATGGTGCGCCACGAAGATTCCTGGTTCAAGAAACCAAACTGCCCATGAGACGTCATATTGAGACACCTATCATTAATCCCAAGCAGGATATTCATGGGACGCTTTTGGCAATCTCTGTGAGTCTCAGTTGACTTGGTCATGACAGGCGCAAGTGTCGCTAAATCTATGACAATATTTACATTACAAAACAATAAGCTGCGAATTTATTCATGGATCTTACGCAGACGGACGAATGCTAACGCATCAAGCATCCCTTGTAGGTCTGCCCAATAATAACGTGGTTACTGCTTCAAGTATCATGCTGCGACATTCTGGATGTAAATATAAGTACAGAAATAAACATGTGTATATATTGTGCATGTTATGTATGAGGATGCCGCGGGCTCCCATACGTATCCTATTGTGTGTTGTACATGCTGAATCTGCGGCGTTATATTGGCTGGCGAATACACACAGTTTGATACAGACAGGCTGTTATATTAATTACAGGAATGACAATTTATTCAAGGACGTCAGTTTCTGGATCTGTGTCCAATTCTTTGGCTGCTATGTCGGTTTCTAGAAGCTGGTTCCGTATCCCTGGTTTTTGCGGCAGTTTTCGGATCTCTGTCCTGTGTAACCCCTGGTTGTGAGAACTTCTTGATCTTTGTAATGCTTCCCTCCGTTGTGTTATTTTCTTGATCTCAGTGCCAGGCAAAGCGAGAACACAACCCCAAAGATCTGAAGAAAGTGGGAAACGCATTACGTTATGATTGCAAAGACTGCCAATTGTTTTACCGGATTACTAAAATAATACAAATTGATCACAAACAATTGTGTGTGTGTGGGGGGGGGGGGGGGGTTCTGAAGCTATTTTCCCCGTTCTCTCAATGGTGCTGTACGCTGTTCTACGTTGAAATTAATTGTATTTCAATTGACTTCACCATGTACATTTTTAATATATATAGCCACACGTAATGTGACCAGGCTATATTTACAGGCACCAGCGTGCGGTAATAATCAACATGGCGCTTGGTTCCCGGGGCCTGATTTACAAACCGATCTCGAACAATATTCTTTTACCCACTGGCACTGTAGTATTTTTGGCCCCAGGCCCGAATGAACGCCGAAAGTTTACACCCCGAACTGACGGGTTTAGAATTCCTAAAGGAATTTCCCATTTGGCCCGACGCTCTTGGTGTTTTTTATCCACTGGGCCTGGGCTTAGGCCGACATACTACGGCACCAACGGACTTCTTTAAGCAGTGGTTTCCCCCGAGGTTACAATGTCCCTCGTGGTTGCTTCACCCAGTTTCAAATAGGACTGTTCCGAAACAATATTAAGAGTATTAAATAATAAAAACAAAGAAGTCGGATTGGAATCTGTCGCCGTACATACCAGAAGTCCTGCCAGTCCGAACCCGAGTCCCATGATCCAGGCCGAGTAGTGCCAGATCCAGTCCACACCAGCCGTGTAACAGCCCTGAAAACGGAAGTGACGTTATTAATGAACGACAGGCTCACGCCGTATAACTGATGGTGCCTCGCAGTTCTTTTGCAATATCCGGAATGTCATCTCGATCTGAGCTTTAGAATCCGTTGCTATTGAAAGGATGGATTAGCGACTGGAAAACGTAATTATCAAATATATTACTCTTAAATTTAATTTACTGATCGGTGTGCCCAAAAGCGGTTTATGTACCACGTATAGCAGTTATACCTGAAGTGTAAGACGTAACAATCTTATTCAACACGCAGACGAAAACGCTTCTTCATCCATTGTGAAGAAACCTTCGAAATGTAGATATGTTCAACTAGGTATTTAACCCTTGAAATATAGATATATTTAACTAGTTACTTAAATTTTGAAGTATAGATATGTTTAACTAGCTGTTTAACCTTTGAAATAAACAAATGTTTAACTAACCTTTGAAAGATATATTTGAAAGTTGAGGTGTTGCCATGGTTACTCACCCTGTAGTGGAGTGCGGTGTTCTGTGGCCCCTGGTCCAGTCCGGGTGGCCCCAGGGTGTTGTACTGACACTGTTGGAGGTTACTCCCCATGTCTCCCTGGACACAACACGACTCGGGGACGTAGGCCTTGTTTACACCTGGATAGGAAATGAGTATCACTGTTATAACGTGGTATTATAACGGAGCCATGACATGGGGTAGCTCCCCTGAATTCATTACACTGGGGGTAACCTATGGTTTCCTTAAAATATGGTTCACTCCTGGTTTCTTTAAAATATGGGTAACTGCCCTGGTTTCCCTTAAATAAATAGCGGTGCCGGGGGCGAGGGGTGGGGGGGTGGGGCACTAGAGGCGGGCACTGGCCCTTCTCCAGCACCAGGTTGCTACTCTTGGACAGGGATAGGTTTTTTATTCTCAGGGGCTAAGCCTTTCGGCGGGAGGGGCTTCTGCGGCTTGACTAGACTAGGGGTGGGGGGTGGTGGGGGCTTAAGCCGCAGTAGCCCCTTTGCTGGATCCGCCACTGGCGCCATTGGGAAGATACTTAGCTTGCGATACTGAATGACTTCATGGTTAGGAATACTGGTTGGCATCCGTCCGTCTGCGAAAGACGATGAATTTGCAGCGTTGTTTTGATTATTAAGATTTGCTCCCCGGCATTTTCTCTTATGACTGAATAATGAATCTGTGACCGACAGAGCTTACCGCAGTCGTCGCATCGATGACTTGTCGTGAAGTCTTGGTTAAAACTCACTGGACTAGATTGGCGTTTCAAGTGCAGATTATCAAACCTGAGCCCGTCGTGATGGGCAATTCCCGCACGAGACATAACCATCCCCTCTTTGGGATGCTAGATCCTCCCGAGAATTCGAATTGATGCCGAAAAGATGCCGAAAGCCGAAAGAAAAACTCCCTTAGTTATATTACAAGCCTGGGTATGAAAACAGGAAGGTCATTTTTACCCTGAAAGGCGTTCATACAATATTAAAGAATATCGAGACTCTTTTTTTTATTGGGCGACGCTTAGACTGTCCGATATATTTTGACTCACCCGGTGCCCCCGGCTGCTCCGCGTACCACCGCGACTCCCTGTAGATGTACCAACTCTGGTCATAAACGGAGCAACACTTCATCTGAAAAGTGAACGGAAAGCTAAAAGTTCACATGCTAGGGAAAGTTCTTGTGTAACATGTAGCTAGGGGTCTGGAAGGGGTAAATGGCGACACGCGACATAGGCATATTTGAAAAATCGCCATTTGACATTGACCCCCAAATTCCGACACTGAGGATCTGAAAAGCGACATCGACACAGATTTAAAAAAAGAAAAAAAGAACACTGAACTTAGCAAAAAAGCGAAACGTGAAGTTGTGAAAAATCGACACTTGATACTGAAAATTTCAAAAGTCGACACTATACACTGGACCCCCCTTCCAGAGCCTTGTAGTTTGACCCACAGATTCGGGGAACTGATCGTCCAAAGGGCCTCAGTTGTAATCATAGTGTCACTCGGCAAGCACGCCACCACGGAATTGAAATAAACGCAACGATGTACGCCAACGCCAGCTTTAAGCACCCTACTTACATGCGCCATCTTATGTTTTTTACATTTTAGAAACAGTACTAAAAGTATCTCTAAATTATGATGCATGTTTTATATCTCTTTGCGTCTGTAAAACAACAAGTTCAACATAAAACTGCGCGGTTTATTTATATCGCGCGCGGACGTGATAGCGAGCCGCGGTCGACACAGAATACTGTTACAGCGAACAGGCGCGCAGGGATATAAAGCCGGCCACCAACTTCTGCTCCGGTGAACAAATTGCTTCTCTCCGGATAGCCCACAGGCTTTCAGAATTTAAATCAAGATATAATATACTTATTTGACATGGAGAAGAGGATGGTAATACCAAAAATTACAGAATATTTTGCTTTAAAGGTGCTGTTTACAGTACGCCTTTAACTATATTTGACAAATTTGTTGTTAAACCCTCGCTAGGGTGAATAAATAGCTGGTTGCGTCCTCGCCATGGTCGAGTTTTCAACCATCGCTCACGTATTCCTGGCCTCTGTCCCAGGCATAGGTCACTTCCTGGTTGTACTTGTTGTCTAAGTCGATGCCGTAGTGTAGCTTGAGCGTCTCCTCCATGCCCATTCGGACCCACTCGCCCAGCTGGAACATGACACACGTGAACTGCTCATCACATTGTTCACAGAATGGGTGGTAGATTTCCATTATGATATGTACCTCATCAGCTCCTGTCATTTTATTTGTCCACTGGCGGTCATTGATACCTGTAATGTTTGTTGTTGATTTTTATGCGTCAATTGGAGAAAGAATTAAGGGAGAGTGGAGCCATGTCCCCAGGGGTAACCCCCTACTCTTTGCGAAGAATGACATTTATGCTGCGACCATCCACAGACATGGCCACAGCGGGCCTCGAACCACCGATCCACGTGCCGTTAGGCTCTCAGGTGGCCAGAACACTCAAGGCGAGCGCTCTAACCCACTGAGCTGCCGGGCCGGCCATGTTGTTGACTTTTATGTATATCAGTCTGATATCTGCATTATCACCATCACGTCAGACAAAATAGTGTGTAGCATGCAAGACAATCAAGGGCAAGGAATGAAAAATGTCTTAGTCTCAGGGTGGGAGGAGGGGGGGGGGGGGTGGAGAGTGGCTCTGTGTCCCCCACACACCTGTGATCTCAACCCATGGGGGGGGCTCCACCATGGGGGGTGTTACTTACCTGTCCCCTGAGGGCAAGGACTGTGATGGCCCCACTTATCGGTGGGGGGGGAGGGTGTTACTTACTGTCCCCTGAGGACGAAGGCTGTGATGGCTCCACCCATGAGGGGTGTTACTTCCTGTCCCCTGAGGACAAGGGCTGTGATAGCTCCACCCATGAGGGGTGTTACTTCCTGTCCCCTGAGGACAAGGGCTGTGATAGCTCCACCCATGAGGGGTGTTACTTACCTGTCCCCTGAGGACGATGGCTGTGATGGCTCCACCCATGAGGGGTGTTACTTCCTGTCCCCTGAGGACAAGGGCTGTGATAGCTCCACCCATGAGGGGTGTTACTTCCTGTCCCCCGAGGGCGAGGGCTGTGATGGCTCCACCCATGGTGGGGTGTTACTTCCTGTCCCCTGAGGACAAGGGCTGTGATAGCTCCACCCATGAGGGGTGTTACTTCCTGTCCCCTGAGGACGAGGGCTGTGATGGCTCCACCCATGGTGGGGTGTTACTTCCTGTCCCCTGAGGACAAGGGCTGTGATAGCTCCACCCATGAGGGGTGTTACTTCCTGTCCCCTGAGGGCGAGGGCTGTGATAGCTCCACCCATGAGGGGTGTTACTTACCTGTCCCCTGAGGACGATGGCTGTGATGGCTCCACCCATGAGGGGTGTTACTTCCTGTCCCCTGAGGACAAGGGCTGTGATAGCTCCACCCATGAGGGGTGTTACTTCCTGTCCCCCGAGGGCGAGGGCTGTGATAGCTCCACCCATGAGGGGTGTTACTTACCTGTCCCCTGAGGACGATGGCTGTGATGGCTCCACCCATGAGGGGTGTTACTTCCTGTCCCCTGAGGACGAGGGCTGTGATAGCTCCACCCATGAGGGGTGTTACTTACTGTCCCCTGAGGGCGAGGGCTGTGATAGCTCCACCCATGAGGGGTGTTACTTACCTGTCCCCTGAGGGCAAGGACTGTGATGGCCCCACTTATCGGTGGGGGGGAGGGTGTTACTTCCTGTCCCCTGAGGACGAAGGCTGTGATAGCTCCACCCATGAGGGGTGTTACTTCCTGTCCCCTGAGGGCGAGGGCTGTGATAGCTCCACCCATGAGGGGTGTTACTTCCTGTCCCCTGAGGACGAGGGCTGTGATAGCTCCACCCATGAGGGGTGTTACTTACTGTCCCCTGAGGGCGAGGGCTGTGATAGCTCCACCCATGAGGGGTGTTACTTACCTGTCCCCTGAGGGCAAGGACTGTGATAGCTCCACCCATGAGGGGTGTTACTTACTGTCCCCTGAGGGCGAGGGCTGTGATAGCTCCACCCATGAGGGGTGTTACTTACCTGTCCCCTGAAGGCAAGGACTGTGATGGCCCCACTTATCGGTGGGGGGGAGGGTGTTACTTCCTGTCCCCTGAGGACGAGGGCTGTGATAGCTCCACCCATGAGGGGTGTTACTTCCTGTCCCCTGAGGACGAGGGCTGTGATAGCTCCACCCATGAGGGGTGTTACTTACTGTCCCCTGAGGGCGAGGGCTGTGATAGCTCCACTCTTGGTGGGCGGGGGGTGTTACGGGTCCCCTGAGGACGAGGGATGTGATAGCTCCACTCTTGCGGGGGGGGGGTAACTTCCTGTCCCCTGAGGACGAGGGCTGTGATAGCTCCACCCATGGGGGGGGGGGGGGTGTTACTTCCTGTCTCCTAAGGACGAAGACTCTGATAGCTCCACCCATGGGGGAGGGGGACGTTACTTACCTGTCCCCTGAGGACGAGGGCTGTGACGGCTCCACACAGGAAGGCCATGAAGATGACAATGAGGGTCACTGCATACTGAAACCCAAAGAACCGGAGACGTTTATGGTGCTTTTTATTATACACGTCATGATTTTTATATAAATTAGCCTCGACATGTACTACATATTCCAAATAACATTTACTTGCGTGTGCACTGATCCAGGTTTTCAAACTACTCGATTTTGTTAGCTTCGGCTGATCGCGCCGATACAAGGTTAAATGGAGATTAGCAGGGCGAGGCTGTGTGTGCAGGGGGTTGGGGTCGGTATGGAGGGGGTGAGGGTTGGGGTGTGGAAGAGGAGGGGGTAGGGTGGGGTGGGATAGGGGTGAGGGTTGGAGTGTGGAAGAGGAGGGGGTAGGGTGGGGTGGGATAGGGGTGAGGGTTGGAGTGTGGAAGATGAGGAAGATGAGGGGATAGGGTGGGGTGGGATAGGGGTGAGGGTTGGAGTGTTGAGGAGGAGGGGGTGGGGTTGGCTAGGGGTGTTACCGTGATGAGCAGGGTGCGGCTGTGTGTGTAGCGGGTGGGGTGGGGTGGGGGTGGGGATGGGTGTGGAGTGGTGGGGTGGGGTTGGCTGGGGCTGTTACCGTGATGAGCAGGGTGCGGCTGTGTGTGTAGGGGTTGGGGGGGGGGGGTGGGGATGGGTGTGGAGTGGTGGGGTGGGGTTGGCTGGGGCTGTTACCGTGATGAGCAGGGTGCGGCTGTGTGTGTAGCGGGTGGGGTGGGGTGGGGATGGGTGTGGAGTGGTGGGGTGGGGTTGGCTGGGGCTGTTACCGTGATGAGCAGGGTGCCGCTGTGTGTGTAGCGGGTGGGGTGGGGTGGGGGTGGGGATGGGTGTGGAGTGGTGGGGTGGGGTTGGCTGGGGCTGTTACCGTGATGAGCAGGCTGAGGCTGTGTGTGTAGCGGGTGGGGTGGGGTGGGGGTGGGTGTGGAGTAGTGGGGTGGGGTTGGCTGGGGCTGTTACCGTGATGAGCAGGCTGAGGCTGTGTGTTTAGCGGGTGGGGTGGGGTGGGGATGGGTGTGGAGTGGTGGGGTGGGGTTGGCTGGGGCTGTTACCGTGATGAGCAGGGTGCGGCTGTGTGTGTAGCGGGTGGGGTGGGGTGGGGGTGGGGATGGGTGTGGAGTGGTGGGGTGGGGTTGGCTGGGGCTGTTACCGTGATGAGCAGGCTGAGGCTGTGTGTGTAGCGGGTGGGGTGGGGTGGGGGTGGGGATGGGTGTGGAGTGGTGGGGTGGGGTTGGCTGGGGCTGTTACCGTGATGAGCAGGGTGCGGCTGTGTGTGTAGCGGGTGGGGTGGGGTGGGGGTGGGGATGGGTGTGGAGTGGTGGGGTGGGGTTGGCTGGGGCTGTTACCGTGATGAGCAGGGTGCGGCCCTCGTTCCAGGCCCCCACACAGCCACAGATGGAGATGAGCATGGTGAGGCCGCTCGCTATGATCAGCAGCCACGTGGCTATGGTCAGCAGGTCGTTGTTGAACATGTCGCTGATGAACGTCTTCTCCAGCAGGATGTAGAGCGACCCGGCCAGGGCCCCGGCACCAGCCAACTGTAAATAGGGTAAAATAGGGTCAGGCACGGTCACTGGGTCACCATGACGACCCAGCCAGGGCCCCGGCACTAGCCAACTGTAAATAGGGCGAAATAGGGTCAGGCTTGGTCACTGGATCACCATGGCGACCCGTCCAGGGCCCCGCCACCAGCCAACGGTAAATAGGGCGAAATGGGGTCAAGTAGGGTCAGGCATGGTCACTGGGTCACCACTGGGTCACCATGGCGACCCGTCGAGGGCCCCGCCACCAGCCAACGGTAAATAGGGCGAAATGGGGTCAAATAGGGTCAGGCATGGTCACTGGGTCACCATGACGACCCGGCCAGTGCCCCGGCACCAGCCAACTGTAAATAGGGCGAAATGAGATCAAATAGGGTCAGACTTGGTCACTGGGTCTCCATGACGACCCAGCCAGGGCCCCGGCACCATCCAACTGTAAATAGGGCGAAATGAGGTCAAATAGGGTCAGGCATTGTCACTGCGTCACCATGACGACCCGGCCAGGGCCCCGGCACCGGCCAACTGTAAATAGGGCGAAATAGGATCAGGCTTGGTCACTGGGTCACTATGGCGACCCGTCCAGGGCCCCGCCACCAGCCAACTGTAAATAGAGCGAAATGGGGGCAATTAGGGTCCGGCATGGTCACTGAGTTACCATGGCGAACTGGCCAGGGCCCCGGCACCAGCCAACTGTAAATAGGGCGATAGTGGGGTCAAGTAGCATCATAATGGGTCACCATGACGACCCGGCCAGGGCCCCGGCACCAGCCAACTGTAAATAGGGCGATAATGGGGTCAAGTAACACCGTAATGGGTCACCATGACGACCCGGCCAGGGCCCCGGCTCCAGCCAAAAGTAGAAAGGGGGATAATGGGTTAAGTAACAGGGCCCCGGCACCAGGCAACTGTAGACTGTAGCGGAATGAGGTCAAATAAGGTCAGGCAGGGTCATTGCGTAACTATTGACGACTCGGTGGGGGCGCCGGCACCAACCAACTGCTCGGAGGCCAAGATGAAGTAAATTGTATACATGTGCATTAAACTATCACAATATGTTCACATACTATCACAACACTGCTATGAAGAACTTTGATCATTTGAAGAGACGAGCTGGTGCTGAGCGGGGTCGCTTGGAGAAGGCTGTATCTTGGGGTATAAGACTTGCCTTAATGGCACATTTGATGGCACAATGTACAATAGAAGTTAATGAAAACTGGAATCCACCAAAAATATCTGCTTTCCCGTGAAGACTATGTATTATACTATACTCATTTTATGGCGATTACAAAATAAGAGAAAAACTAAATTAAAAGGAAATTGCACGCCACGAGGCATTTGACTAATTTAATGACATTAAACAGATTACAAAAGTAATGGCGGTTTGTACTCACGAAGAATAGGAAATTGCATGCGAAGACGATGTACTTGACACAGCGCTGGCACCCGGCGTAGTCCCGCCGCTTGTGGGGGTACACCACCCTCTCCTCGTACCCCGCCCGCTCCCCGTACATGGCGCCGGCCTGGTAGCTGCCCCGGCTACTATCACTGGTGTTACGCATGGGGGGTGGGCCCGTGCCGGCCCGCCAGCCCCCCGCCTGACCCACGCGCTGCTGGCCCGGGGAGTCGAGTCCCCTGTGAGTCTGCAGGCCGTTCAGGGGCTCGTGCTCCGGGAAGTCCGACCACGATGATTGGCTCATGCACGAAGTTGGCTTGCACCCGTCTCAGATCTCGGATTCCCTCCCCTGGATCTGCCGGAGTCCTCCGGGGGTCCACCTTATGCGAGATCGACCGGAATTCCTCTGGAGCCACCGGAATCCTTTCGGGAACCCCCGGAATCCTTCGTAAGCCACCAGAATCCTTCGGGAACCACCGGAATCTTTCGGTAGCCACCCGACTCCTTCAGGATCCACAGAAATCCTTTGGGATCTCTCGTGTCAGTCGCCGGATTTTTTTCGAGATCCCTCCTCTGGAACTTTTGTGGAGTCTTTCGGGATCCGTCGTGTTTTGCCGGAATTCTCCGGGATTAATCGGAATTTAACAAAATCCTCAGCTATTTGTCGGTATCCACCTGCATTCTTCGGGCTTTTCCGGCATCATCCGGTGTACTTCGGGATCGAACGATGTACCTGTGGAGCATGGATGTATGGAGATGGGAAGTGAGAGACTGGTGAGGATCACATCGATTTAATTTTCAACCGATGCCAATAGGAGTGCGGTTTCAATGCTCGTGTCTTTATACAAGTCACTGGATGGTTTCACTTCCGGCGTGAAGGGAACATGCTAATATGGCGGCGAACTCTATGTTATACCTCGTGTAGCGCGACAGAACTTTCCCAGATATTGAAAAGTATTCCAGACACCCTCACCGTGTTATGGTTTCTATCCTGGGTGGTCTTTTTCTGTCTCTGGGCTTCCGCCGGAAACTACTCAGCTTGGTGTGCCCCTTTGTTTTGGCTGCCAGTTACAGTGAAATCCCCCATCACGCACCGCGCTATCTCTCTCTGTGTGAAGTACTCGTGAAGACCTAAATCAGCCCATTAACCCTGTGAGGCAGATCACCCCCACCAGTCCCCTCTCTGCTGTGTGTTCCCCAACTTGAAATTGTGTCTTACTGACAATAAATCAAATATCCCCATCTAGGTATGTCACGGAAAGGGTTTAGGGGAATCAATATTATTCTCAAGAAATACATGGATTAATATAATCCAGTGTCGATATTCATGAATCAGTCTTGGTGCTGGATTGGGCGATGGATAAGTAAAGGGTTAAAGTGTAGAGATCGTTATCTGACTGACGAGCAAACGGTCAACATGACAAAGTCCCCCAGGTGTGTGTATGTCTGGGGACGCTTGACGCACCTGTAAAATCATCCACTGTTGGGGTCCATTTTTTGAACGGCTCTGGTCTCATTCGCTCCGTGATGACGTCACGAGGCTTGGGGTCATCGGGGGCGGCTCACTTAGTGGTTGTCGTGGTACGAATCCGGTAGAACGGATTACTGCGGGCCTTGGTGACTTTTATTGCGTGTGCCCAGACCGCGTAAACCGCACGTTCCCCACTATCCTACCCCCACCCCACCAGAGGCTATTCAATTAAATTGGTGATGACCTCCCCCTTCCCCCTGCCCCTTAATTTTGTGATTATCCCCACCACTTCCCCCTGCCCCATCCCAGGGACCACTGGCTATAATTGGTTAACCAGTGGTTAACCAGTGGTTAACCAGTTGCTGGTTCTGCGTCACGCGGATTTAGTTTTGCTGTTGTTGATAACGTTCTTATGTAAGAAAATATACACAATACAGATCACTAAGTAGGTTGAAAAATATAATGAAATTTACTGGCATAAGTAAAATAAATATTTAAGACGTACGATTATGTTGTTTTAGTCATCTTTCGGAGAAATGGCACGCCAGAAATTTTGTTTTGTAATGATGATAATCTCAAACGCAGACACAAAAAGGCTCAGTTTTAAGAAAACATATTGACCGTATTTGCGCTTTCGATTCTCGATTTTCGTTTTATTCTAAACCTATATTTATCCCAAATTGTATGGCAAATTATATCGTTTATTCGTTTAATTTGCCCCTCTCTATTCCTTAGAAATTGCAAAAATAACATTTGTCGAGTGGGTTCAAATCGTCAATTCAAAGGGGTACGCACTTTTAACAGTTGATGCTGGCATCAAGTATTAAATAGAATAAACATCTGTTCTTGAGCTTATTTTGTTTTAATTTAAGAAATCACATTTGTCATCATGGCTATGCGCACCAATTAGGACCGACAACTTGCCACCACCATCACGTCAATGTGTCACTAGGATTTGCAGATTTTTTGTCTTTTTATTAAACTATTAAAATTATAATTTAGAGACTTGTTGCAGACACCGACCCCCGTGCAACCGTGGATTCAGGTGCATGCACGGATCGCTTCTTAAGATCACGCACAACAAACAGAGACCTGTGAAACATGAAAAAATATATTTATTCTGCAAAACAAAGTAATACACGCAATTTATGTTGTTGTAAAGTAATCCATCCACAGCTTTCCTCTAATCTCAGCCCCCGTTGTTCACTTGTGCAATTAATTAATCGATCAATTAGTGTGGTGTCAAAATAGCATAACATTACCAGAGACCTGCGAAACAGGTATAGTTTGCTGTACAAGTATTTTACTGTAGCGACTCGATGTTTAGGCATCGAGTGACAGCAGCCGAAGCCTCTGGTCTGAGAAGACCAATTCACGGTCAAAGCCTATATATATATGTATATATATATATATATATGAGATGCACATGATGCAATATTAATTAATAGAAGAATACATTTCACAGTTTTTGTAATCCGATCATGAACTGATGAATATGACCTTATAATAAGTGGTTCGACCTGATACATTAACATATTATAATAAATGATTAATTCACCAGCTGTGCATTACGTTTTGCTTCATAATAACAGTGAAGTTATATGTATCGTCGTCGTGTGGTCGCTGCGTTAATACCTCGGAGACCAATGTGGGTATACAGGCTAACAACGAGAGGTCGCCGTGAGTTAAAAGTACAATTTATGCCGACGAACATGAATTATTTTAACCTTAAACTTATACATGAGAATGTACTATATAAGTCTTTGTTGGCTTCTTGGGACACCTGCAGGTGGTTCGTGGCCCGTCATGGTATTGGTCCTCAATGGGGGCAGCTGGTAGGCCACTTTATTTTGTTGTCATTTCACAACCTGTAAAATGTGCGACCAACATGTGTTCTTGCCCTCACTTGGCCGCGCTCCATTGTAACACCAGGTCTGGGATAAACCCATCTCGCACTCGCAGTGGGAAATTTGACTAAGGTTCGTGCGAGGAAATGCATATGACATTGCTTCTCGTGCCAGATATGTTTATCACAGGGCAACCTCCTATGCTACGGTCGCCCAAAAGGTCGGACGTGATATTCATAGTGTTAGTGGTGTCCGTGGCGATTTGATTTGATTTGGGCTTAACGGCACTGTCAGCCTGTAAGGCTATATCGTGCCATGTCCGTGGCGAGCCTCCGTTGTTTGGGAGTCGCTGTTCCGTGTTTTAGCACATGTCGTGTTCCGCGTTTGGGAGTCGCTCTTCCGTTTTTAGTACATCTCGTTTCGCTTCCTGTGGCGGTCCAGCTTGATAATGAGCCACGTGGACGAGCAGGCGCCGAAAATCTGTAATATAGAAGCGCCGAAAAGCTGTTAACCTGTTTCCCTGGCTACGCGGCCACTGTACACCACATCACGGATATTTACTACTGGTGAGAATGAAGTGTATCTATACAACCAGAGAAAATAATTATAGTAAGATAAACCGCGTCTAGATAACAAGGGCGATAAATGATGTTGAAGTAACATAGTTTTAAGGAAACTAATAATAATAAAGGCGAATCTTTAACAATTTGATAGGTAGAGGGTTGGTGTGTTCCAAATGGCGTTACAAAACCGCAAGTGCCCTTCAGGAACCGGAAGTGACGTCGGTACCAACCATAAGCGCCCCGAGGCCGATGCCGAGTCCAGCGAGCCAGGCTCCGTAGTAATACACCCACTCCACCCCCGCCGTGTAGCACCCCTGTCACCAAGGCAGCCACGTAAAAAAAGTCAAATACTTAAGGAAACAAATCTTATTTTAACATACGAAATATTGAATGCATTTATTGTGAAGAAATATTCAATGCATTTATTGCGAAGAAATATTGAACAAATATTGAATGCTTTTATTACGAAGAATATTGAATGCATTTATTGATTATTGAATGCAAGAATAAATATAAGGCATACTAGTGACCATTGTTGACTTGTGCAAAACAATTGCGTTTAGTTCTTTTATTTTGTTTCTGATTATATTGCCTTTAAATCTGTCGTTGTATGAGCGAAAATGGTCAAAATATCGGCGATCCGTGTGCAAATTCACTCCCCGTCGCGCATGGCTGATATTTTGTACAGTGGTGAGATAAAAGTCGTTCCGGTATCACGTGGCACGATGCAACGGTGACGTTAGAGCCGACTTACCGTGTAGTATAGCGCCGTGTTGGTGTAACCGGACTGTAATCCGGGAGGTCCCAGTGAGAATGTCTGGCACAGGGTCGTGTCCAAGTAGTTGCCATAGAGATCTGTTTTGCAGCAGCTGATTGGTACGTACGGCTTATCAACCGCTGGGGAGAGGTACGTAAATACAGATTAATTTGTACTGAGCTTTATGACTTGCATTACACTGTAAATTTAGGAGAAAATGAACGGTGTAAAGCGGTAAGCACAGGACACACTGAGATGTACAGACAGACCGGGTGTGCACGCTAAAACCGCTTTTATACGAATCAGATTAGTGTACACAACAAGCCAAGGTACGCATGAACTACCAGCGTACACATTCAGGGCAAGGTACAAGTGATATAGCTTACACTACATTTATGTGCGAAATGCTAAATAATACATTATGATGGTATTTGGAAATATTTATACAACAGTTCCAGGTAAGGGCAGTGGGGGCTTACTTTCAATCCCTGGTTGGCTGTAGTACCATTGGGATGAGCTGTAGGTACCCCAGGACTGGTCGCGCACGGAACAGCAGTACATCTGCAAACAATAGTTTTGATTGGCTGCCTAGGCAGAGCGCTGTGACGTATATAAGCCTGTCCCTTGTCCTTTTTTCGGAAGTCAGAGCCTTGTTCTTACTTACACGCACGTGTCCGTTGCTACTTACAGAGCTCTGTCCATTGTTCTTACTTACATTAGCCTGTCCCTTCTCTTTTTTTACGGAGGTCAGTCCCTTGTTCTGACTTAGCGAAACCTGTCCCTTACTCTGACTTAAATACGCCCGTCCCATGTTCGTACTTACATAATTCATTGTCCTTACTTACATATGACTGACCCTTGTCCTTACTTACACATGAATGTTCCTTGTTATTGCTTACATATGACTGTCCCTTGTTATTACTAATTTAGGCCAGTTTCTAGTTCTTACTTACATAATCCCTTGTCCTTACTTACGTTGGCCAGTTCCTTGTTTTTACTTACATGACCATCCATTGTCTTTACTTACATTTGACTGTTTCTTACATGATCGTCTGTCCTTTAATTTTACTGTCTCCTTACATATGGCTGTTTTTTTTTGTCAAAACGTTTTCATACAAATACACACGCAGATGGTAGCAATATCAGTCAAAACTGTAAGGCATTAATTACTAATTCAATATCAGAGCAATGTTCTTTGAGTTTCGTTAATTTATATCTTTCACTATTTCGCTGCAGATAGTATATTATAACTTGATTAAAAATGTTTATACTATTTTGGTTCTCCAATAACAACCAACATTTATAGATGCAATATGATACGAGTGACACAATAAAATGATTGACCGGCCTATTCTGAGCGAAACCAATTATAAATTTTGCTTCAATGTTGTCGATATTTTAAACATCACTCAATGTGGTCCACGCTGCCTTTGCCTGTTTGCATTCAAAGATCATATGTGCTACGGTGTGAGCCACTTTGCACATATTACACATATTGTGCTCACGTTTGTTCCATTTGAACAGGTTATAACCACATTACATAATCACATTACACATATTGTGCTCACGTTTGTTCCATTTGAACAGGTTATAACCACATTGCAAATAGCGATGTAGTTTATCAGAGCGATACACTCTGCGATATAAGGGTCACTAATACCAAAAATGCGATTGCTTGTTATGTCTTACATGATCCCTTGTTACCTTACATGATCCCTTGTCCTTTCATTTTACTGTCACCTTACATACGACTGTCCCTTGTTATTTTTTATTTGATCCCTTTTCCTTTCACTTTACTGTCTTTGGTAATTACTTACATTTGACTGTTCCTTAATATTACTTACATATGACTGTCCCTTGTCCCACGCCTCAGTCAGCAGCTTGTTATAGCTGTTATCCAGATTGACTCCATAGTCATCCAGAATGGTCTGTTCCATTGTCGCGATAATTTCTTCGCCTATCTGAGATAAAATACCAAATCATGTCATGACGATGTAGGCCTGCTTAAAATAGTATTTAAATAAACTGTTTGGGGGGTTGTACATAGAAAAATAGCATACACATTTAGAACATTTGTATCAGGTTAGCTACTCACCCTATCGTAGCATTTTATGGACGACAAATATATTTTACTCTCTTCTTTTATTCGCCAGTGACAATTGTAGAACAAAAGACGCTTTTGTTGCCATAGTAACTGTACCTGTCCCCTGGTGATGAGAGCGAGTACCCCGCCTCCGGCCAGCATCAGCAGCGCCAGCCCCGTGATGGTCGTGTACTGAAGGAAAACCCCAACAAACTCACTGTAATGGTTTCAATGGCCCACGTCAGGGGCGGTATTCATAGACCGCACGTAACTTCCGCTGGAAAAGTGCCTCGTCGCAGCCTCACCAGCTCGTTGTGGTGGTCCTCATGATCAAGAACTCATTTAATGGAATTCTGTCACTTTGTTAAATTCAGAAAATCAATCTCTTGGGTGAATACTTATGGGGCGGTATTCATAAACCACCGAAAATTTTAGTCGTGGTCTCACCAGCTCGTTGCGCTTGTGCTTGTGGTCAGTTACAGCGGTCTTGACTGACAAGTAACAGCAGGTCAGTCTAGACTTACAAGTGACGGTAACAGCAGTCTAGACTCACAAGTGACGGTAACAGCAGTCTAGACTCACAAGTGACGGTAACAGCAGTCTAGACTTACAAGAACCAGCAGTCTAGACTTACAAGAACCAGCAGTCTAGACTTACAAGAACCAGCAGTCTAGACTTACAAGTGACGGTAACAGCAGTCTAGACTTACAAGAACCAGCAGTCTAGACTTACAAGTGGCGGTAACAGCAGTCTAGACTTACAAGTGGCGGTAACAGAAGTCTAGACTTACAAGTGGCGGTAACAGCAGTCTAGACGTACTAGTGGCGGTAACAGCAGTCTAAACTTACAAGTGGCACAACAGCAGTCTAGACTTACAAGGACCAGGGGCCGTATTCATAATGGCCACTTAGGCTACGTCACTAGACTTGAAGATTTGTCGAGCGATTATCGGGTTCAAAATTCATAAGTAATCACCCAAGAAGTGGATTCTTGGAATTAAGAAAGTGCTCAAATTATATTGAAGAAGATTTCTTAATCGTGAACACCAACACAACGAGCTGGTGAGGCTAAGACGAAAATGGACTTTTCGTGCGTAACTTACGAGGGGATTATGTATACGGCCCCAGTAGTCTAGACTTGCAAGGACCAGCAGTCTAAGACTTACAAGTAAACAACAATCTAGGCTTACAAGGTACAACAATCTAGGCTTACGAAGAACAACAATCTGGGCTTACATGGAACAACTGTCTAGACACGCGACCAGCAGCCAAGACGTACAATGACCAGCAGTCTAGGCTTACAATGATGAGCAGCACCCTGTTCTGTGGGTGACCCGGCAGTGACCTATAGTTACAATGATGAGCAGCACCCTGGTTTGTGGGTGACCCGGCAGTGACCTATAGTTACAATGATGAGCAGCACCCTGTTCTGCTTGGTGACCCCGCAGTGACCTGTACTTACAATGATGAGCAGCACCCTGTTCTGCTTGGTGGCCCCGCAACACCCGGTGAAGGTCACGAAGATGGTGATCCCGCCCCCGATGACGACCAGCCAGGCGGCCACGGTCAGCAGAGGCTCCCCCAGCACGTCGCTGACGAAGGTCTTGTCGATGAGGATGTAGAGAGCGCCGCCCGTGACCCCCAGGGACAGCAACTGGAGAGGAGAGGGTCGTGGAGCATGGGGCCAAGGAGTGGGAACAGATCATTTTATTTCCTTAAGCGGCGTTACCTCGAGGATGGATATCACCTTATAGCAGTGCGAATACAGGACAGAAATATTGTCATCATCCACAGATTCCGATAATAGTTGCCACCCTAATGGTATTTGCTTGTAAATGTACGGCATTGCCAGAACATCAGCGCCACAAGCTTGAGTGTCATATGAGGTAAAAAAAGAAAATATGCCCAAAGTGAACCGTTTGCATAATCTACGTGAGTAGAATATTCGAACTCGACAATAGGCTGCCGACTAGGCCACAAAGTGACCCCCCTTTCTACGGTGTAACATGGCGCTGTACTCACGAAGAAGACGCTACCCACTAGGCCACAGGGTGACCCCCCTTTCTACAGTGTAACATGACGCTGTGTTCACGAAGAAGACGCTACCCACTAGGCCACAGGGTGACCCCCCCTTTCTACAATGTAACGTGGCGCTGTACTCACAAAGAAGACACTGTTGAAGGCGACCAGTAAGGTCTTCAGACATCGCGACCACCCGTCCAGCTTCTCTCGGTGTTTATACACGGGGGCTGTATTCTCGTACAGCTGGGGGTTCTGGTAGTCCCGCCACATCTTGCTCGGTTACTTCTTGGTCTTGCCGGCTTATAGACGAGCGGCGGCGATGGTGCGTTCGCAGTGTTCTCTTCAGCGCGTTCGTCGAACTTCTGGATGCTTATGTAGCGCTGTCGCGTAGTCTAGGCCCAGTCTTGTGCAGTTAGGCCATCCTGGTTTTCGATTGGAGGGTGCATCGGTATTAAGGTATTAAACTGTGGAAATAGAACCACTCGCTGATCCCGCATGTTGACTCTGATGTATCATTGGCTGAACGGTATTTATTATACCGTGAATACTTATTAATTAAGCGGAATATTACTACATGATTTATGATATTGGAAAGGTGCTTTAAACTCGAATGTTTCTGAGCAGACTAGCTGCTAATGTTTGATTTCGTATTGACATTTTTCGTAATGAACTGAACGTGAAGCAACACAATTAGGTCAGCGAATTATGACCATTTTTAATGAAGTAGCCGCAATTACCTCAAACAAATGGTAGCCATCTACATGTAAAATTACGCACAGTAAAGATTAAACCCGTTAACGCTGTTTACAGCAAGTGTCACCATTTTTCTTATAATAGCAGAGAGGTGAACATAGATCTATATTAGCGTTACCATGACAACATAGTTATTTATATCCAAAATTTATCAGTCGTTACTATGAACACACTTTTACCTAGACGACTCCAGATAAGTATCCCCGTTCCCCCTCCCTCCCTAGCTCAGTTCGTAAGAGGGCTGAGCAGCAGGCCATTATGTTGTGGGTTCACCCTGCCTTCTGTATCTGAGCCATCTTTCAACCCACCCCCACTTCACTTTCCCAGCAACCTCTAGATCTTTATATGATTTATGATATTGGAAAGGTGCTTTAAACTCGAATGTTTCTGAGCAGACTAGCTGTTAATGTTTGATTTCGTATTGACATTTTTCGTAATGAACTGAACGTGAAGCAACACAATTAGGTCAGCGAATTATGACCATTTTTAATGAAGTAGCCGCAATAACCTCAAACAAATGGTAGCCATCTACATGTAAAATTACGCACAGTAAAGATTAAACCCGTTAACGCTGTTTACAGCAAGTGTCACCATTTTTCTTATAATAGCAGAGAGGTGAACATAGATCTATATTAGCGTTACCATGACAACATAATTATTTATATCCAAAATTTATCAGTCGTTACTATGAACACACTTTTACCTAGACGACTCCAGATAAGTATCCCCGTTCCCCCTCCCTCCCTAGCTCAGTTCGTAAGAGGGCTGAGCAGCAGGCCATTATGTTGTGGGTTCACCCTGCCTTCTGTATCTGAGCCATCTTTCAACCCACCCCCACTTCACTTTCCCGGCAACCTCTAGATCTTCATATGCGCGCAACTGGCCAAAAATATACAACATTGGATGCCGTCTCGGTTCCCGATCATTCGCTAGGTGGCGCTGCGTACTACGCCAAACATGGTAATCATACTTTACCATAGACCACCTACTGCCATTTGCTCTCTTATGCTAACCGTTGTTTTATTGTTGACACCTCACTGTTTCTTACCCTATCGTAGCGGTATTACAGGGAATTCGGTGGGGTATGCCTCCGTTTGTTCAGCCCTCGGGGTTCTTGTTGGCACTTCCGCTGTTGCCACGACGTATACTCTTGGTATTTATTATTCAGGCGATACAGTGAGAATACTAGTCGGCTTACCTGTCTGGTGCGCCCGTCCACTTGATAACTGCTCGTCTAACCGGCCACAATTTGTTCTCGCCAAGCGGCGAGATTTGGTTGATTAGGAACGAGACCCGATTTGTTTGACCGCGAAGGTGGCGCAAACAGTATTCTGCGTTTGCCGATTGTTTTACATAGAATGAGGGCTTGCGGATGCATTGTTGACCATTTGGCACGATCATGTGTACCTTGTTTGTATACAAACTTGAGGTGTAGACGTTGACATAATCTCTTATTCGAGGATCATGGTAACATTTCACCTTAGCAAAAATGTCTACTTAATGATCTATAAGTTTGAAAGCATTGCTTCTCCTGCGTTGTAAACGTTTGAAGGCCGTACGTTTCCTGTTTTCTACAGGTACGAAGGCAGTACGTTTTATGTGTTCTACAAGTATGAAGGAAGCACGTTTTCTGTGTTCAACGGCCGTAAGAAACATTTGTCGTTATGGCGCGATCAAGTCTTACAAGCCGTGAATGCCGTCACACCCCAATAAACGCAATCACAAACAAACCTGCAGCAGGAGAATTCACTGTGTGTGGCCTCCAGTCCTCAGCTTGCACGTGTGGGGCTGGGCACACTCTTTGGACCTCACTCGTCATCGGCCAGCGATCTCGCACTGATAAGAAGGCTTGTTATCATGGCAGTCGCCCACCGGGGGCTGGGCAATGGGTTTGCTCTTGTCTGGGCAATGAGGTGGCTCTGGGCTGGGCAATGGGGTGGCTCGGGGGCTTGGGTGGCTCACCTGTCAGCTGCGCCTGCGTCATCTAATCATCCGACACTGTGGGGTGTCTCAACCACTGTGTGGATTTGAACGAGATTTGCTGCGGGGATTTCAGGGGATGGAAGCGCGGTTTAACACTATAAATGTGGCCTCATAAAAAAACTAATATTTCGTTGGAATTAAGTCCGTAATTCAACCCCCAAGAATTGCGGTGATATCTAACCTACGGGGGTTGCCAAGGCAGCCAAATTGCAACGACTGTAGTCGCGTATTTTTTTATTGTGGCAAGGCCCACTGTTTTGGCGCCAATTTTCAAAATGTGCTGGTCACGGGATTGACATTATTTGCGGCAGCGATGTCATAAGTGATATCCGGTCTCTGCCTGAGACTCCGTATTACAGTTGGATTATGATTACGTATTGTAGTGTTATCATGACTCCGTATT
This sequence comes from Arenicola marina, assembly GCA_964019135.1. NCBI lineage: Eukaryota > Metazoa > Annelida > Polychaeta > Arenicolidae > Arenicola > Arenicola marina. The sequence goes on along the minus strand of OZ025261.1, from coordinate 9,524,632 downwards.
GTAGTGTTATCATGACTCCGTATTGTAGGGTTATCATGATTCCGTATTGTAGGGTTATCATGATTCCGTATTGTAGTGTTAACATTTCGATCAGCGGAGTCTCTGAATTCGTTTCCCGCAAATGTTAGTACAATGAAGCCGATTATGAAGTACAACTATGTTAAAGAAAATGTCAAATATTTGTTGTTTTTGGACCAACGTAACCTTCATGTGAACCAAAGAGTGGCAAAACAACCAACATTTCATTTTTGTCTGGATTTACTCAATAATGACTAATTTCAGTATCTTTCTCCGTACTGTAGGTTCGAGCCAAGCCGAGCGGTATGACGGCCACCGTAGAAGACATGAAGACTCTTATTGAGGAGCGCTTCAAGGGACAGTCAGGTGGGTGCATCTTGTGGGGCAAAGGGGAGTTCCAAGGGACAGTCAGGTGAGTGCATCTTGTGGGGCGAAGGGGAGTTTCAAGGGGCCGTCAGGTGGGTGAATCTTGTGGGGCGAATGGGAGTCCAAGGGACAGTCAGGTGGGTGAATCTTGTGGGGCGAAGGGGAGTCCAAGGGACAGTCAGGTGGGTGAATCTTGTGGGGCAAAGGGGAGTTTCAATGGACAATCAGGTGGGTGAATCTTGTGGGGCAAAGGGGAGTTCCAAGGGACAATCAGGTGGGTGCATCTTGTGGGGCAAAGGGGAGTCCAAGGGACAGTCAGGTGGGTGAATCTTGTGGTGCAAAGGGGAGTTCCAAGGGACAATCAGGTGGGTGTATCTTGTGGGGCAAAGGGGAGTCCAAGGGACAGTCAGGTGGGTGCATCTTGTGAGGCAAAGGGGAGTTCCAAGGGACAGTCAGGTGGGTGAATCTTGTGGGGCAAAGGGGAGTTCAAGGGAGAGTCAGGTGGGTGAACCTTGTGGGGCAAAGGGGAGTTCCAAGGGACAGTCAGGTGAGTGAATCTTGTGGGGCAAAGGGGAGTTCAAGGGACAGTTAGGTGGGTGAACCTTGTGGGGCAAAGGGGAGTTCCAAGGGACAGTCAGGTGGGTGAATCTTGTGGGGCAAAGGGGAGTTCAAGGGACAGTCAGGTGGGTGCATCTTGTGGGGCAAAGGGGAGTCCAAGGGACAGTCAGGTGGGTGCATCTTGTGAGGCAAAGGGGAGTTCCAAGGGACAGTCAGGTGGGTGAATCTTGTGGGGCAAAGGGGAGTTCAAGGGAGAGTCAGGTGGGTGAACCTTGTGGGGCAAAGGGGAGTTCCAAGGGACAGTCAGGTGAGTGAATCTTGTGGGGCAAAGGGGAATTCAAGGGACAGTAAGGTGGGTGAATCTTGTGGGGCAAAGGGGAGTTCCAAGGGACAGTCAGGTGGGTGAATCTTGTGGGGCAAAGGGGAGTTCAAGGGACAGTCAGGTGGGTGAATCTTGTGGGGCAAAGGGGAGTTCCAAGGGACAGTCAGGTGGGTGAATCTTGTGGGGCAAAGGGGAGTTCAAGGGACAGTCAGATGGGTGCATCTTGTGGGGCAAAGGGCAGTTCCAAGGGACAGTCAGGTGGGTGAATATTGTGGGGCAAAGGGGAGTTCCAAGGGACAGTCAGGTGGGTGCATCTTGTGGGGCAAAGGGGAGTTCCAAGGGACAATCAGGTGGGTGCATCTTGTGGGGCAAAGGGGAGTCTAAGGGACAGTCAGGTGGGTGAATCTTGTGGGGCAAAGGGGAGTTCCAAGGGACAATCAGGTGGGTGAATCTTGTGGGGCAAAGGGGAGTTCAAGGGAGAGTCAGGTGGGTGAACCTTGTGGGGCAAAGGGGAGTTCCAAGGGACAGTCAGGTGGGTGAATCTTGTGGGGCAAAGGGGAGTTCAAGGGACAGTTAGGTGGGTGAACCTTGTGGGGCAAAGGGGAGTTCCAAGTGACAGTCAGGTGGGTGAATCTTGTGGGGCAAAGGGGAGTTCCAAGGGACAGTCAGGTGGGTGAATCTTGTGGGGCAAAGGGGAGTTCAAGGGACAGTCAGGTGGGTGAATCTTGTGGAGCAAAGGGGAGTTCAAGGGACAGTCAGGTGGGTGAATCTTGTGGGGCAAAGGGGAGTTCCAATAGACAGTCAGGTGGGTGAACCTTGTGGGGCAAAGGGGAGTTCTAAGGGACAGTCAGGTGGGTGAATCTTGTGGAGCAAAGGGAAGTTCCAAGGGACAGTCAGGTGGGTGAATCTTGTGGGGCAAAGGGGAGTTCAAGGGACAGTCAGGTGGGTGAACCTTGTGGGGCAAAGGGGAGTTCCAAGGGACAGTCAGGTGGGTGAATCTTGTGGGGCAAAGGGGAGTTCAAGGGACAGTTATGTGGGTGAACCTTGTGGGGCAAAGGGGAGTTCCAAGTGACAGGTGGGTGAATCTTGTGGGGCAAAGGGGAGTTCCAAGGGACAGTCAGGTGGGTGAATCTTGTGGAGCAAAGGGGAGTTCAAGGGACAGTCAGGTGGGTGAATCTTGTGGGGCAAAGGGGAGTTCCAAGGGACAGTCAGGTGGGTGAATCTTGTGGGGCAAAGGGGAGTTCAAGGGACAGTCAGATGGGTGAATCTTGTGGGGCAAAGGGGAGTTCCAAGGGACAGTCAGGTGGGTGAATATTGTGGGGCAAAGGGGAGTTCCAAGGGACAGTCAGGTGGGTGCATCTTTGTTGGGCAAAGGGGAGTTCCAAGGGACAATCAGGTGGGTGCATCTTGTGGGGCAAAGGGGAGTCCAAGGGACAGTCAGGTGGGTGAATCTTGTGGGGCAAAGGGGAGTTCCAATAGACAGTCAGGTGGGTGAATCTTGTGGGGCAAAGGGGATTTCATTGCGCTTTAACGGGCGCTTTTAGCCGGAAAGGCTGTATCCGTGCCACTTGTGTCTTTACTGCTTGAGAAAAGCACAATTTTGCAAGTGTGAGTTGATCTCTCGCTATGTCGTTCCTTTGTAGGGATCATTTATTGTTTGACTCAGAAGGACACTCAAGATGTGGCCAAAGAGCTTCAAGCTCTAGGCATCCGAACTGGCTGTTACCATGCCAACCTGGAGGCTGAGTACAGGAGCAGTGTTCACAGAAAGTGGGTCAGCAATTTTACACAGGTCAGCAGTTTTGTGTTTCGGTATCCACCTGAGAGCCTCACGCCATGTAGATCGGTGGTTCGCGCCCCGCTGTTGCCATGCCTGTGTGATAAAGATCCCATGTCCTTCTTCGCAAAGAGTTGGGGGTTACCCACGGGGATATGGCTTCACTCTCCCTTCCGTCTCCTATTGCCGCGATATGACCACAAGTGATTAAAGCGTCCTGAATATACAACCAACCAATTGTTCAGTTCAGAAGCAGGCAAGCAGTAGCAGCTCGACCACCAGTTGTTGTGAAGCCCGGTTAGCTTACTGGGTTGTACGTTCAATTGCCGGTCGAGGCAAGTTTGTTTCTCTCTTTTTGGGGGGCATTTTCTTAGGGCAACAAATTCTACTTTATCTGCAAATCCTCCCCGTGGTCGTAATGTTTTGAAGATAACCCTCGATCGTAGTCGTTGTCATTGAAAGATTTTGTAAAAACTAAAATAGTTCAGGGGACCCTGCTGGTTCGCTTGTTTACCTGTCATGTGGAAATAATTTGTGTGTGGACAGTAATTTTAAGGTACAGTTAACAAGCGTATGCGATGTATACAGGCTTTAATTATATTGCTAGCCCCCTATGTTCTTTATGTGGTAAACCATAAAGATTAGCTCAGTGTCTAACCCATTGTGCTTCATGACCATGTTATCTGATACCCATCCCAAAGAAATGGGATACTCTCACAAACTCTTTAAAGTGTAACTAAATTGTGATATAAATTGACGAACTTGTGGTATATCTGCATTTTGTTATGGAAATAAAAATGAAATTTATGGAATAAAAAAAAAGCAAAAAAAATGTTATCTGATACCCACCCACGGTTACCATGTTGTCTAACCCACCCACTGTGCGTCCTTGCCAGGTGGTGGTCGCCACCATAGCCTTCGGGATGGGGATCGACAAGCCCAATGTGCGGTTCGTCATTCACCACTCCATCAGCAAGTCCATGGAGAACTACTATCAGGAGAGCGGTCGGGCCGGTAGGTGGCGCCACGGGTCCATCGCCCATGTTACACCCCCTGAAATAGGTTATCGTTGTAAGGGAAGCCGCCAGCCTGGCCTCTATCGCTGATGTATTTAAGATGTAAACTTTCGGTGCAGATCGGGATTAGATTAGGTTCGACACCCGCTTTAAATGGTTGACGTGAGTAACACGTGAGCCATGCTGGGACAATGTTTCGCCCTAACATTGAAGAACGACGGCCCCACGTGGTGAGTCAAGAGTCAGAATCGGAATATATTTACTTAACCATGAAAAATACATGTGGCGACAAGGTTGCATGTTATGACGGACTTTATGGAAGCCACAGACAACCAATCAGAACGCCTTAACGTGTTATGTTGATGTGATGGACTTTCGTGTAATGCGATAGCACCATTTAATTGTTAAATTCAGATTTGTTTTTATACTTATGCAATGCTATCTTTTATTATTCCAGGAATTATGTTCAATTCTTCAGAAGTGCATTTCACCAATTGTAATTGCTTATCATTGAGCGCTATGTATGTAGATATTCGGTATACAGTTTTAGTTTTGTCACACGCCTCATGGCATCCAGATGGGTGCAACACCATTCTCGCAGACAAACGCTTGATTAAAACAATTCTCTCTCGTTCGTTACTAAACTGCCAAATTAGCGAAAACTTTATCTTAAACAATTGAAATCTACATCGTCAGATTTTGTGAAGCTACAGCTGCTCATCTCTGTTGGGTCTCCCTCACCTACTTTACCTTACCCACCCACCCGTCCCTCACATTCGTCGTCCCCTGCCTCTCATTCCTCGTCTCCTCCTTGTCACTGTCACCGACCTCCCCCGCCCATTTATCCCCTCCCCGCCCTTTGCCCTCCACCCTCCCTCTCCCCCATCACCCCCGCCCTTTTTGCCCCCACCCCTGCCCCGCTTCACCCCGACCTTTGCCCCCCTCTCCGTCACCTCCCCCCCCCCCTGCCCCCGTTAACTCCCCGCGCGTTTCTCCCATATCCCCCCGTCACCTCCCCGACCTTTGCCCTCCCCCACCGCGTCACCTCCCCGTCCTTTGCTCCCCTCCCTCCATCACCTATCCGCCCTCCCCCCCCCCCCCGCCCCGCCTCCAGGCAGGGACGACCAGCCGGCCCACTGCATCCTGTACGCCAGCTTCGCCGACGTGTTCCGCCAGAGCACGATGGTCTTCACGGAGCAGACCGGGCTCGACAACCTGTACGGCATGGTCCGCTACGTCTATGACGTCAGCAGGTGAGTCCACTACGTATGTGACGTCAGCAGGTGAGTCCGCTACGTCTAGGACGTCAGTCTGCTACGTCTATGACGTCAGCAGATGAGTTCGCTACATCTGTGACGTCAGCAGGTGAGTCCGCTACGTCTATGACGTCAGTCTGCTACGTCTATGACGTCAGTCTGCCACGTCTTTGACGTCAGTAAATTAGTCCCCTACATCTATGACATCAGTCTGCTACGTGAGTCCGCACCGTATGTGAAGACAGTAGATACGTCCACTATCTGTATGACGTCAGCAGGTGGTTTTTATTTGGGGAACTTCAGAATTTCGTATTTCGGGGTGTGGAAGGGGGTGGGGGTCTAGTGTCGATTTCTCTAAATTCTCAGTGTCGAATGTCGATTTTTTCGACGTTCCGTGTCGCTTTTTGTCTAAGTTCGGTGTCGTTTTTTCTGAAAAATCTGTGCTGATGTAGCTTTTTCAGATCCTCAGTGTCGGAATTTGGGGGTCAATGTCGAATGTCGATTTTTTTCAAATATTCTTGTGTCGCGTGTCGCCATTTACCCCTTTCAGACCCCTTGGTGTATTCTGGCACAGTTAGTGCATAATGTCAAGTTATTCCGCTAGGTGTCGCCGCACGCTGATAGCCAAACATTTCGGGGAGACGTGGGATGCGGCGAAGTGCAACAAGATGTGTGACCACTGCAGCACAGCCAAAGGTAAGGCTGTGGTGTGGGGCTGTTTACAAGACACTATACCGATCCACACCCCGACCTTAAGCCCCGCCCACCCTTGAGTTCTTTTTGCACCACATGATTGGATAAAAGCAACAGTGACGGCAATGAATGAGTAACATCTTGTATAGGTATATTCTGATATTTCCGATGTTCGTGTCTGTTACGTTCAGCAGAGAGAATGTGCCTTTAGTAGGATGTGTGTTTTGACTGGACGCTGCTTACTGCTGTCACAAGGAGCCTCCCTAGCTCAGTTGGTAAGCAGGCTGAGCTGCAGATCGACAGGTGGTGGGTTCGAGTCCCCTAGCTCAGTTGGTAAGCAGGCTGAGCTGCAGATCAACAGGTCGTGGGTGCGAACCCTGGCGCCTGCCTCTTGGGCAGGTTTTATCCAAACCCATTTCATTGCCTCCGGAAGTTTCTGATCAGTCTTCACTCGCACACAAATGGCCTGAAACACCCAACATTTACTTACGTTCACTTACAGAACTAAACTTGGAGTATCAACAAGATTGGGCCCAGTTACCTTCCAGATATGTATAATTTAAAGCGGGTTTCCAACCTAATTTAATCGCGATCTGCACCGAAAGTTCACATCTTGAAATTAAATTGGCGAGTGTTGACGCTTCGTTTCGGCCGACTGGTAAGGAGCACAAAATTAAGGCAACCCGCCCCCAGAAATGTCAAGCAGAGCGCCATTTTGCCGGGAGCAGTGACGCGTATAGTGACTATTCATGTGGCACCGCCTTATGTTATCACTCGCGGACAGAGAGATCAGGCCCGCGATTTACAGATGAACAGCGGCAGTTCCAAGCCGCGCAGTAGACCATGATCTTAGTGTTTCATTGAAAAGTACCATCCAAAAAAATTGATATACATCTTGCGACAATTGATGCCATGATTGGAGTTAGAATCGCAGCTCTTTATATTAGCGATGATCACGCGCTCTTGTTTTGCTCACACAATAGGCGTAATTTTCGGTTTGAATAACTTAGAGTATCGCCTCCTGATTGGTCAATCGCGGACACACCTCCAAAAAGGGCTGCCGCCTGGGTAGGCGGCGAAATCGTGCCCGGCGGTCACTTCTAAATTTTATTGTGAGCTATAGATAGGACGAAAAATTCTGTAATTTGGAGGAAAGACAATTGAGTATTATATGAATCTGTAAATCAGCGTTAGAGGCCAGGCTGGCGGTTCCCTTTAAAGGAAAGCCATTACGTGTTGAAAAATTGACCAACTCTATGTATGCCACGCGTTAAGGCAACAGCTTATGGTCAAAATTCAGTGAAGTATGAAGACAGCAAGCTATGGAATATGATAAACAAGGAAACAAAGTTAGCCAAATCTGCCAAGGAATTCAAAACATTGCTGTCAACCTGGGATGTGTTCATGTGTCACTAATTCGTGCACATTTTGCAACGTAACTCACCGGTAAAGTTTAAATAGATGATAGACTGTCATTTTATCATTGTCGGTCAATAGCATTTGTGCTAATGTTTATTGTTGACTTTTACATACCGACGTTAAATAAAACTTATCTTATCTTATTTTATCTTACAGGCGCGGTCGGGCGACGTGACGTCACTTCCTATTGCAGCGACCTCCTGGCAATCCTGAATGAGGCCAAGGTGAAGGAGAGACGCGTGACTGGTCTGAAACTGTTGGATGCGTGGCTGGGCAAAGGGGAGCCTGTCTTGAGGGTGGCTAAGGTTCGAGCCCCCAAGGACCTGTGGCGGGGCGAGGCGGAGAGGGTGCTCATACACTGCCTGCTCAACGGCTACGTGAAGGAAGATTTCCACTTCACGCCCTACTCAACCATCAGCTACCTGTTGCCAGGTCAGTGGCGGTGGTCCAGGATGTTACATCAAGATACGTTCTTGGCCAAGAGTTAACACTGAGTAGATCAGACATCAGAAGTTCAGCCCATGTGTTCAGTAATTTTCTTGGAAACCACATGTGTAGTGGACAATGCTAACTGAAAAACATGTCCATTTTTGGCGGGGGACTTTTAATGTTTCAAGTATAATCGCCAGAATACTATTGATGGTTCACTTACCTTTTTTTCCGGTTTCATGGGCATTTGATTTCAGGCAATAAATCATTATATCAATTAATATGCCATTAAAATGATGAAATGATCCCCCGGTTTCTTGCAGCCTCCAAGTCTCGTCTCCTCTCGGATCCAAACCACAAAGTTTACGTGGATGTCCGCGAGGCGGCGCCCCGGAAGACCAAAGCCGCGAGTAGTTCCGGTTCCGGGTCGAGTGGCGTCCGGCGGAAGTCCTCGGACTCCGGACACCCGGCTCGTCCGATAGTCATTAATCCCGCCAACTCCAGGTTCATCGAGGGCGGTGTCGGAATCCCGGAGTCATCGCCGCCCCCCGCGAAGCGGAGCCAATCAGATGCCGCGGGAGGGTCACGTGACCGGAAGCGTGCAGCCTCCGGGGAGATCAGAGATAAAAAGAGAAGGCCGAAACTCGTTCCGGATTTAGATGCCGATTTGGATTTCTGCGACACAAGCGAGGGACCGGAAGTCGAGAGACCGAGGCCTGCCGCCAAGAAGGCCAAGAGGAAGTCACGTGACGACCGGCATGTGACGTCATCACTGCCTGCGGATGGCGGCGCCCAGGTGGTTTACAGTAGCGACGATAGTCTGCAGGATGTAGAGCACCTCCTTCAGGAACCCGAGGGGTGGGCCGAGTCGGCTGGGGTGGGTGGGGTGGGTGGGGCTCTAAGTTGGTTAGGGGGTGAACTGAACGGCCCTAGCGGCGCGCAGGAACTGAGCCACACCCAAGATAGGTTCGCTCAGCAGCTAAGGAGGGCGGGAAGTAGGATCGCCCATAGCAACGTGACGTCACAACCGGAGGACGCTGTCCTCTGGGCAACGTGACGTCAAAACGCTGTATGTGCCACGAGATTGTAGCGATGAGCTATGTGACGTCACAGCATTGCATGTGCCACGTGATTATAGCGATGAGCTATGTGACGTCACAGCGTTGCATGTGCCACTTGATTCTAGCGATGAGCTATGTGACGTCACAGCGTTGCATGTGCCACGTGATTCTAGTGATGAGCTATGTGACGTTACAGGTTTGCATGTGCCACGTAATCCTAGCGATGAGCTCTATGACGTCACAGCGTTGCATGTTCCACGTGATTCAACAGACTCCAGAAAAACGCAGCTCTTTTGTATATGTAATGTAATGTCCAGTCTTAAATGCGGAAGTTCTAGTTTTAGAGTGAGGGAGAGTGTATGTGTCTGCATGCATTGGTAGTTTGTCATTCCAGGTGTAACACCTGTGTAAGTGGTGTATCAAAGGTTATTCAGTATAGCTAGAGGATGAACCATCTATTTGGTTCAAATAAACACAGCGGGAATTACATTTTTCAGTGAGAAAAGTGTCGGCGAACCCATTGTGCGAATAAACAGTGTCAATGACCACCAATGTTGTCAATAAACACACCCTCAATAAACTTACGTGTTGTCAATAACCACCTCCTCAATGAACCCGCGTGTTGTCAATAACCACACCCTCAACAAACCCACGTGTTGTCAATAACCACATCCTCAATGAACCCACGTGTTGTCAATAACCACACCCTCAACAAACCCACGTGTTGTCAATAACCACATCCTCAATGAACCCACGTGTTGTCAATAACCACACCCTCAACAAACCCACGTGTTGTCAATAACCACATCCTCAATGAACCCACGTGTTGTCAATAACCACATCCTCAATGAACCCACGTGTTGTCAATAACCACACCCGCAATGAACCCACGTGTTGTCAATAACCACATCCTCAATAAACCCACGTGTTGTCAATAACCACATCCGCAATGACCACACCCTCAACAAACCCACGTTTTGTCAATAACCACACCCTCAATAAACCCACGTGTTGTCAATAACCACATGATCAATGAACCCACGTGTTGTCAATAACCACATGACCAATGAAATCACGTGTTGTCAATAACCACATCAATGAACCCACGTGTTATCAATAACCACACCCTCAACAAACCCACATTGTCAATAACCACACCCTCAATGAACCCACGTGTTGTCATTATCCACATCATCAATGAACCCACGTGTTGTCAATAACCACATCCTCAATGAATCCATGTGGTTTCTACTGGGGGTGCCGACATTCACAGATCCGGCTGTCTTGGCAACAAGCCGTCATGATCTCATACGGGCCCATAGACAGTTCCAATGAATCCAGGTGGCGTGACCTCTTCTCCATCGTCTTGCGGGGAGCATCTTTCAGCATATTCCATAGATTAAAATATACATAGTAGTAAACGCCATGCGCGAATTATGAACGGAAGTTCTGTGGGCTACATATTATATAAATTACGACTGTGGGCTGTATGCTATTTAAATTACGACCGTGTGCTACATAATATATGAACTACGACTGAAGACTGCATCTAAAAATTACGACCTGACGAAATTTGTCCAACGGGAATTAAATTTCTTGATTTGTAAGAAAGCTAAATGTGGTGATATGGCATCACGTGCTGATGCCACAGAAGAGTTCAATTAAAATGTTAATTGCTTGGTTTTATTCACTAAACATTATTGAATAACATGACACCATGGCGTTATTTTGACCTATATGCATTGCCTATGACTAAATACTTTGTTCAATTCACAAAACATTAATGAATAACTTAGGACATCATAGAGTTATATTGACCCATATGCATTACCTATGACTCAATATATGTGACAGTACATGTGTTTCGTCAAAATATCTGATATTAATTTTGCGAGCAGAGCTAAACGAAATAAAAAACTTACTTTGAATTTGAAAACGCGCCAATTTTAGCCCTTTAATGACTCTGGACTTTTCACACCCGTCATACTCGCAAAATGCCACGTTCCGCGCCAGGCTCCGCCCACTGACCTACACAACGAAACCTCTTGTCATCATAGACCCTTCTCAATAGTTATGCATGCCACACATTCTAATATCAGAACGAGGCTGCCATAGCAGCAACGCGAAGCGCCTATGGAAACATGGCGCCCCGCTGCGCATCCAATTACATGTAATTGCCGAAAGAAGCAGGAACTCAGCTTTAACCAGAAACTGAATAACATTCAGATATGTCAAACTATGTGACTACTGAACGCTGTAATAACACGATAGGCGCAAATTACAGCCTCAAACAGCCTCAACTGCAGCGACATTTGCTCCAGCCGCCCACATGCCTTCGCCGGCGTTAAGACACTACACTTCTAAGGAGATACTATTGACAAGTTCTCAATGTGACAGTTCTGCAGCACGTGCTTATTGAACAGCTGTTGTTTATTTATACAATAGGGCTGTACAGTCACTTCGGGATCTTATCGAGACCCCACGAGACGGGGATACCTATGCCCTGCGTCAATGCCTAGCATCAACGGCCTGTACGTGTTGCTTACTTTCCGGTTGTTTGCCTTGCCTCGCCTCACACACAAGATCGGCTAAAGCTGTCCTTGGAAGCACAACTAACCACTGACGTTCTGTGCATATCCGAATTATAACCATCCGAGTAGATTTATGCAATGTATGAGCGGTTAGGCAGTTGATAAACCAGTATGCGGTTGTCTCACGAGTGACTGTCAGTGTCAGGCGATCTAATGTGCTGCGCGGGGTTTTCCATGTCGTATGACGTAATAATCATCATGACGCGCGTGTCTGCGCGCGGTATCTATGGTTACGTAACAACGCTCCTTATATGGACTGAGCAGGTGAGGACAATGGTGCTCCGTTTGTCGTAGAACTGTAAACATCGATGATTTGGCCCAAAATACAACGCTTCCAACGATCTTATCGAACGGACCACATGTATTATGGAAAGATAAATGTCTTGTCTTTAACTATATTATGATTTTATAGTTAACAATGCCTGGACCAAAGCAAACAAAAAATAGTTTCACACCCACTCGATTCTTTAGGCACAAACCGCGCAGCTGGCCGGTTCCCAACACTAAAACGTTGACTACAATGAGTGCGTGTCACGCAGTTGCAGCAAGGCACCAGGGGCCGGTTGCACCAAGCGGTCGCAAATGGTGGTAGCAAATCTGAAACGCCGGACGTACAAACGCCGGACGTATCACCGCCCTCTCTACGCCCGTGAGCTAACGTCGGTTGCACCAACCAAAATTTAGGCGGTCGCACGTACGTCCTTGTTTACGCCCGCCAGCCGAAAGATTGGGTTTTCCCCGCTGGAATGTGTCATGTCTGTCATCACATTGAGCCCGCGTGGTTAGGAGGCGGACGGCTCCCGCGCAGGAGACGGTTCCAAATCAGTGCAAACTCATTTATTAAACTAAAAAAACTGCCGTTGCCAGTTGTTGAAAATGTATGTCATTTTGTTAATCAAACGTACCACATGTATGTTTACCATGCTAGGCCATTACAGTCATGTGATGTGTGTTTGTATCTTGTAAATGCCTTTGTGATAATATTGCCTCATTAGTGGAAACCATTATTATACAGAATTGCCCTATGGATGACTTTCTATAGCATACTGGCACAGATGTTCCCACGACAGTTGAATATTGCTTAAATCTCGTGTTGGAGTTGCTATTGCGATGAAATTGCATTTGGTGCGAGTAATATAATGCTTTTCCAGTTCTTTAGAAGATCTTTTGCCTTCCAGTAATTCTAATAGTATGAAAGCATAGTATATATGTAGGACATGTACACCATTAAACTGTTCATAGAGAATAAAGAACAGCCATACTATCAATTTTGATAGTGCAAACAAGCACACTTGGTCGGTATTTTACGAAAAGCTGTACCACCGGTAAAGAGATCTACGAGGCTCGCTATCACGTCCGCGCCGATTGTTATAAAAGGCAGCCCAGTCAAAGGACCAGTCATTCAGTAATTTCTTTTTGGTCTACTTATTTGCCCAAAGCTACAATGTGTTCTTTGGTGGACGTTAAAGAGGTCAAAAGAAAGAAAAAGAATTTTTCTGACAGTGAAATTAGACAGCTCATTGCATTATTCGACGAAAACAAACACGTACTGAACTCTCGCTTCAGTAATGCAGTGACATTATCGTCCAAAAAGCAAATTTGGTGTGATATTCTCCGGGCGGTCAACAATGAGAACGTGGAACAGAGATCCTTGACTGAAATCAAACACAAGTGGAAGGATTTAGTGTCAAGGGCGAAGAAGGATTTGTCCAACAGGAGAAGACCCCAGACCGGTGGGGGACCGCAGCCAGCAACTTCGGTCTATACCGATATAATTTTGGACATTATTGGTCAAGACTCCCCCAGCCTTGTTGGAATCGTTGGTCCGGAGGAGGGCGAGAGCATATTGATCACGGACATCGAGAGTGAGTGTGGTGTCGACGAACTGGAAGAGTCCTCGTCAAGTAACGAGTCACCTACTAGATCTACACTCACAGGCGATAAGTAAATATCTAACAACACAATTTGTTAGGTAGTTTGCGCAGTTCTTATGAGCGCTGAAATCTATGGTCTATACGTTTCTTCTTATTATTAGATAACAATATATGCATGCAGAAAAGGTACTTGAACAGCTAATTTGGATTCGTTAATGTTGTGATATTCATTTTTCATGTGTATATGTCGTTGTCTGTCAGTTGGAGCAATGTTCGGCTATAATATTTATGACAGTACGTACTTCCCATGTTGTTGATTGGGCTCCACATGTAATAACTTGGTTTATTAGTCAAGGTAATATACGTAATTTCAGACCACGCTACCAGTACTCCATGCATCAAGATCACGCCCGAGACAACAAACGTGGTTACCCTTACGCCTGTCAACCCGCCCCCCGCTCCAGTTAAACCTCAGCCCCGCCTTCCGACTCAACCTGCACCAAGAAGACCAAGATCTTCACCCTTTGAGGATACCAGTCGCGAGCAACTCCACAAAGTGCTGTTAGGACAAGAAATAAGTAAAGTAAAGTTGCAGAAGAGGAAGCTGGCTTTAGAAATTACAAAATTACGGCTGGAAATGCAGCACCTCAAAAACTCGACTGTACAGTCGGTGGTCCAGTCGGTGCCGGTTTCAGTTGTGTATGAGACTGGCCATAAGCAACTAGAACAGGACTAGTTTCTTGTAATCATGTAGGGTTAGAGCGTTATATCACAGAGATAGAAGTTTAAGTGGCATGCATGATATAAACACATAGCATTGTAATTGGAATGCATTATCTATTCAGCTTTCATTGATATTTCTTACTTGTCTCATGAAATCACTGCTTTGAGATTAGGCTTATTTAACTTCGCCATGGCTGCATTTGTTCATTTGTTATTTGAAGATGAAGTAGGTTTAGCTCTTAGAAGAGAGCGTCTTCTCAGAGACCGTACCAACCCTTTGGACGTGTATGACGATATCGAGCTCTATGAACGATTTCGCTTCAGACGACACCATCTGTTAAATCTTATTGATGACCTGAGGCCCGATCTAGAATATAATAGTCATCAGAACGGAGCACTTTCTGCAGAAATGCAGACCCTCATTGCATTGAGGTACTACGCCACTGGGTGTTTTCAAAATCAAGTAGGCGACATGATTGGAGTTCACAAAAGTACTGCATGTCGCGCAATAAGAAGGGTATCCTTGTCGCTGCAGAGGCGAGTGCCACAATATATACAAATGGCGCGGGATAGGCACGATATTGCGGCGGCCAAAGAGCAATTCCGCGCTCTCGCCAATTTTCCAAATTTGTTGCATGTGTAGATGGCACTCATATAAAAATACTTGGTCCTGTCGTAGATGAGTGGCAGTATGTTAATCGGAAAGGTTATCATTCGATTAATGTACAGTTAATGTGCGATGCGAATCTTCGCATTGTTAATTGCGTGGTGAGGTGGCCAGGTTCAACCCATGATTCCAGAATTCTCACTGAGAGCGCAGTGTTTAACGAACTGGAGAATGATAACAATGGTGTCATAATTTTGGGTGACAGTGGATATCCGCTCAAGAAGTGGCTGATGACACCCCTCATGAATCCCAGAAATGACGCGGAGAGACGTTTTAACAGGTCTCATATGACAACACGGAGCACCATCGAAAGATGCAATGGCGTGTTAAAAAGGAGATTCGCGTGTTTACACACTGGCCTACGAATGGCCCCGGCTAGAGCATGTACTGTCATCCAGGCAGTACTCGTGCTTCACAACAAGTGTGTGATGGCTGGGGAGGTAGGTCAGCTTGAGCCAGGCGAGGCAGCTCCAGAGGACATCAATCACGGGGGACCTGGGAACCTCGGCCCTCAGAATGACGTCACAGGTCGCCTGGTGCGGCAGCAGCTCGTTGCTACTCACTTCACTAATGTTTAATGCATAATGTTTAACTACGCCAGCTTCACTACTTATACTCCAAAATCACGCGCAAATAAGTTCCCTTTTGACAACGACAATAAACTAGTTAGCACAAACCGAAATGTTTTGTTGTTTGCTTTTATTTATACCCTTACGAAATCCTGCCAAAGACTGGCACATAGTAAATCGACCAATAGTATTGATTAATAAAGTGCACAAAAAAAATATGAACTAAAGGTTACTTGAATAATCCTAACAAATAATTTGGCAATTTATTAATATTTAAAACTATATCCTGGATATGATATGATACAAGTTTAGCTCGAAAATAAATGAACCATATTTAATTTTTCCCGTTAAACGCAAAATAAGCGTAGAAATTATGTGGTTTCGGTGGCTTTACTGATATACGACCACGGTACGCCTACCCCGGAGTGGTCGTATATTTACGCCCACTTTTGCGACCGCGTGCGATTTGCGACCACGTCGTGCAACCGACGTATGGAGGGCGTACCGTATGCGACCACGATACGACCGGCGTAAATTTTACGACCGCTTGGTGCAACCGGCCCCAGCGTGATGCGCACTCGTTCTAAGAGCACGTGTTTTTTTGTTGGTCCCCAAAAGACCTAAACCGGAAACAGAACCCGCGAGAACTGTACAGCCCTATGCTGTGCTTTCATTGGCTGAAAATCTAATTATGACGTCATCCGGCTTGCTGTTGTTTTCACAGATAAAATTGAGACTGTCCATTTTACGATAAAAGATGTCGAATGTTGATTTTTCAAATATGCCTGTGTCAAACTTTGGCAGGTGAGGAGTTGTTAATCCACATGACTATTGACACTAATTTGTATCAATGTCAAGAAAAATAGAGGCAAAAATAACTGTTTAATTGGCTTATTGGGAAATTGCGCGCACTAGTGTGTGAGTGTTTAAACAAGGTCTGGCAGTTGTTATGTTAATCTGATTGTTTATCATTATAGCATGTTGTTAACAGTGGGACACGCACCTGTCAGTCTTGTGTTAAAACTAATTTCAATCATACCGGTGACGTGCGGCAATCATATGAAAGGGAATGATTAAAAAAAGTATTAAACGTTTCTCACCAAAGTGAAAAGCATCACTTTAAGCAGTCATTGTGGATGTTCGTTTGATTTTTTTAACTAATTTTGGGCCGTATCTATACTAATAAAATGAAGCTGTCTGTCCCACTATGCCGCGGCATGCAAGAGCCTATTGGCTCCAGCAGCCGCCTTGAACCTATTAATATCCAGCCGCCGCTCTTAGATGTGTCAAAGTTATCGCATGTGTCAACACAACCGCTGGGTGCTTATCACCTTATCCCGCGCATAATATCGCTTTCGGGTGCGGCGGGCTACCTGGCTTGGTGCCAACAGTAATATTTTTCCCAACGCATTATCGCCCGAACCGTCATCAAACCAAACAAATCCCGGACTGTCTCGCGCCCACAACTTCCCATCAGTAGCAAGAGAACCACTGATAACACGCTGCTCTTAACATCAGTCACAGCAGGGTCCAATTTTCCAGGATAGTTAAGTGGACTACACGTCAATTCTATAGATCCAACCAGGACGTCAGGCAGATTGTATCCACTGAAGGTAGTAGTACTACGTTAAATGACGAACAACGGACGGGAAACAGCCCCTTTTTTTACTCAATCAACCCTTTTTTTTCCTGAATCAATCTATGAGCTTGGGTTTCAGTTGTACTGGACTGATATTCGTTTATTATCGTGCTTTAGCCGCAATTTCAGTATTCTGTACTGGGTGCACAATAATTGCACAGAAAGTGTTTAAATATCTTTAACATTTATGTCCCGTTATTCAGTAGCTCCCGGTCTCAATTTATGTCAATATAATTATCTATATTATTTCTGTCCAATGTCTACCTTCTGCCTGTTTAACGCATAAAACAAAATACTGTCATACTGTTATTTCTTTCGCTTATTACTACGAACGCTACCGCGAGCGGGGCGGCTAGTTATTATATATATCGTAGCATTATCGTGAATTGTGACCTTGCATATTGTCCTGCACCGCTTGAAGATACCTTCTTAACTACTCTAATATATCCTGCGTGATGCTATAACCTGATAACAATGTCAGTCTTTCAGACTCGGGACGTCAGAAGCGCTTTTCTGACATTGATATCTATATTCTATATGACTTCTAAAAAAACGTGGCACGTGAAGCTAGGCGGGCTGTTTAAATCAATAGGGCTGTACAGTCGGGCAATGACGGTGGCGTCTCGTTTGTCGCAGAAATGTAAACATCGATGACTTGCTTCAAAATGCAAATAGCTTCCAACGTTCTCATCGACCGGACCACATGCATTCTTGAGAGATCAATGTCTCATCATTCTAACTATATTATGCTTTCATAGTTAGGAATGCATGGACCAAAGCAAATTAAAAATAGTTTCACACCCACTCGATTCTTCATACACAAACCGCGGAGCCGGCCGGTTCCCGACACTCAAACGTTGAATACAATGAGTGCGCGTCACGCAGCTGTAGCAAGGCATCAGCGTGATGCGCACTCGTTAGAAGAGCACGCGTTCTTTTTGTAAAGTAGATGAAAATGAAGCAAGCCCAACTTTCGTAGGAACACGTTGGCTATGATGTCATTTTTGACGCACACTTATCCCCCTCGCCAAAAAAGTTGAAGACGACGTGTAACGTCAAGTAAATCGGAATTCGTCAAACCGTATAATAGCTGAGTAATAGCTTACGACAGGCCACATCATCACTCACTGGCTCACACTAAAGTGGCAGTAGACACCAGATTTCTTGCCTGTGAATTACGACAGGCCACTTCATCGCTCACACGCTCGCACTAAAGTGGCAGCAGACACCAGCCTTTTTGCCGGTGAAACGCTCCTGATGGCATAAAAAATGCCATTTCACAATAACATCTTTGCTGTTTTCACATTTCTTTAGAACCAACATAAACACAAATCTTTCTACTTTTCATTTGTAGCTTGCTTTTTCGCAAATAAATGTCTGATGTGCGAATCGCTGGGCTTCATAACGAGAGCCCAACGTCAACGCTGACCGCTTAGGCGCCATGATTGTTTTCAACGGTTTGTCAAATTGCCTTTTTTCGTGGGCCTGAAAGCAGGCCATTGAACCCCGCATGTGATAAGCAGAGTGGGGCCACTAACATTGAACAATCCTTGCGACAGGGTGCTCTGACAAAAATGAGCGCTGAGTCTTTTACAAGAGTCACCGGGACTATTGGACAGATATTTTTGAATTATATAAGTTTTTCAGTTAGGCAGGTATTCATATATAGGGGACAAACACATGACATAACTAAGCTTTTTGTCAATTTTATGCCAACTCTCACGATCGCTGGCGTTCAGCAAGCTGTCGGCTCTGGCCTTTAGGCCAGCTCTGGTAAGCTGGTGAAATGCTCCTGATGGCATAAAAATCGCAATTTCACAATAACGTTGTTGCGGTTTCACATTTCTTTAAAACCAACATAGCCACCAATCATTAGACTTCATTTGTAGCTTGCTTTTCCGCAAATAACTATCGACGCGTGAGTCACTGGGCTTGATAACAATAGCCTAACGTCTGCACGGACCGCTTGGGCGCCATGATTGTTTTAAACAGCTGGTCAAAGTGACTCTTTTCACCAGCCTGAAAGCAAGCAATTGAAGACAGCATGTGATACGCGGAGTGGGGCCACTAACATTGGGCACTTTGGACTTCAATGTACGACGGCAATGGGGGCTGAAACAGTCCTTGCGACAGGGTGCTCTGACAAAAATGAGCGCTGAATCTTGTACAAATTTCACAGGGATTATTGGATAGATGTTTTTGAATTATAAGAGGTTTACAGTTAGGCAGGTATTCATATTTAGGGGACAAACACATGACATAATTAAGATTTTTTAAAAATTTTATGCCAACTTTCACGATCACTAGCTTGCAGCAAGCTGTCCGCTCTGGCCTTTAGGCCAGCTCTGCTAAAGTAATAGCCAACGTAAGATGTGTGACATCATGAGGTCATGGTCACGTCAGTACGTGACGGTATCCTAATATAAAATTTATAGTGTCTACCAATGCTTGGTATCAACAAATGCAAAACAAAATTTCTAAAAATACAACCTATTCTCTGACAACCACGCAACTAAAAACTAGTTTCGATTTATTGCATCGTCTCCTAAAATTTATACTACGGTATTCATTAAAATATATGCAACATACATGATTAAATCGGCCGCATCTCATATTTATATATATGTAAAGCAAAGTATTAAATGTTAATGCTTATTGTACGTGTGACTTTTCTTTTCTTAATACCATGACTGACGAAGAAATTTTGCTTATTATTTGTCATTTTAACGGCACGCAAGCTATAGCTATTTGAAAATACTATTTGAAATACCAGACATTTAAATTTTGAATGAGCCCATATATATTCTTCAGAGAAGCTTTGGTAAATTGCATATATTATCATCTGCTCTGGCTGGGGCGCGTGAGGCGCGCAGAGACAGTGTTGAAACATTTGTTAAGGCTTTACTTAGAATATCCCCTAGATGCATAATTTTCAACAGTTTATCATAGGTTAACATAAAAACAATAACCCATTTTGTACAGATAAAAGAAAACAGTGGATATAAATGCCAACCGGCGAATGTAACGAGTGTCACTACGCTGCGCGTGGCAGGCAGGCGGCCATATTCTCGTCTGTTTTGTCCAGATATATTACAAATCTGATTCACGAATATATGTTGTACAAAATACATAACTTGGTATCAGATGTGTCCCGATTATAACTTGTTAGAAAGCGATGATATGGACCGTCCTTTCAATGCGAATCTGAGTCAGTGCACTTGAGTGACCTTGTTGCGTAGCAACCAGGAATGTCAAACGGGGAGCCTCAGATGCGACTGTTAAACTGTTCTTAATCTAGTGAAATATAAGCTGCGATTCTATTACATACAATACTTACAGGAAAGTTTATAGAGACATCTTGTGTGTTTGTTCTGTGAATAACAATGCCAAAGAACCAACTTACCCCTGGCAAAAGAAATGGGTCATTCTATAATTACGGTGCATTCTGTGTCCTGACTGTCAAGGTCAAAGTTCATGGCTGAATATCGGTCTCAAATATTTACTTATCTCGTGATAAGATACATTAATTAGTCTTTGTATTGAATATCTGAAGCAAAGAGATGTATTTAGAATAATTTCGTTTACAGAACGATTTCAATACAAGGTACATGACAAAACTTGACTGTCCCTGGAATGACGATCATTGAAAGTTTTTGTGACCACTGCGTCCGCTGCAATATTTCTGAATTTCTTATGCATGTGGTGTCAAGTGGGTCATTTGGAGTTGACAATGTAGAATTTCCAGGTACAAAATAATACATTCTGAATAAGATAAGGGTTTTTAAGTCGGTGTCCTTTCAATCGTGTCCCCTCCGTTACCGTGGCATATTAAAGCGCATGTGAAAATAAACGCTCCCTCTATCTGCGATCTGTCCTGTTGCATGGCAACGCAAGTTCCCACGCGCAGTTTTGGCGGGAAGATTTCCAACGTGCTCTTCTGGTTCGACTCATTGAACAGATTTATCAGGCGAGTGTCAGGGTTGAACATTCTTAAATGTCCCCACCGTTACCATTACTATTCAAGGAAGAAACTGCCGTGGACTAAATTGGGCGATGTTTTGCTATTGAAAACAGAAGCAATACAAACATATTTGGTGACTGACTTAGTAATATGAAAGATGTTATCCTGCACCATATCATATGGCAAGTTTGTCCACTCTGTTACCGTCCCCTCCGTTACCCAAATTCTGGTAACAGAGGGGACAGAAAACGGTAACGGAGTGGACATCTGGGTGTAACTGGGTCCTTTAGCAACGTTTTAGGTGAGAGAATACCGGCTTCCATGACCTTAACCTCTACTTCGAAAGTGGTAATGGATGGCGGGATGGGACAATTGTCAAAGTTGTCTGGGGAGATTTAATTCTGGCAGATAACACGGTATCTGTAGTAAACTATCGAATAAATAACGCTTTCACCAAGTAAATTTAGCATTTTATGCTTCTGAGGTTGCATTCATGACACCGTTAATCGATATGGGGGAATTGTTCCATCAATTAGCAATTACTATTTTTTTTTTTGCAGACGTAAAATGCCTCTCACAGCTGCAGAAAAGCAGCGACGCTACCGCGACAAAATAAACTTGGATACAGAAAAACGAGCTGAATATTTGCGAAAAGAAAAAGCAAGATGGAGAAAGAAAAAAGGAAAGTGGAAAGGCCATGACGGAACGGGAATTGCGATTTGCCCGAAGAGCTTGGAAGATTCGTAGAGCAAATAACCGTAAAAAAGAAAAAAAATTAAATGCATTAATGACGCCGCCTTGTTCTCCAGACAGAAACATATCACCGCCTCCCAGCCATGCAGGAGTAATGAATGAAAGAGCGAGAAAAAGGCATAGAAGGAAGATGGTGAAAGAAATTGAAGATTTGAAAAGGAAATTGAAGGACCAAGTGCGTGAAAAGGAGAAATTCAAAAAGAGGTGGCAGAGACTGAACAATGATGGAAAGTCAAATACACCACGTTCAAAGACAAGACGCCTCTTGCGGTATGTAAGCAATCCGAAGTCAGAAAGACATTGTTGTTCCACAACGTTCTGGTGGATCAAATAAGAAGGAAATATGCAGTCAGTAAACGTGAGAGACAGAAATCATTGTACGCCAGACTAGTGGCGGGAACTACCGTCAAAAAGTACAAGCTACAACGTTACATGCAGGAGCAGTTGGGCTTCTCTTCGAAACGCTGGCCAGGGAAGTTCAATATGAGATCTAATGAGGAGGGGGGCGGTATAACCAGTATAATCAGAAATGCAAGGCTGCATCTCTTGGTTCTCGTATGATGCAACGAATACACGCCTTTTATACGAGGGATGACAACAGTCGCATTACCACTGGAAAGAAGGACACTATCACCAGGAACAAAGAAAAACGTCAACGGCGGCTTTTGACAGATAGCATGAAGAACATTCACCTCAAATTTCTAAGCGAAAATGGAAATTAGAAACTCAGCTATTCTTTGTTTTGCCGTCTCCGGCCATTTTGGGTACTTCCTCCTACAGCCACAGACAGGCAAACCTGCTTATGCAAGCTGCATGAAAATTGCCAGCTGCTGATATCCAAGCTAACATCTCTGAAAATATTGGACTCTAAAAACTTAGATGAAGTAGTTTCAGGACTTGCTTGTGATGTCAATTCAAAAGATTGCATGTATGGAGATTGCCTCGCATGCAAGGGAAAAACACCGGACTTCAAGACAATTGACAATAATGACTCAACCTCCTGGACTCAGTGGAAAACAGTGAAGGAGATGCGTACTATAAAAGAAGTACCCAAGGCCATCAGCATGACCATCAAACAGGAGGTTAAGGGCACTGTTGGAGATCTGATAGATCAAAGCATTGATTATCTGCAAAGGTTTAAGCGACACTACTACAACATAAGACACCAGTTTCTCTTCTATCGTCAACAGATACAGAATATGGGGAACAATGAATGTTTGATCCATGTTGACTTTGCAGAAAACTATGCTTGCAAATATGCGACAGAGATCCAAAGCATGCATTTTGGTGCTTCAAAAAAGCAAGTCAGTCTGCATACAGGCGTTTACTACGTAGGATCGAATGGCAAGGCCAACTCGTTTTGCTCCATGTCAGACAATCTGGAGCACAGTCCATTTGGGATTTGGGCACATTTGGAACCAATGCTCGACGACATGCAGCAGTCTTACCCCGATATAGACACAATTCACTTTTTCAGCGATGGTCCATGCACCCAGTACAAACAGAAACACAACTTCTTCCTTTTCACATGGAAGCTAGCTCTTCGTGGCATTAAGTTTGGTAAGTCATAAACATCCGTAGATCAGTATCATAAATCATATCGATTTAATTGTGAGTAACTAGTTTCATATCTTCTGAATAGTAACATAATACTTACTTTCATAAATCAAATAGTCGTTTTAAAGTGTGTGACATGGGAAATGTCTTTCTGTAGAGAGGTACCCTTTGTATATTTGTGGCAAAATCTTTAGTGTGATCAGCTCTCACTCATTCCATTCTCAGTTCGGAAGTTTTGCATCCGCTAAAATTCACTTCATCCTAGTCAGTAGTTTCATAATTCTTTCATTGAAATGTGACGCACAAATTTTTTGCTTCATCCTAGTAAAGGTATACGTAATATAGAGAAAAGTTATATTATTGTACTATTTTAGCCTATTGTGTATTACATTTACAGCCTCTTGGAATTTCATGGAAGCCGGACATGGCAAAGGAGCACCCGATGGAGTTGGGGCGACGGTAAAGCGATTGGCAGACTACAGAGTGCAAAGAGGCAGTGACTGTCCAAGTGCTACTGCCCTGTACAATTTGTTGAACTCGGAGTGCAAAATCAAGCTTTATCTTGTTGATTCAGAAGAGATCGAACACTTAAAGAAATCTTTTGCTGAAATTACTTTGCCAACAGTGCCTGGCACAATGAAGATGCACCAGCTCATCACTAAAGGCTGTGGCGATTTCACATATAGAGATGTCAGCTGTCTCTGAGGGGAAATCTGCTCATGTTATTCCCCGAAATCGTTTTCTTTTGCCGTGAAATATCCCAAAGGAGGAAAGGCTAGTAACCAGTCAACAGTTATCAATAACCAAGAATCACCTGACAGAAAGCTATATTTTGAAGCTATACTGGAGGAGTTTGGGACATTCAACACCTATGCTGAGCTGAAGAGCAAGTGCATCGAGCTGGAGGAAGAAGTTGATCAGAGATATGCTATCACAGGGCGCTGTGTCAGGTTGTCTCCGGAGATGGAAATTGATGAAGATGCGCAAATGAATGCACCAGATGATCTCCTATTTCCACATATGATACTAGTCAAGGTGGCAGCTGATGGCAATTGCTTGCCCCATACTGGGAGTGTCTTTGCCTTCGGGCATGCTAACTGCGAGGCAGAACTCAGGGCGCGCATTGTGATCGAACTTGCGGTCCACGAGAAGCTCTATCTCGACAAAGATCACCTGAGGCAGGGGGCTGATGTTACTGATCGAGAGGCCAAAACCCTGACACGCAAATTTTGCATGTTCTCTGGGATGTACGAATCGACAGGCAAGATCACCGAGAAGGACATATCTCTTCTATATCAGGCCGAAGTCTTGGAACTTACTAAGAATGGCAGTTACATGGGCATATGGGAGATATTTGCCATGTCCAGCGTATTGAAAGCCAAACTCTTCACGGCCTACCCCAAGAGAGGAAATCCAAATGTCCGAAGTGATCTGCATCGGCTACTCTTTCCTAGGCAGCTGGAGTGTGCAGAAACGTTCCACTTAATGTGGACATCAACAAGGTTTCATGAAATGACTGGCGACCATTTCGTTCCAAAACACTTCGTACCTATGTTGGCCGTTGAAGGCTCTGAACCGTCTACCTCACATACCAATGACCTTCTTGGCATGTATGTAGCGGTGCGGTATGACTGTGCATCGTACCCGGGGATTGTGATCGACGTGGACGACGATGATGTGCAGGTTAAATGCATGCACCAAGTTGGTTTGAACCGATTTTTTTGGCCCGACCGTGACGACATATGTTGGTACACGAAAGACGATATCATTCAGATAATTGCCCCACCAGAAAAGGTGACCGATAGGCACCTCCAAGTTAAGCCCTCCATCTGGCAGGATATTCTCAAAAAGAGAACTTAAACAGGCCATGTTAAGTTACGTTGTGCAATTTGTGCTTGCCCTAATTCCTGTTAAGGCAAGTGAACACTGCATTTAGAAAAGTCGCTCATTTATTGAATGTGATGTATGATACACCAGTAGTTTAATGTTGTCCCCTCCGTTACCATGGCGTCCCCCCCGTTACCATGAGTGCCCTCCGTTACCTAGCCTTTAATTTTCCGTACATAAGAAACAAATATACCCATACAATAGATTTTCATACCATTGATGTATTGCGCCTAGTAGATTGTATTTAATAATGAAATTAATATTTAGGGCACTATACTTGCGAGACGCACAGTATGAAAGCATCTCAATATCAAGGTTTTAGACAACTCACCACATATACTTAATTAATCTGTCATAACTTACACAACCAGAGGCAAATGTCTTGCTTTATCTATCATAAGGACACTTGAGGTATTAGCAAGAAGAGTTTTAATGAATAATCCAACGTTGAAAGTATGTCGTCTACAGCAATTTTGTCGGTAACGGAGGGGACAAAAAGTATAATAACACGCAGCATAAATCTACACAATTTCTCAGAATTTGGTAATCACCCCGGCCCATGGTTCTGTTCACGTTGAGTTATGATTGCTACGTTGAATAAAAAAAAAATGTTTTGGAAACTTCATTTTCATTATTCGTTCTTTCTCCAAATGCACCGCAATTATGGAATCACTGAAGCCGGGCACCTGAACCACGTTTTTTTTGCGTCAGCCCAATAGTAGAAGGCTATATGCTGAAGGTCTGGCATGCGCCGCGACGAGCTAAATAAGGTGCGCACCATTTCATATCAGTGGGGGGGGGGCTAGAAAATATTTGAAAAAAATAGTTTGTTGTGACTATTTGGGGAAAAAAATGTTTGCTTTTCAGATGCTAGAAAAAAAAAACTTGTTTTCATAATTCAATAAAAAATACCTTGTAAAATGTCCTTGTGGGTGTCTAAAGAAATAAATAATTTGATGACAAAGCTACAAAAAAAAAAAATGTCAATAAATTTGTGAAAAAAAAAATTGCATGGTAATTTATTTTCTAGGCCCCCGCCCCCCTGATATGAAATCGTGCGCCCCTAAGAACAGGTTATACGACTCAACGGCTGCCACGGAGCGTCAACACCCGCTTCAACGCCCGCCTTGTATTTGCAAAACTAATGGCTGAATCTCCAAATAAATCGCATGCCCGCCTTCTACGAACATTTGTGAGACATTTACAACTACTTTCGAAGCAAGACCTACCACTATTCAGGTTTACAAGACAACTTTTGGCACTCGCCACGCAAATTTACTCGATTAGCCAGTTTTGGGTGTGGGAGTTTCGGGGAACTTCGGCGCTAGGGGCGCTGTTTTGTAGCAGCTAGAACTTGTCAAAACACCTGTTTTTTCGATCGTCTGTTCGGGTGCGTCTGCATGGCACGGTCTGCTGAGCCTGAGTGACATCAATGTAGTTGTGTTAGAGTTGTCTGTACCTGTGCACTCTTACCTAGCCTGAATAGTCAGACGTCCTGGACAGACATTAACTGTGCTGATGTCGTCTGTCCTGTCGGGCACGTGGTGTTGAGATTGACCTGCCCCCCTGAAAATTTACCTGTCCTATCAAATTGAGAAGCAACAACGTTGATACAATACTCTGCAAAAAAGAACTATCAGAATCTTATATGGTGCTCCTAAACTTGCTCATACTAAACTACATTTTGTCTCCAATAATCTTCTACCCTTAGCCTCCTTTTATGAATATAAGATGCTAATTTTTATGTACAGACAATACCATGAGATTCATCAAGAAATTATGAAAAAAATATTTGTCCGAAACCAAGATGTTTTTTTGTTGTTGTTTTTTTGCACGAACATATAAGCACCGCTTCTGCTCAGTTTGCACATGAAAATGTAATGTACATGTTTTCTAGATGAAATAAACCTATTATTATGCAACTAATACACACTCTGCAAAGGGGCCGGCGCGATAGCTCAGTGGGCTAGAGCGCTCGCATTGAGTGCTCTGGTCACCTGAGAGCCTAACGGCACATGGGTCGGTGGTTCGAGCCCTGCTTTGGTCATGTCTGTGTGGTCGCAGGATAAAGATCTTTCGTCGTAAAGAGTAGGGGGTTACCCCCAGGGACATGGCTCCACTCTCCCTTCGTTCTCCCGTTGACGCGATATGACAAAAAGTGGTTAAAGCGTCCTGCATAACCAACCAACCAAAAAGCGAACGCCTATGACTGAGGGCATTGTTTTGCAATGTCATATTGTCGGGGCCAAAAAAAACGAAAGCTGCCGTGCAGTTATCGTTCGCATTGATCAGACCCTGCAGGTTGTTTGTTCAGTGTAACTGCTGAACATTGCTGAATAGCGAAAGATCGCAGTCTAAATATTCACCTGCCCCGTCGGGCATACAACCAGTATTTGGACCTGTCCGACCCACAGGATGTCGCCACTTGTTACGTTCCGAAAATGACGTCGTAATTCACACCACTGGTTGTTATGACGTAACCAAGATGACGAAACTACACCGCGGAACGAGAAAAACATGCGAAAAAAACGGTCATTAAGGCAGCAAAGCATGCCTAACTATATGTAGTGCCCCCTCGGAGAGAATTTTGAACCATTAACCATGTCTTAAACCGGACACCGTAAATTTTGAACTTATTTGTTTTGTAAAAAAATATATCGCGATGTCCTAAACCGGGCACCGTACTTATTTGATTTCGCTACATCACGTCTGTCCATCAGGACGACTTTGGTGATCAGGTGAGTTACAGCCGACCACTCGACATATTAGTGAGGTCAAAGTCGTGACCTTGACCTTTGACCTTGGTCGCCGGATAAACTTTGAGATACCATTTACGGTAAGCTATGTTTCAAAAATGAGGTCCGTGGCTTATAGGCTTTGATGTATTTAGGAGATAAGTCGTTGAAATCGGGGAGAGAAAAACTCTATTGGTTTATAATGGGGACTTTTTTTGCCATGGTAATGTGTTGGACAAATGACGTCACTGTGACCTTAACCTTGAATCGACGTATGCCGCTAACGAACTTGACCGAGCTGTTTCAATGACATATCGATTACCCAAGTTACAGGACGAAATATTGCGTTTTGTGACCTACAGAGCGCGCAGACAGAAAAAAACAAAGGTTGTGCCAGAAAACGGGCAGACTGATATATATCTTTAACGGCACTTCTGTAAAGATGAGAGGTTGACGCTTTTAACATGAAAAATCCAATAGAGAATGTCCCGTCAGCCCTGGAACCCGAGGTAAGATAGTAACTTATTATTGTTTATTATCAAGACATAAGGGGCTGCTTTCGCTACAATATGACGCTATACGAGCATTTTTTGCCGATTTTATATGTTATCCAAATGTACATCGTCTAATTATAACGAGTTGATGGTCGTGTTAACTAGTACAATAGCATTAAATCAGAAGGCCACTAAAATCCTGTAAGCTGAACCAATCCGCCCTTCGGCCTTTTCAATAGTCACATGGCGTAGAACAATGAAACATGACGTCGCACACAAAAGAATTGTGGTTATTGATTTTAATGGCCCGCCTTGCGACCTAGTTGCCTAGCTGCACGTGCCGTTTCTTGGTCACGATATACGGATATGTACTTATATGAGGTAAAGAAGGCGACCGTCTCACACGATCTGGGAAGGCTTGTAAGCGCTAAACATGTTACTTCGAACGTTATATGCCAATTAAACCAGTGAAGCAAGGAGACATGTTAACGCCCAACACATATGTTCAGTTTTGTTATCCGCCCTCGGCCTGCCTATGTGTACATCGCCCGATGCACGGCCCCCATATTGCATACCCACACACACATCTCGCTGCCATGGTTATCGCCCCACGTCTGTCCATCAGGCAATGGTTATCGCCCCACGCCTGACCACAGACCGTGAATATTCTCGGCCACGTAACGTGAGGCAACTAGTTCACAGTCCACCGGAGAGGCATGATAACGGCGCGGCCAGAATGTGGTCTACCGCATAGCATGCCTTCCCCCTTATGTTAACAGCAATCAAGACCCTAGGCCTCCAGCTCCAGCCAGCCCGTGAGCGGAGTGCAATTCAACAAAGGTTCATTCCATCATCAAGCGAGACTGACGGATAAAGCCGCTGAGCGAGGGCCAAAATGAACAAAACACAGTACCCCCACCCCCCCCCCCCCCACCCCCAGCCCTCTCAT
This sequence comes from Arenicola marina, assembly GCA_964019135.1. Lineage (NCBI taxonomy): Eukaryota > Metazoa > Annelida > Polychaeta > Arenicolidae > Arenicola > Arenicola marina. The sequence continues at coordinate 9,495,318 of OZ025261.1, read as the reverse complement.
AGTCTCGCTAGTTTGTGTAGGGCCGCCACGGTCTGATAACTACGCACCCTTCCCCGTCAGTGAACATACTTTACCCTTCAAAACATGCATCTGACGTTGCCGAAGGACCACTGAAATCTATGGATCAGTATCTATTTTGGTTGTGACATTGGATTGGCGGAATTCTCAGCCACAACCGGTAAATATTAGCACTGACTATCTTTGATTTGTATATATTAATCTGCATCAGACGTATGCATTTATTATGGTGATGCCTACCCAAGCATTTGTATATTCCAATCTTAGTACATGTACTTTAGAAGGTGGTGGATCAAGAGCATGATGCATGTGTGGTCTTAGCCATGAATCCATGGCTATGGTTGAATCATAGCCATGTTGCATTCTATTGTAAAAAAAAACAAATTTGCATGACAAATGGAGCTGTTTAAATATGGCGTTCATAATCAGTTTCAATAAGTTAACAGTACTTACTTATACAAAATTACTGATGTATGAACTCTTCCAAAGTTGTTAAAGTCTTCAAAAGGAACCATAATTGCTTTAGTGGCACATAGACGGACAACAACATGCCACCATTTTTTATTACAGGAAGTCGATCAATGCACATGTGCAAGGTCATCACATGATCACATAAGCCATGCTAATTGGTTTATAGATTACTTCATGTCCAGGGACCCAGTGATTGGGTCAGTGAAAGCCCATGTTTTGATATGAATTTCTGATGACAGACTGGAGTATTTTGCCTTTCAAGGAAGTCTAATTATGTGATTAGTAATATCCTGTCAAGGAAGTAATAAAAAAAGGATAATTTTTTTTCTGTTACAAATCTTTTCCCACAGCATTAGGTGAATGAGAGCTACACTGTGTCAAAGACAAACAACCCTGACATGGGGTTGTTCCAGACCACAATTTTATTATACAATGCGACTAGGCTGTGTCTCAGACCACACAAAGCCTATGGTTCTGGGCTAGTGTGAACTCTGGCAGCTCTTTATCATTATGCAAATATTCTTATTGCGAAAGTACGAAAAGACACGGTAGTAGACTGGTAAGACCAGTTAATGACATTTAAATGTTCTCCAAATTTATATTCTTACCTTGCGTGTTGCAGGCCGCAACTGAGAGAGTCAAGAACTCCTAGCGGCATTACAATATGTCCGCCGAGAGAGGTAAGGTGTGGTTTAGGGCTCACTGAGTGTTACTATAAAATACTGCGGGTGATTAAAGAAAATGACAGTTATCGGTTGCATATATTTCTTATGCCGCCTATGAACGTGGGACTGTCTGATGTTGGCCATCCCAGTTCCATTCAAGTTGTTACATATATGTTTAAAGGTGCAGGATATATCCTATTACAAAAGACATAATGTGTAATCTATTTTAAAGTAGAAGAGTTAAAACCCTAACATTGCTTAGCAGGGGAAGTTGTTTTGACTTGAACTTGTGTGTGGATGCAGAAAATATGACGCTCAAAATGTCTATATCCCCAGCCCCCCCCCTATGGCTTCACATTGACTGGTGCATTAGTTGATCGATCTTCTTTCATTTTAAGGCCTACGCGTTATTTCCTTATTTCCCACTCACGTATTAGTCTCGTATTGCAATTGGTACAACAGTCGATTATCCTGCGTCCAAACATGGAACATGAACCGCGCCAATTATGTGCAGAAATAATGCTTTGTTATAACAATTTTATAAGTACGTTAAAGAACTCGCTGTCGTGGATTCCGCAAATATAGCACCCCAGCTCGTTCTTTATCTGCTACATAACACATTGCGTGTTACTATAACAATACGGCTTTACAGTCACTACGGGATCTTATCGAGACAGGGATACTTATGCTCTTCGTCAATGCCTAGCATCAACGGCCTGTACGTGCGGCCTGCCTTCCTGTTGTTTGCCTTCACTCGCTTCACAAACAAGATCGGCTAAAGCTGTCCTTGGATGCACAACTAATCACTGAATTTCTGTGCAGATCAGAATTATAACCATCCGAGGAGAATTATGCAATATATGAGGGGTTAGACAGTTGATAAACCAGAATGCGATTCAATTACTGTCAATGTTAGGCCATCTAATGTGCTGCGCGGGGTTTTCCATGTCGTATGACGTAATAATCATCATGACTCGCATGTATGCTCGCGGTATCTATGGTTACGTAACAACGCTCCTTATATGGATTGACCAGGCGAGGACAATGGTGTTTGTTTGTCGCAGAAATGTAAACATCGATGAATTGCCTCGACATACAACGCTTCCCATACAAAGGACCAAAGCAAACAAGAAATAGTTTCACACCCGCTCAATTCTTTAGCCACAAATCGCGCGGCCGGCCGGTTCCCAACAAACGTTGACCACAGTGAGCGCTCGTCACGCAGCTGCAGCAAGGCACCGGCGTGATGCGCACTTGTTCTAAAAGCATGTGTTTTTTTTCCCCAAAAGACCTAAGCCGGAAATAGAACCCGCGAGAACTGTACAGCCCTATAGCGCGAGTTAGCGGGGCGTTCCGCAAATTTTATTGGCCCGACATCAAGCTGTAGCAGCCCGCCAATTATCATTATAATGATGAAAATGATAATGAAATAAAGAGCTGCTACAGCTTGACGAAGGGACAATAAAATGTCTAACCTCATCCGAAACTCGCGCTATTACTATTATTACTTGTTCAATTTATGTTCTAGTTTACTTCACATATGTGATGGGCGTTAAAACGTCTAGCGCGTCCAAGCCCTCCAAGTATTGTGAGCCAGTCGTCTTTTTTACGCCATATAAGTAAATATCAGTATATCGCGATCCAGAAACGGCACGAGTAGCTAGGAAACTAGGCGGCGAGGCGGGCCATTTAAATCAATAACTACAATTGTTTTGTGCGTGACGTCTTTTTTCATTGTTCTTTAGATTTAGTGCTATTACAAGTTCTAGTTAACACGACCATCAACTCTAATATGTTACTATGGCACAATGGGTGTTGCTGAGACATACTGAGGGTAAATATGGCACAATGAGTGTTACTATGGAACACCGAGTGTTACTGTGGAACACCGAGTGTTACCATGGAAACCGAGTGTTTATGTGGAACACCGAATGTTACCATGGAACGAACGTTACCATGGAGCACCGAGTGCTACTATGGAACACCAAGTGTTAACATGGAACATCGAATGTTACTATCGGACACCGAGTGTTACTGTGGAACACAGATTGTTACTGTGGATCACTGAGTGCTACTATGGAACACCGAGTGTTACTATGGAACACTGAGTGTTACTATGGAGCACCGTGCTACTATGGGATACCGAGTGTTACTGTGGAACACCGAATGTTGCTAAAAAACACCGAGTGTTGCTGTGGAACACCGAGTGTTACCATGGAACACCGAGTGTTACATTGGAACATCGAGTCTTACTATGAAACACCGAGTGTTACTATGGAACACCGAGTGTTACTATGGAACACCGAGTGTTACTATGGAACACCGAGTGTTACTATGGAACACCGAGTGTTATTATGGAGCAGCACGTGTGTTACTATGCAACAACACCTAGTATTACTAATTCACGCTAAATGTGTCTGTGGCATATGATTACTATGCCAACTTGAACGGAACTGTAGCATATGGAGAACTATCTGGTATACTCTGTGTATAAGGTGGTGTATGATACATATACACGGTTTATGAACACTGTAACGTGAGACATGTGGAAGCACATTGTCTATTTTTGTTAGTCTCAACTGCAATGGTAAAATGGTAAAGAATTATCTGAATATAATCTCATTGCATGAGAATGCAGGTTTTACGCACTGTTCAGAGCTGTTGCAAAGGAGGGCGGATGCGTGTGGTTCCGCCTCTGTGAACGTTTACAAAAGACCTGTCAAAAAACATCAAAACTAGGCCGGCTGTTCGTGCCTTTGTACATGGCAGGAGCGGATGATGGGAGGTGGGAGTGAGGGACGGGGGCGGGGGGTTGTGGAAACAACAAACGTGAAAACGGCCACAAACGTGAAAACAAGCTGGGTCACAAACGTATATATTCACAAACGTTAGAAAAAGGTGACCACAAACATCAAAATTGCAGGGTCACAAACATTAAAGAAAAACAGCCACAAACGTACAAAAAAGCGCGTTTGCTCACAAGCATTAAAACGACTTTGCCACAAACGTAAAATATATGAACTAATTCCCTTCTATTCAAAAGAAAGAAAGAACGTCTAGTTAAGCGACGACAACTTAGATTTACACCAACCCATGTTTTACCCATGTCCCGAGTAATAAACATTGTTTAAAACTAAACAGTTATCTTGCAAGGTGTGGGACAAGTGTGGTTCGGAGTGCATCGCATTATAAGTGGTTAGTTGGTTATGTTATTCAGGGCGGTTTAATGGTGACATTGCGAGCGGATGTCAAACATAGACATCGCCGCCACGTGTGCGTGTGTGTGTATGTGTGGTTGGGGAGGGAGGGGGGGGTTGGGGTTTGTAGGGTGTGTGTGTATGTGGGGATGTGGGGGTGATATTGAAGAACGTTGCGCAGAACGGGATGTGACGAATATCAACGCAGAAACTCTTATTGATGATAATTATCAGTGAGAAACAAATGAATGATCATCGATAATTTGCGTAGGCTCACATGCATGAATGTCAACGTGTCACTTGCCAACCCGCCATCCTAGGAATGGTCTCAATAGTGTGTATTGGGTGTATTGGTTCCATAATAGAGTACTGTCATTACTCATTACTCATCTATAGACTTACAGTAGAGTTAAGTATCTTTTCCTGATAAACCCATATGCAACCCCATCACCATATGAAGCCGTAACATTTTGTTATTTGGCGAATAAAGGTGGATGATAATCCAACAGATAAAAGTGCGTAAATAGGTGTCGAAATTTGTGTGCAAATGCGTTCGGTAGGGTAAATGTTGCTGTCTGTCTTCTGTCAATCATATAAAACCACTTCGGATAAGTAACACAAAGAAATAAATATAGTCTAAGCATGAATAAGAAGTATCGCCCTAGAGCTCATCCCAGGGCAGGGGGCTGAAAGAGCAGTACAGATTGTAGCTTATAGGCATTATATATACATATGTGCCGACCAAGATGCCACAATCTCTCGCTCGGAAAATGTTCATAGGGCGGGTTGCTGCGAAAATATACCCCGACCGAGCGGATTTTGGCGGTGAAAAAGGAGGGGCCTTTACCGCGCGGAATCCCCCAAACCCAGCATGGATTTATGGGGAGCAGTAAATTTATTTTCTCTCGATGTGCCAAGCCACAAAACGCAACATTTCGTCGTATAAATTTACTAATCGATATCCGTTGTGCGAGATGGATCGATGAAGTTCGTTAAAGGGGTATGTAGGTCACAGATCAAAATCACAGTCAAGTCAATTGTTAAAGTCAAGGTAATTGTAGCGGACCGAAGACATAATCCGCATTTTACATTTACGTCATCTCACCCTACGGGTGACGCAATCTCGTCTATCTATCCAAACAATTTGACAGTTTAAATTGGGACCTCGGCGGACCAAAATTAAGGTGATACTACGCTCTCTGACAGTGTATGGCGTCCCTAAAACAACAACACCCATAGCCATATTCCTCCCTCCCCATGACACTACCCCCCCCCCCCCCCTGACTGCCATATCAGAGTTGGAATTGGCCAGAGGGTCAGGGCTATATGCTGGTGCAGGTTTGAGCCCGGGAAGGTTGGGGCCGGTTTGGGCTGAGGCCGGTTTGGGCTGAGGCCGGTTTGGGCTGAGGCCGGTTTGGGCTGGGGACGGTTTGGGCTGAGGCCGGTTTGGGCTGGGGACGGTTTGGGCTGAGGCCGGTTTGGGCTGGGGACGGTTTGAGCTTGGGGCTGGACAGGGGAATGGAAGGGAATTACTTCCTGGGGGACAGGAAACGGGTAGCGTTAATGGCGAGGGCGGGGGGGGGGTGGGGCAGGTAGGTGGCAGAAGGGGGGAGACTGTCAGCCCTGTTGGAGATGAGTAGGAAGTCAGTTGGCGCTTGGGGGTGATATGAGGGATGGCGCGGGGGAGATGGCCCATTATGGCGAGAGCGTGCGCCTCGGCAATACAAGGGTTAATCAGCGATGTCGCAGCAATAAAACGGTTAATGTCGTCCACCGGGGTATATAAATAAACGGCTGACGCTTGTTCCATTAATATTTTTAACGTGTATCTCATGTTTAAAAAAAAAAGATTTGAATAGATTGGGGTTTCGACATCGTGTGTCTTGAAGCTAGTGGGTAAAAGCACCCTCGGGCCAAGGATGCGTAAAACTGTAAACGGGACAACGATTGCATTGCACCTGAAATATACACGCAAACATACACGCAATTGTTGATTTCACATGATGTTTGACTTGGATCTAATTAGCTGCCCATGTTCAAATCTCGTTGTTATCTGTGTGAGATCTCGTTTCATTGACGCCCGTTTCTTTAATTAGTGTCAACCACACCAGGTGTATGATTTTTGCGTGTAGCGTCGTTAGATCATACAAATGGTGCTGAGTGGAAAATGTCTTAGTCGGCAAAATATCGACTGAAAAGAAACGTTAAAGGGATATGATGAATGAGAAAGTACGTTATTCACTTCTTTCTGTCGAGGCGGTGGGCAGATTGTTATCACAAATGGTGAATCATGCATACAATTTCCATGTAGTATTCTTGTCAAAAACACGGGCCAAACAGATTAATTTAATTCTCACCCACTAGAATTGGCCTTACATGGTGTTGAAACGATATGACACGATGAATACAAATATCTGGTTCATTTTAATTTTTGTCTAACGGCCTGTGGATCGGTGGTTCGAGCCCCGCTGTGGGCATGTCTGTGTGGTCGCAGTATAGAGATCCCATGTCCTTCTTCGCAAAGAGTAGGGGGTTACCCCTCGGGGATATGGCTCCACTCTCCCTTTCTTCTCCCATTGACGCGATATGACCAGATTTAATTAACGCGTCCTGAATATACAACCAACCGTCCGACACCACAGATCTGTTAGATCTGTCTAGCCAAATCTAGCCAAATCTAGCCAATCAGAACGCCGGACGCTCAATGACGACAATACTTACATTGGCAGCCCCCCCCCCCCCCCCCGACACTCTTCACCACCCTCCATCCCCTTGCTAGCGGCTGTACATATCAGCCCTGTATCTATTGCGTCAAAGAGGTGGCTATATTAAGGCGATATCGTGACTACACGATTTCTGATCGCTGTGATTACGTGGAAACCTAATGGAGGGACTTCGTCAAAACATGGTCAAGGCATCTTATGCATGTTCGGTTTTTAGACTTGCGGTTGAAATCCATTCCCGACCGCAGCGGAAAACGCCATGTTGCTCTTGTTGGAATGTGAATATATTGTACCTTTCGTACATATATATGACAGACAACCTGACCCCACCCCTCCCACTTTTCTCCCCCATCCTGGGTGTTCCCTTACCCCCCACCGCCCCCGCCTTACCGCATGAGAGCACGAGAGGAGCGGGGCTGTCTTGCTGTCCCCAGGCTGAAGTCTGGTATGTGAAGCCCGATACACAACAAAAAATACATATTTTATTGTCTGCAGACGACCCCAGAGGCCCCCAAGCGACAGTAGAGGGCCGGGGGTGGGCGGGGGCAGGGGCGGGGCGGAGCCGGGGCGGAGGTGGTGGGGGGAAGAAGGCGGAGAAGGGGGGCATCAGGACATATGTACTTGTAAGTGACACCGTACGGGAATGTGACGTCCGATCGTGGTGGCTCTCTCACACACACCCCCACCTTCACCCTCACCACACCTCCCCCACCGACCCCCCCCCCCTCCCCCACCACCACCATCACCTCCGCGGTGGTGGTGGTCCCCAGGGGGCGCCTCTTTTTACATTCGGTATATACCGGTATACACTGTCTTTTCAATACGAATCCGAGTGCACTAAAGTGGCCTTATTGCGTAGCAACCAGGAATGTCGAACGGGGAGCCGAACAGATCGGACTGTTAAACTGTTCTTAATCTAGTGAACTATAAGCTGTGCTTCCATTACATAATGTAATACTTACAGGAAAGATTATAGAGACATCTTGTTTCTTTGTTCTGTGAGTAACAATGCCATAGAACCAATCTATCCCCGGCAAAAGAAACGTTGAAACCCGGTACCTGAACCCAACTCCATAGGCATGCATGGTAAACGCATGCGAGAATCTGTTTTCTTACCCGTAACACGCAGTGTCTATTTTTGACGATATGTCGCCTGGGGTATCTGGAACGTTGCATTGACCGACGCATTGGACTAACGTTACCGAATTTAAATAAAATACGGCTTGGTCAGTTTTCCGGTGCATTCTTCTAGATAATGAACACCTAAGACAAGAAGTCAGCGGGGCACCGAAAAAGAGAAACATGTGTGCGAGTCTCAATATCCTTTATTTCCGTTTTGAAATTTCTACTAGGGTCGACCTATTCGCGACTTCAAAGAGTACATTGTAAGCGATATTTTGGGCGATGTGCGCACTGTTGACGCTATGTAGGTCAAAGTGCGTACTATAGGCGCGTATGTAGGGCAAAGTGTTCCTTGTAGGCAATGCGTGTTTTGTGGGCGTTACGCGGGGGGAAATGCGCGTTGTATGCGTTATTTTGAGTTTGGCGATAACGTTTTCTACGTGTATTGTGTCCTGCAAACAGGTCAGACGTACAAAGCGGCATGTCACTTTCTTGTCAGTTTCAGACCTGAGTACTTTTCACTTATCATCACCTATGCTTGTCAATTTCATACTCAAGATTAGCAAAAAGGGCTCAAGCGTGGGCGGGGCTTAGCTCGGAGTGTCGAATGGTGTCTCATAGCTGATGGTAGGTACAAGTGAAAAGTAGCCCTCATGCTGTCTGAAACTAACAAGAAAGTGACATATGACGTTGTCTTTTACCACCAAGCTCCCTTTGCTAGGTGATGCTGTGTCCCTCCACTCAAGCTTCCAGGGGACTTCAAATAGGATCAAATCAGTCATATTTTCGTAGTTTATCCAGCAAACCATACAGCCTCTCATTCGGTATGTGGATAGCCTTTCTTCGTTATAGAACTAAAGCTGAGTTACCAGATTTCAATCATGTTCCACGGGTTGGGTTGTGGTAATAAAGCTATTTTTACCGATAAAGAAACAAAATACATCTTTTATGTGGCGGCGAGCTTAAATTTGACAAAAATAGACATCTGATGACGCATGACTGCCGACTGACGCCTGCGGGTTGTCTCCCTGCACATTTTGAGTCGAACCGCAAATTTGTACATGGATTTTGAAGCTAATTAAGATTATTTCCGATTCCGTCAGGTATTAATGTAGGCAAATGTGCCTTATACATTACGGATGTGTGTCGCCTTATGATAACGGGAACGCCGTATATGTCCCTTTAGCCGATTTACGCAAAAGTGGGATATTTTTCTCCGAGGGGCACACGATTCCACATTGTTCTAGACCATTTCGAAGTCGCTGGGCTCAATATTTAGGGTACCATGAATTTCCAGAGCCAGAAGCGTAAAAACTTGAAGACCTGAGTTTTTTTTACCCTAACCCCATGTCTCTAGCTCTAATACTAAGGGTGCAATGACGAAAAATGTGTTTTGGACGTATTACGTCACAGTGACGTGGACATTTGACCGATTTGTCCCGTTAACGAAGTTATGTCTTTTTGGAATTTTTTGGCGATGTCTGATAGATATATCTATAACTAAGAACGAGGCAAAAAACGGTGATTACAGACACACAAACAGAAGCAAGTGACATATGACGATTTTCGTCATAATTAATAACCCAGATGAGGATAGGACTACATTAAACACGCCTTGCAGGAGACCAAAGCTTCGTGAAGAACCAAGCCTATGGCTCCGTGTAATTGAAAAGACATCTGAATATAAAAGGTACACAGTCAAACGATATATTTTACACAACAGCAAATCTGGATAACAGTCTGCGCTTACCTGTGGCTCTGGATAATAGACTGCGCTTACCTGTGGCTCCGGATAATAGACTGCGCTTACCTATGGCTCCGGATAATAGTCTGCGCTTACCGGTGGCTCTGGATAACTGTCTACGCTTACCCGTGGCTCTGGATAATAGACTGCGCTTACCTGTGGCTCTGGATAATAGACTGCGCTTACCTGTGGCTCTGGATAATAGTCCGCGCTTACCTGTGGCTCTGGATAATAGACTGCGCTTACCTACGGCTCCGGATAATAGTCTGCGCTTACCTATGGCTCTAGATAATAGTCTGCGCTTACCTATGGTCCTGGATAATAGTCTGCGCTTACCTATGGTTCTGGATAATAGACTGCGCTTACATGTGGCTCTGGATAATAGTCCGCGCTTACCTACGGCTCCGGATAATAGTCTGCACTTACCTGTGGCTCTGGATAATAGACTGCGCTTACCTGTGGCTCTGGATAATAGTCCGCGCTTACCTATGGCTCCGGATAATAGTCTACACTTACCTACGGCTCTGGGTAATAGACTGCGCTTATCTGTGGCTCTGGATAACAGTCTGCGCTTACCTATGGCTCTGGATAATAGTCTGTGCTTATCTATGTCTATGTATAATAGACTGCGCTTACCTGTGGCTCTGGATAATAGACATCGAGAACAGTTCTCTGTCTGTGTTTCAGAACAAACCAAAGACTTCAGCCAGGAGACCACAGTGCACGGCGTGAAGTACATATTTGAGCGGGACAGTTCGACCACCCGAAGGTAGGAAGGTGAAACAACAAGTATTATCACTCATACTGGCCCCGGCTAGGGTATTAATGATTCCCTAGCAACAGTATGAATATTGCCCCAGGGGCGGTATTCATACCGTCGCTAGGGTATTAATCATTCCCTAGCGACATTGTGAATATTGCCCCAGGGACGGTATTCATACTGTCGCTAGGGTATTAATCATTCTCTAGCGACATTATGAATATTGCCCCAGGGGCGGCATCCATAATGTCACCAGGGTATTAATCATTCCCTGGCGACATTATGAATATTGCTCCAGGGGCGGTATCCATAATGTCGCTAGGGTATTAATCCTTCCCTAGCCGTTATGACGGTTAATTGTTAATTGTTGGTTGGGTGTCCTCTAATTACTTTATGCCATGTAAACTGATTCACACACAAAATTGAAATTTGTAATTCTGGTATGTACCAATGGGCCAACGACCTTTCAGTATTCAATAAACCATTTAGTGATAATCCTTCCCTAGCGACATTGTTAATATTGCCCCAGTGGCGGTATCCATAATGTCGCTCAGGTATTAATCATTCCATATCGACATTATGAATATTGCTCCAGGGGCGGTATCCATAATGTCGCTAGGGTATTAATCCTTCCCTAGCCGTTATGACGGTTAATTGTTAATTGTTGGTTGGGTGTCCTCTAATTACTTTATGCCATGTAAACTGATTCACACACAAAATTGAAATTTGTAATTCTGGTATGTACCAATGGGCCAACGACCTTTCAGTATTCAATAAACCATTTAGTGATAATCCTTCCCTAGCGACATTGTAAATATAGCCCCAGTGGCGGTATCCATAATGTCGCTCAGGTATTAATCATTCCATATCGACATTATAAATATTGCCCCAGGGGCGGTATCTATAAACCACACGTGGCTTGGGCATCACATTTCCAAGAGTTATTTCACCGGTACCGACGCACAGACAGGGCTGAACCCCGTACCGACCCAATTGTAAAGATACGATGTTAGCAACAATTACGGCAGATACAATGGTCATGACGCCAGTACACTGCATACTGGGCCTGCCAAATTCCATGCGTTATCGACGTGTTGTCCCCGTGTTGTTCCCGTGTGGTTCCCGTGTGGTTCAGGTGTGAGTTCGCCCCAGTGCATATCTCAGACTGAGAGATGGGCGCCGTTTACGCAATACTTACAAATGTGTGTTTTGTGCGTTAACTACAGAGTTGCATGGGGCATTGTCAGCGTATCGGCTTTCGGCCTCTTCGCCTTCCTAGTGGCCGTGAAGCTGATCGACTACTACTCCTGGCCATCTAAGGTCGATCTGGTGGTGGAGTACACGCCGACACTAAGGTTCCCAGCCGTCACCATCTGTAACCAAAACCCATACAGGTACGTTAGTTGGTTGGTTGTATAGTCAGGACGCCTAAACCACTTTTGGTCATATCGCGTCAATGGGAGAAGGTAGGGAGAGTGGAGTCATATTCCCTTGGGTAACCACCTACTCCTTGTGAAGAAGGACATGGGTTATTTATCCTGCGGCCACACAGACATGACCGCACCGGGGCTCGAAGCATCGATTCACGTGTCGTTAGGCTCTCAGCTGGCCATAGCACTCTAGCCCACTGAGCTACTGGGCCAGCCCAAACAAGTACGTTAGGAATGACGACTTAATGGCTTCGGAATGATGAATTATATATATTTGCTTCGTCATTAACAGAAACTGATATTGTCTTCGGAATGATGCAGTATTCATATCTTGCATTGGTTCGTTTACAATATTAATTACCATAAATTTTGTTGCAATTTTAAAATTATATAAATGATATACTTATCGTTACCAGAAAACAAAACACTAGGGCCGGAATGGTTCATTCCAGAATAGATCTATTTTTCACTTCAGCCCAGTTAGGATACAACATTAAACATACAGATATTAACTATGGACTCCATTCAGATCACTCAATCATTAGTATACAACTCGACAGCAGCAAAGAAACTCGCAGAGGAAATAGATTTTGGAAGTAGAACTGTTCGCTTTTGAGAGACAATGCATACGTAACTATGATAAAAAAAGGTATAAGATATTCTGAAACTAAAGATAAAAGATTACTTTGGGATCTAATAAAATGCGATTTAAGGGGAAAAACATAAGCTATGCCTCATACAAGGCGAAGCAACGCCGTCAACACGAGGAGTTTTTAAAGGAAAAGATTAGAAATGCAATGAGCCAGGGACCCCACTCTCTACGATACCTATATCAAAGTCAAAACCGAATACGACGACATTCAGACACTCAAGGCTCAGGGAGCACTGGTGCGTTCAATATCATTCGAAGTAGCTGAAAACGAAAAAAATACAAAATATTTCTTAAATCTAGAGCAGCACCAAAGAAAAATATCACTACACTAGTGGCACCTGACGGAGAATTGATAACAGAGCCTTCAGCCATTTTAGAGGCCGATCCAGCCAGCATGGCAACCATCTGCCAAGCGTGAAACAACGTTGTCGGCAATGTTGGCTCAATGTTGGCAAAGAACATTGGGCCAACGAGTGGGTGCTGATTGGGGAATGATTGTTTCAACGTTTTCTGCCAACAATGGCCCAACCATCTGCCAACCTTGGGCCAACATTGGCTGCCAACGATGGCCCAATCATAGGCCAACAGTGGGCCAATGTGCGCCGCCGACGTTCTACCGATATTGCTCCACTATTGAACCACTGCAAATGTTGTTCACTAATTTATTGACAAAAACCTTAAAAAGTGAAATACATGAATTCTTAATAGGTATATATGACGCGTAATGTCTGAAAAAATCGCTCGTGACCGCTCATACAGGTGCATGGCCGCTCATAGAGGTGGTCGCTCATTCCTGATTCTTGCGTTTGCCAGCTGTGTCACGCTCTCGTCGCCCGCCATCCCGCTCCCCAGCAAATCGCAGCCACTTCTTCACCACCTCTGAATTTGTGGCGCAACTGGTAGTCGGGTGGCTCCGAGTACCCCCTGAATTAAATCAAAGTAGACTCAATGGCAAAGCTGTTTAAAATATCATGCTGGTCCAATAATATGCATGAATAGCATTTACCTATACTGGTATACTTAACACATGTTTTTTGTTAGCTTAATATTGCTGAAACCCTGTTAAAGGCAATACAGTGGTAGCCACATACAAAGTAATGATACTGGTCATAATTTGCAGTTCGCAGGATTTTTTGACAGATCTGGCATATCACGTTGAATAGGTAACGCAAATGAGTAAAGTAGAGGGTGGGAAAAGTGGAAATCCTTATCTTATCAGAAGAATACAGCCACACTTACCATACACCACCTGGCGTAAGTTTAGGCGAGGGAATGGCACTTTCCCACTCTTCCATTGCCAATGTATTTGCTTTGCCACACTGTTTGACAGCACTTAGTCCGTCAAACGCTGCACTGTCTTGTCGACAGTGGGTACGCCCATCAAGGTGATGCTGCTGACCTAATTGGACATATGCAAAATAAAGAGTCAAACTGAAGATAAAATAGACATAAATTAAATTAGACAAAGCAATACAAAAAACATGGACAAACCTATGAGAACTGAAAATGCTGGTATGTTATTCGTGATTACTTGACTAAAATTGGGCCAGTGGAAGCTTTCGGGGCAACGAAATGATGATGAATGAAATATGCCCCATATGGGGACTGTCCACTAAACCATGGACGCCTTGATCTCTAGTCCAGTACACTGACCAATAGACTATGGGGGTTCTCTGAGACTTATATATAGCTGTGTTTTGTGTGGCCAGGCTTTAACAGCAAAAAACATTAATCGTTAAATATTACAGCATACCGTTTTCCACACGGTCTCGTCAATAGCGAGGACCTCGTCCAATGTGTGTAGGGCGTCTAAGGTCAAGATGGGGAAGGGCATTCCATCTGGCGGAGGGGTTGGCGTGCAAGTCATGTTGAGATGCTGGCAAATTTTGCCAAGCATCACACCACCGTGCTCCTGCTGCTGTTGCACGCGCTCCAAAGCGTGCAGGAGGGCAATATCATACTCTGTCACTGTCAATGAAATTTAAACAGACTATAAAACAAAATGTGAACAGCATGTTGTTATAGGTATCACTCTAACCACTTGGCCTAACTAAATAAAATTATCTCTTTAGTTCCACGAGAAAATAATTCACATCAACATAGAAGTTCAGAATGCATCGGCAGATATATGGTTCTGACAACCCACCCAGATACGTGTTCTCCATATTTGTCTGCACCCTTCTTCTTTTGGACCAATAGAAATAATCCATTTATATTTTTCCATAATTATGTGTCTTGTGTAATAAGGGGCGATACATGATATAAATTGGCCATTTCCCAATTCCCAGTTATTTGATATTAAAATTCCCAGTTCACGATTAATGAAAATACTCGATCACGGCTGTCGGCTAATATCTCATTCCCAGTTCACGAAGAATTATTTTCCTCATTCCCAGTTCACAGTAAAATGACAAGCCCATTCCCGAGGAACGGAAATACCCCTTGCCCTAACCCTAATAAGTTTAATGACATCAAAACCTTCAGCCAGGGGCAGGCCAGCTAGTCAAACACTGTGGTAAGATTAAAGTAAATCGTTTGAAGTGCTATTCAAGCCTTCACCTGCCCATGGCTGAAGGTTTTGCACTGGTTTGACAGTGTTTGATTTTAAGAAAAGAGCTCCGAAAGAGCTAGGCACTCGTGTGAGCGATAATACAGGAAAGGTCAGAAACTGCATACTCAGTGACCGTTTTCTTCCGCTGTACCATTATATTACAGTTCTAATTAAGTCAGTGCATAAATTACATAATCCGATACTATAAAGCAGACCGACAAGACAATAATAATGTGCCAAATGAATCAAAATCTCAAAATTTACGATAACTTACAGTCACTTGGAAAATTGCCGCATGGAAGTGTCGCTTCAAAAACTCGCTAGATGGCGCTGTGTTTTGCGCTAACGGCAGTACGCTGGTACGTAGGCACAATGTTGGGCCAACATTCCATTGCCAACGGTTGGGTGCAGAGCGCAGATGACGGTCAGTATTACGTTGCGCCTATATATACTAGCAAACGTGTGCGTTGCCTACCTAAAAACAACGTTGGGCCGATAATGCCATGCTAGCTGGGGAAGTGTCCCTCTACTCAGAGTTCTATTCTCAAAGCAATGTAGATAAAGAACATGACCCCGATATGGCCGACTTCCTGACGAAGAAGTTTCTAAGCTAAACCCTGATGCAATGAATGATTGCGATAATGAATTAACACTGCACGAATGTTCACAAGCTCTGTCTCAGATGAAGAATAACAAGGCTCCTGGGAGTGACGGCTTCCCAACAGAATTTTATAAATTCTTCAGGGCTGATATAGGCCACATAGTACATGACAGTTTTACATACGCTTTTGAAAAGAAAGAATTAAGTATTGAACAACGACGCGAAGTTCTAACCCTAATCCCAAAGGCCAATAAAGATCTGCGGTCTCTAAGTTCATGAAGGCCCTTAAGCTTACTGAACACAGATTACAAGATCTCAACAAAGGCTCTAGCCAATAGATTTCAAAACGTTATTCCAGCTCTCGTAAGTGAAGACCTGTGTGGATACATTAAAGGTCGCTACATTGGAGAAACATTAGAACCATTACCGACATTGTAGAATACAGCCAAATAAATAATATTCCGGGCTGCGTCACCCTCCTAGACTTTGAAAAAACCTTTGACACGGTGAGTTGGCAGTATCCACACAAAAAGCATTAGAGCACATGAATTGTGGTTCTGGTTTTAGACAATGGATTAAACTCATATATACGGATATCACTAACTGCTGCATGAATAACGGGCATTCAACCCTCTGGTTTGCTGTTCGATTTGTCGAGCCAGAGGCATCCTACATTCAATATGAGAAATTATGGAATGATAAATTTATCGTGATTGGGAAAAAACTGAGCAACATCTTCTACCCAAAGTATAAGTATGGGAAGAGCACAGAATACGACGGGTACATGATATTATGGACGGTAACTGATACTTTCTTACCAGACCAGGTCTTCACCATACTTTCAACATAGAAATAGAAGACATGGCCTTAAATAATATTGCGCAAGCGATCCCCAGACACTGGCGAAATATACTACGTCGCCAAGGTTTAAATAAGATAGACACTGATATTTCTGCAAATATAGAACGTCTCAACCAATCTATTCCAATTAACGGTAAACTGACTAATGTGAGGAAACACTAAGAAATAAAGATCTTTATTTAAATTATATTAGTAAGATACAGTGACGCCCTACTTCAATAGACATATGGCTGGAAGAATTTCCATTCTTAATTGGTGACAACTTTAACGTTTTTTTTCTCATTAGCACATAATTGACACGTAACACAAAGATACAAACCTTCCAGTGCAACATTTGACACAGAATAATTCCATGCAATGCCAATTTAAAGAAATGGAACATATAAGAAAGCCCTGTGTGCAGCTGTTGTAGCAAAATTGACAGGATTGAAAATTATTTTTACAACTGTCTCAATGTCAAACATTTATGGAAAGATATTGAAGTGTGGATTCTCTCCTTGTTCGGTCTTAACGTAAAATTGGCAATATTGGATGTGTTATTCGGAGTCTCCGAGAAAAAGAGAGCCCACATGTGGAATATTAATTTCATCATATTGTTCGTTAAATAGTATATTTATAAAGACCAAATGTCAAACGAAAATATCCTAAGTCCAGAATGTTGCGAACAATATATTAGAAAACAACTATGTATTGAATATTGTGCTGATCAGATCGCCGGCTATCAGTCCACATATGATGCTATGTTTGAGATTCTAACGACTGAGCCAATTAATAACTCCAGTCTAGTGTGAAGGAATTATATATATATATATTTGCATATTTGTATTAGGTGATGTTACATTCTGTATCTCTCTTTGCTGAAGGAACAAAACAACAAACAATACTTGTCGTTAGTATTTTAACTTAAAGTAGTATTTAAATGCGCCTTCGGGGAAGCATCTAACAGAAATCCTATTAAAACCAGGTTGTTATATTAAACATAGCGTTGATCAGGACAGTAGGTGAGAAAAGAGTCGCTAATATGGGCGAGGAAGGGGAGGGGGGGGGGGTGCACAATGATTAACTATACCTCTACCTCTGGATGCGTCAAGAGTATCTATATTTTTCACCAAGCTGTGGTCAGATATTTATTCTAATAAGGTGTGGCAATATTATCTAATTGAAAAATTAACTAAGCTGTGCCAAGATCACCTATTTTCACTAATTTGTGGCAAACCAATATATTTTTACCAAACTCTGGCAAGATCACCTATTTTCACTGAACAAGAGCAAGAATTCGATGTTAGAAGCCTATTTTTACCCGATTGAACAAGCTGTAAGGATCTGACTGGCTATGCTGGTTGCCATCGTTACCATGCTTCAGATTCACCGCCCTTCAGGAACGTGGACTCTATGACGTCATCATCCAGTCGTACACTGCGGCATATGGGCGTCGGGCTCCGGGTTTGTAATATTGGTGCACAGATTAATTCTGTAAATCTTGTGGAACGTATGATAGGTGGAGATACAGGGACGCCTTGGGGTGGGTATAAGTGTAGGGGGGGGGGTCCCCGTCATCATTGTTATTGAGGGGGCTGGGGGGATGGGGAGCTGCCCCCGATTCTCCTACCTATATCAGATAATGTCACCATTAAGAGTTAATCTGTGGGGTATTGTGTACAAGCGTCTCTCCCCCTCTCCCCCTCTCCCCCGTCATCAGTCTTAGCCACCATTCCCCAAGGCTCTTGTCGTAGAAAATTTGATCATTTTTAACATCCTCCAATCAAGCTGTTGCTATTCGTTAACACAGTCAATGAGCCAACGCTCCTTAACATATATTTCTATCTATATTTTAACGAAGATGCCACGTGCGAGTTGACCTTTGAACTCCTCACAAACGTCTGCGCCGTCACAACCGGAGCGGTCTTCAGCGCCCTCTACCGGCAGACCACGCTGGCCGCCTGTAAGCTGTTGTGTGTGAGACTGGAGTCAGATTCCTGCAGCGCCGTCGTCTACGACAGGCTGACCCAGGACTGTGTGCTGACGTCACTGACCCCGGAGACAGGCGACAGGGTGACCACCTGTACAGCCCCGGAAAGCGCTCGCTACTACAGGCGACATCGCTGTCTAGGTCAGTGCTGGGGGATTATGGTGTCTAGGTCAGTGTTAGAAGACTGGTGTCTAGGTCAGTGTTAGAAGACTGGTGTCAAGGTCAATGTTGGGGGATTGTGGTGTCTAGGTCAGTACTGGGGGATTGTGGTGTCTATGTCAGTGTTGGGTGATTATGGTGTCAGTGTTGGGTGATTGTGGTGTCAAGGTCAATGTTGGGGGATTGTGGTGTCTAGGTCAGTGCTGGGGGATTATGGTGTCTAGGTCAGTGTTAGCAGACTGGTGTCAAGGTCAATGTTGGAGGATTGTGGTGTCTAGGTCAGTACTGGGGGATTGTCGTGTCTAAGTCAATGTGGGAGGATTATGGTGTCAGTGTTGGGTGATTGTGGTGTCTATGTCAGTGTTGGGTGATTGTGGTGTCTAGGTCAATGTTGGGTGACTGTGGTGTCTATGTCAGTGTTGGTTGATTGTGGTGTCTAGGTCAGTGTTGGGTGATTGTGATGTCCAGGTTGGGTATGAGCACTTGGGTCCCTAGACCCGCAATGAAGTGATACATATATATGCTTCTGGCGTTTGGGTGACACTGTTGCCATTATGAACAGGTTCAAGGGAAAAAATTATTATTGGACAAACATCTAATGTGGCCGCCAATATGGCCGCCATGATTTGAAGAATCGTATTGTTTTAATATGAAACTGATCTTGTGTTCCAGAACTGGAATCGTTCTTTTGTGACTTCGAGTCTGAGGACTGTGAGGTGGTATCTGGAAACACTTCTACCGACGCTTTCGAGAGGGTGACTGGTGACGACTTCACTTTGGGCCGAAGTAAGATATACATAAGTGTTCTTCCTGGATATCGTTTTACATTGTATATTATGCCTAAGTATGTGTGGCTGAAGGCAATCGTGCGATACTAAATGGAACCGCTTTTTACTTTAAACACAATAGGGCTACACATTTCTCCCGGGTTCTATTTCCGGTTTAAGTGTTGTTGTTTTTTGGCAGGGGCGGATCCAGTGGGGGGGGGGGGGGGGCAGAAATGTCAACTTTTGAGTGTTAGACACCGGCTGGCTGGGCGGTTTGTGCATAAAGAATCGAAGGGGTGTGAACCTAAATATCTCTGTTTGCTTTGATCCATGCAATCGTAAATATAAAATCATATCGTAGTTAAAGATAAGATATCACTCCATAATGCATGTTGTCCGTTCATTGAGGCCGTTGGAAGCGGTGTATCTTGAGGCAAATCATCAATGTTTACATTTCGGCGACAAGCTGAGCGCCATTTTTCTCGCCTGATCTGTCCGTTATATGAGGAGCGTTTTACGTAACCATAGATACCGCGTGTAGGCATGCAAATCATGATGATTATTACGTCACACCCCACGCAACAAAATATCTCGCCTATCACTGACAGTGACTCCTGAAACAGCCAAATACTCTTTATCAACTGTCTAATCGCTCATACATTACATAAACTTACTCTGATGGTTATAATTCTGATATGCGTGATAAATTCATTGGTCAGTTGTGCATCCAAGAACAGCTGTAGCCGATTTCTTGTGTGAAGCGAATGAAAGAAATCATACGCCCAAATATAACGCCAGACAGGCGTTTGATGATGTAGCATTGACTTTTGAGTAGTGGCCTCATGTTGTCTCGATCAGACCCCTTGGTTGCTGTGCAGCCCTTTATGCCACGTTAAAAACATTTCAAGTTTGTTTACTTGAAATATTGAAATAAATCAAACTTTGTGTTAATGCACCCATACAACATACATGTTGTGTGTTTGCTGTAAATGTCCAACGCGAATATGATATGAGATGAGGTATTATTGTGCACCAATAGCTTGCCATCAATACCCAAAGGGTTCCTTCCTTTCGAAGTAACCAGAGGAACCTGTTAATTTGAACAATAACCTCTAAAACTTCCACAAAAGGTACCTTGCAAGAAAGAATGAGCTTCAATCCAATCCAAAAATTATATTTAGTGGGTGTGGAACGTAGACATTTAAAATCGTTTTCGTGAAATATATAACCCTAGTTTAACGCGTCTAGAGATTCAGATATTCGTTCATAAAATATTGTAAAATAGTGCATCTATATTGCGTAAAAGGGAATCTATTCTGCGTCAGGCCCATAGTGCAATGAAATAACATGCTAAATACTTTGCAATGCTTAGTTCATGGTGACGCAGCCGTGACACGAATCCCTTTAAAACGATGATAAGCTTCAGTTGCAGAATTGCAATGGCAAATAAATGGCAGGTACATACACGGATCTTACACGGGCACAGAGCAACCAACCATACAAGTGGATCATAATAGACCGATCCAGGCTGTCAATCATTCACTGGCGTCACCGTTGCTTTTATCCAATCTTGTGGTGAAAGAAAGTCTTTTACGTGCGTTATGTCTGACACACAAGTCGGACAGCCAAAGCAGTATATCACTTTGTTATCTGCTTCAGAGATACGTACTTCTCACTTGTACCTACCATCAGCTATGATTGTCAATTTCATGCTAAGGATTAAAGAACAAGGAATTAAGCGTGAGGGGTGCTTAGTATCGTAGTATGGATCGGTCTATTACAGGTGACGGTCACTACATGAACTTCTTGGAGACCGGCGTGCGGCCCGAGTACAGAGCCCAGCTGGTGACGCCCTACATGAACACCACCAACAAGTGTCTTGTCTTCATGTACGGCTTCATGGGAGACGCCGTCTCACCCATTGACGTCATCAGCGTGGACGAGGACCTCACTTATGACGTCATCGCAAATTTTGTTGGTATGAAATGATCTTATTGTCGTCCTACTTCTAGCTACCAATAATGGTTGACTGATTAGTATTGAACTGTGACTGAGCGGCATAGTTTAAATTTAAAGATTCTCGTGCAACAGTCCATTCTTGAAACATACTTATCACGTTTACGATACGGCGACGTACATTATTCCAGTAGGGTACCTGGGCGTTTCTCTTAGCATTGGAGGGTAACTTTCATTTTTAACGGGGAGAGTTGAGTGGGGATTGGGGAGGCGGGGGCAACCCTTCTCTCGATACGCATGGCTTGTTTTTGCTGCAGATGAGGTCTCTAGGGTGCCGTGGCTGCCGGCCTATGTCAGACTTCCGGAAGGCGTCAACAGAGTGGTTATACAGGCCACTCGCCCGACAGAGGGCGTTAGTGGTGTTCGAATTGATGACGTCGAACTCAACACGTGCTCATTTTTAGGTATAATTATCTCGCTCAGCTGACTTTTTAGCCGTCTGAATTTAAATGACGACGTAGCATCTCAGGCCGTGTCCATAACATGAACATGGTCCGAAATGCATCGTCGTTGATAATTTCGCTATAGCTGAAGAAATGCAGTTATAAATATTGAACCATACTGAATTTGCTGTATATTCTTATAATTGGAAGCTAACGGAGAAATTGAAGGTGTTTTAAAGGCATCTTTGATGCTCTATGTTGATTGAATAAAATAGTGGGGGGGGGGGGGCAAGTGTTCCCAAATCACGAATAACAAATTTCTTTATAAATAAAAAAAAAGTGTCGATTTTCGAAATCAGGGTTATTTAATAATACAATTCTCAATTCATGATAGATGAAAATCTTTGATCACGACGGTCGGCTAAAATCCCATTCCCAGTTCACGAAGAATTACTTTCCTTATTCCCAGTTCACAGTTAAGGTAGTACGCGGGATCACCGTGGTGCCAACCAGTAGCGAGTACTGTTTTTTGTGACCATTTATCGACCTTGCGAGCATGTTTTCTTTTCGATATCTCAACATGAATTCAATGTACATACCAGCAAATAATATAAAATAAAAATACCAGGACCTTTGGCCAATTTTTATGGGGGATCTCCTATATTCCGTAAGTGACAGTGCTGATTTCGAGTGGGACAAGCTCGAATTGCAAAAAAAAACTAGCCTCAAAACCTATCAATATTATTGTATTTTTTGTGAGCATTTAATAAAGTAATCCTTGCACAAAACTCAGGATGTTTTACCGTATATATAATCATTTAATTTAATTTATATAATCAAAAATAGGTCAAAATACCCAAAAATCAATAGGCTGCCATGGTAAGCTGTAGTAGAAGGGTGGTGGGCTTATATGTCACTCTTGGCTAATATACCCTGACAATATTTTTTTTCATTATTGCTTTGTAATAAACATTTAAAAGATGTATATGATAAAAATTTCACATTTTGTTACTGTAAGTTTCAAAAGTAACATATTACCTTAAATGAAGAGCCTATTCTCGAGGAATGGAAATACGCCTTAAAATATGGCAGACGGACATGTTCTGGAAGTTTCGTATCACGCCTGTCAGGGACTGTGTCAAAAATGGTGGATATTTATTACATTAATAATTACTTATAAGCCTAAATCCATTTGTTGTTGTGTCTATACTTTAACGATTGACGCTGTCGTTTCCTTCAGAGAGAGATTGTCGCCCTCAAGGTCAGTCCATTCGGTATCTGGGATCCAAAGACAATGCGGACGGGAGTGCCTGTCTCCCCTGGAAATCCGTCGACAGCCATCTGGTCGACTTATATGAAGTTTTATTTTCCGGCCAGTCTCTGGATGAAGTTCAGAACTTCTGCCGCCCGCTACTCTGGTGGTACGGCGCCACTGGCTGCTTCACGGGTCCAGATTTCATCGATCTCCAGAGTTGTGACATCAAGGCCTGCAGTGAGATGTGTTTGATATAAATGCATTTATTTATGTTATGGTAGACCACTGACAATACCCACGTTCCATATTGTGGAAGCATTGCTATCTGACTATAATTTGGCAAAGGATACGTTAAAGGGAGGGTGAGTGAAGATTAAAGATGTTATGGGCCTACTAATATCACGCCAAAGTTGATGAGCGTGTTAACACAGACCTATATACATTAGCGGGGTTAAAATCATGTATCTAGATCCGAACTGCCCTGCGGCCTCTTCAATGAACAATGTCGCCTTAGTGACAATGCGTAGAACAATGACGTCACGTAGAAACTCTGGTTATTAATATAGACGGCTCGCTGATCATTAACTGATGACATCACCTATTATGTCAGACTGTCGCCCCAAGTCCAGCCATCAGTGCAACAATGGCCGCTGTGTGGCAGAGAGATACACCCTGTGTGACGTCATTAACTGATGACGTCACCTATTGTTCTTTCAGAGTGTCCCTCCAAGTCCAGCCATCAGTGTAGCAATGGCCGTTATGTGACAGAGAGACACCATGTGTGAAGTCATCAACTGATGAAGTCACCTATTGTTCTTTCAGAGTGTCACTCCGAGTCCAGCTATCAGTGTAGCAATGGCCAATGTGTGGCAGAGAGATATGTGTGTGACGGTTACGATGATTGTCCGAACGGTGGCGACGAAGTGGATGAGATATGTTGTAAGTTAAATTAACAACTCCATTGAATGTTTTGTTATCGAGAAAACTGTTTCTACTTTCTACTTTCAGACGTTGTAGATAGCGTAATAATCCGAAAATTGTGCTTTCAGCTTATGCCGGTGGCGCGTGTGTTTGGCTTAACCATCCGTTCTACCCCACCACGCAAACGTAGTAGGACTCTGGAAGGGGGAGGGGAGGGGGGGGGGGCTCAAGTGTCTAGTGTCGATATTTCAAAATTCTCAGTGTCGAATGTCGATTTTTTACGACGTTCCGCGTAGCTTTTGGGCTTAGTTCAGTGTCGTTTTTTCCAACCTCTGTGGTGGTGTCGCCTTTTCTGATCATCAGTGTCGGCATTTGGGGGTGAATGTCGAATGTCGATTTTTCAAATTTGCCTGTGTCGCGTGTCGCCATTTACCCCTTCCAGAGCCTTAGTAGTCGATAAACCTTGTTCGGTTGTGTTACCATTTATTTCTTGCATTATGTCAGTACCACGGATCCACATGGCCTGCCAGTTTGATGACCCATTCCTCTGCGGCTACAGCGTCTTACAGACACCGGATTTGCAGTGGAAGTTCATCGACGCCTTAGACGGCAGAGGTATGTAAGAAACATCGACTATATACATATATGCATGTAAATGCTTTGATTAAAAATATTTATGGGATTTGCTTTTCCGGTTTTTTAATAGGGCAGGGTGGGGGTGGGGAGGGGGGCGACAAATAGGAAAAGGAACCCTTTGTTGCATGGAAGGACAAGGACACAAGCCTTATGAAGCCATAATACACGGATAAAATCTATCATCTCAAAACGTGTCAAAAGATGTCCCCATGAGCACATTCATGTTGGTAACGGCGTGCATACGGGTACAGGTATACAAGGGCGGATCCAGGGGGGACCAAGGGGTCGGCTTCCCTTTTGTTAAGGAAGAATGCCGTTTTTAAACGCCAAATTTAGGCCATTTAAGGCGTGGACCCCCATCTTTTTGTGGAATAACGCTATATGTGGAAGCGTGGACCCCCCCCCCCTGTCGTCAACAAATTGGTGGATCCCCCTGTCGCAATTTTGTTTAGAGCCCCTCCACCTCCGGTCGCAAGTTTAGACCTCCCTTTTGAAATTTCTGGATCCCCTGAGTAGTCGTTTCTCCTGGCTACTTTGTAGAATAATTACTTTTGAAGACGTTACCCCGAGTACAATTTACAGACTTTTCTTTCAAATATACTTTCACACAGGTTTTGCGTTTTCTAAGCAGGCAAGCAAGCCGGCATTTTGAAAATGAGCTGCGTTATAAATGACGTTTTCTTGGGTTTTCTTGCCAGCCGGTGCGATGCAAGCGTCGACCATGGACTCTCTCCCTGGCGACCTCGCCGTGTTAAAATCACCGGGCGAAGAATTTGCCGAGGCCACAATCATAACGTTTATGGCGAACATTCACACGGAACCGTACGACACGATGCTCGAGCTCAGGGTTGTCGGGGTGGATGTGGAGAAGGCTATCTATAACAACCTCCGTGAACCAATCACCTACCAGGAGGTGGAGAGACAGCTGAACAAGACCACTTCCCCGACCCCCTGGCTAGAGTTCCGGGTCTGTATGCCGGCCGGAAAGCGAGCGCTACAGTTTGAGGCCGTCGCGGGAGACGTGAATGAGGCCTACTTCGGACTGGATAACATCACAGTTACCGAGAAGACGTGTATTCCCGATTCTCCCGAGGATGGTAATAGTTGAAGCATTAAAATCTAGTGCCGGGCCTATTAAATCGTGAACCAGCCCTATGTAGCTGTGAACCAGCCTTGTGTGACTGTGAAGGAGCCCTGTGTGACTGTGAACCAGCCCTGTGTAATAGCGAACCAGCCCTGTGTAGCTGTGAACCAGCCCTGTGTGACTGTGAAGGAGCCCTGTGTGACTGTGAACCAGCCCTGTGTAATAGCGAACCAGCCCTGTGTAGCTGTGAACCAGCCCTGTGTGACTGTGAACCAGCCCTGTGTAATAGCGAACCAGCCCTGTGTAATAGCGAACCAGCCCTGTGTAGCTGTGAACCAGCCCTGTGTGACTGTGAACCAGCCCTGTGTGACTGTGAACTACCCCCGACTTATCACTGAACGAGCCGTGTGTAGTTGTAAACCGGCCCTGTGTAGTTGTAAACCAGCCATGTATAGTAGTGAACCAGCCCTGTGTAATAGCGAACCAGCCCCTTGTAATATCGAACCAGCCCTGGCTGGTACTTCCTTACGTAACAATGGCGTTGGTGTATCACTATGTGTACAAAACAAAAGAAATATTCATCACATGCCCCCTAAATCACCCTCAAAACTTGTTCGTTGTTACAGAGCCTCCAGCGGCGGGCATAGACTGCGGCTTTGACGATGGTTTGTGTGGGAGTCGGGTGCGCACCCTCAACACGCTCTTCGCCTGGGAACTGATCGCAAAGATGCACGTTTCAGAAGCCGTCCGCTTTCCCGCCAGTCGAATATCTGGTAAGTAGGCTTTCGTATTTTTGATTTTTGAAAAAAGGGACACGGAACGTCCTGAAAAATCGACATTCGACACTCAACGTCGTTAAAAATCAACATTCGACACTGAGCATTTTTTTAAATCGACACTGGATACTGGACACCCCCTCCTTCCAGACCCCTATTGCTCTGCCCTTTCAGCCTGCTCTGAAGACGTTCGTTACTTCGGCACACACGGTAATGTGGCCTCGTTCGGCTTCCCGTACTCCTACGACAACTACTTGGAGTGCACCTCCGTCATTGTACAACCGCCAGGGGCAGAGACACATATCACCATTGAAACCATGGACATAGACTACGAAAGGAATTGCAGCTATGACTCACTTTTGGTAAGTTCAATCTTCGTCAAGAAACATAAATGGTTATGAAAATATTCTCTGTTGGATACAAAGACAATGTCTTTAATAACAGATGTGTTGTAGAATATATAATCGCGTATAATTCTAAAATATTAAAATGGGTCAAAATTGCGGCATGGCGAGTTTTAATAAGGAGACAGAACAGCATCCACCAGGTTTTAGCTCCCGAAAGTCGTTAATGATGGCCAAACATCAAGGTCGCCCTGGACCACCTGCTTTTACAGCGGATTTTGTAAGGTACATAAGTTTTTTTTTGTTTTTTTTAATCTTTATTTCCAAGAGGTCATACATAAGTACAAAAGTATTTATAAGGTACATATGTTGCAACTCTTCGAATTCTTGAGGAACAACCCCTGGGCTGAACTGTACAGCTATTCCGTAAAAGGAATGGACCACTTTTACCGTTTTCAGTCATCTGTTATTAAGACGAAAATCTACATTCGTCTTATGTGGGTGTGTTCTGTGTGTCTGTGTGTCTGTTTGTAACGTAAGGCGATAACTATCGAACGCCTTCAGATACTGACTTCCAAATTCAATGTTAGTGACATCATGTTTGCCAAAAAGGCATCCTAGCCGAACTAGTCCAACTTTAACATGAAAGTTTGTGGAAAGTGAAACTGTGATATTAGCCCCACACGCTGGTTAATGGGTTGAACAAAATCTCAGCACCAAATAAAATGCTCGACAATATTTGATTCAGTGCAGTGCAGTGCCATCCCGGGGTTGAATATGATAGGTTCGATGGGGGCGTGGCCGCTGTGGTATTGGGCGATAATATTTATGTTTTAATATTTCTTAATTATTTGCAAGTGAGCAAATGATGCTGATTGTAGCAGATTGCAGATTGTGTAACATGTTTACCGTTATGTGTTAGCGTCCACGTGATCTTTTGTCAATGTCACATTCAGGACCTTTTATCATCCACTGCTTTCACATTTACCGATATATGTAAACATGGCATCTATGCCTCAAAATGTTACCCTCATTTTGCGCGGAACCCAACCTGATAGATAGCAGTGATGTCGTGCATTTGCAACCTGTCTGGAATTTAATACTTATCAGCATGGCTCGTTCGATCTTTAAAAGACACAAATACCTATCAATTACCAAAAACCTTCGTGCACCCCTTTATACCTCTGGGTAAAGTAATCACACTTAAACAGGTTACATCACAATTGGTGACGATTACTATTCGACACAGTTCGGGCTTTCAATAATGAGCGTTACAAACATTAGTCATTAGTGCTAGTATATTAAAAAAATACACTAACTATTTCGTATTTGTTGTTATCAACTATTTATTTACCTGTTTCCAGATACAGGGCCAGTCATTGTCCAATGATACGTGTAAGTCATCAAATCTCACACAGCGATTATGTGGCAATGAAACAATCGAGTTAGAGGTCTTCACTCAAAACGTCAGCGTGTGCTTTACGACTGACCTCAGCGTGGTAAAACGTGGGTTCCAGTTACATTATGAGGTCAGCATTGTACCGGATACAGGTGGGTGCGCCACTACTACCTCCACTAGTAGTATATGACACTATGACTGTCACTTGTACAACCACTACAACTGCCATTTGTACCATATATATACCACTACTATTGTCAATAGTATTATATATATACCACTACTATTGTCACTAGTAGTATATGTACCACTACTATTGTCACTAGTACTATATGTATCACTATATATACTATTGGCACTAGTACTATATGTGCCACTACTACTGCCACTGGTACTATATAACACTATAACTGTCATTAATATTATATGTACCACTAATATTGTCACAATAGTACAAATAAATACACTAAATACTACGAGTATTGTCGCTAGTACTATATATACCATTACGAGTGCCACTAGTACGCTAAGCACTTCTATTATTGTCACTAGTACAATACATACTGCTATTATTGTCACTAGTAGTCTGCCGTATATTCCACTATTATTGTCATTAGAACTGTATGTACCATTATGGTCACAAGTACTAAATTGCACCTTCTACTGTCACAAGTACTAAATAGCCTCTACTACTGCCACTATTGTTATATTCCATTACCATTTCCCCTACCACTATGGAGCATTACTACTATTATGACCACCGTTGCAATCAACGCAATTGATACAGCGTAGTGTCGCTGACCCTTCTTACACCCCCCACCCCCAACATGCACTGCAGATTACGTGGTGGCGCTGACATATCATGGAGATGCTGAGCAAAGGAATCGCAGCGGACGAGCTTCCGCCCTCATGACAGTCCTCACCCCGCTTGACGTACACTCTTGCCTATCCTTCCTGATGAGAGTCGAGGACAACCTCGAGGTAAGTCCTCCATAACCACGTGCACTAACATTTTTACGCCAATATTGAGAAAGTTACATATTTTATCACACGCCTGTATAGAATGGGGCACTTTTTCATTGATTCATGACGTCACAAGATAAACCGGTTTGTTGCTCAACACGGTAAACCTGTCTTTTGAGGGTTGGTGTCCTTTAGCTATCGATCGGGGGACAGCGATCGGCACACGATTATTTGGAATTAGAATGTGAGGATGAGGAAGAGGATGTCGAGGAATTGTCTGCAGCATACGTATGGTTTCTTACCGCCTCGATGGGAAGCGCGGGTCTTAGGCGCAACCGTGGTCGTGGACTTGGGCCTTGAAGTGGATCCCTTCACCGGGTGGTTAGTATTTGCAAAATACGCCACATATTAGATCCGCATATATATCTGCAGGGCTCACTTCCAGAAATGTATACGATGACATCTAGGCCAAAACTACATGCAAAGATGACTTTTAATTATATAAAACATTAAATTGGCGACCGGCAGACAAGTATGTGAAACAACTTAGTTGTTTACGTCCCAACAAGACGCCATCGTAATCGAGTCTCTACAAGGATTGCTATACATATTACGTTGCAAGCTTCATAATTTGCTTATCTAGCCAGACTGGTTCATCTTATGACGTCACGAATCTCCACGCTAGGCTGGGTTTCGAGAATAGAGCTGTACAGTCACTACGGGATCTGATCAAAGAGTGTAATATAACAAGAGGGCGCACTCCGGCCAAAACATGTGCTCGCTACGATCAGCGCCCCCGTGCGGCTGCAAAGTACAGATCAGCCATGGCGGGGCAAGTAGGCTTGGCGTTCACGTACTAACGTACTAATCATTGCTTAGCATAGCCCCCGCCTAAAAAAAATTACTAATGCAGTGGGGGCACGTTTCGGTCCACGTTTTCCACGAAATGGCCGCGATTGCCCTGCAAATCACTGAGGAGAGTAAGGAAGGCCTGGCAATTTGATTGATACCAAACTTTTTGTACGTTTGTACTGCGATTTTATCCTTTGTTTATGAGACACAAAATATGTCTTCATGCTACCGCTCCACTGACAGCAGGCGCTGTGTTGCAAACATACTAATACACACGTTATGAAATGATCCAATTGACATGGCTCTATATTTCTGATTATTGTCAACAGAAATGTCCTCTCCCAGGTATCACTGTACCCAGGGACCCCCCTCCCCCCTCATCAGCTTTCTGAGCGTACTGAGCGTTATGTGAATCGAAAATAATAACATTGCAGTACAGACGTAAGATTGGTTTATTAAAATTGCCCGGTCTTGCTTACTCGTGTTAGTGATTTTCAGAACGGTCACAAAAAATATGGGCCGAAAGGTGACTCCACGGCATTTACGAAGTTAGTTGACCTTTGTTAACTAAAGTCTAAGCATCTAGGATGTGCCTCGGTAATCCCTAAATAGGGGGGGGGGGGGGCGCACTGTTTTACAAATCTGGTGAGAGTTACCGCGGGTGCCCCTTGATGCCTGAAAGAGCGGACATTTGTGATAAAAAATACCCCAATAGAGCGGACATTTTTCATGAAACCCACAGAAGTGATGTTTTAAAACCGCGGGAGGCTTGGGGGGTCATCTCCTTAATTATGCATCCATAGAGCGGGTTTTCTGGAAAAAAAAATAAACCGAGCGGATTTTGTAACTAAAATAACCCTTTCGAGCGGATTTTGGGGGTAAAAAAGAGGGGGAGCTTCACCCTGAATGAGTAATCGAGCGATGTCACATTTACCTTCATTTCGGAGCGCAATTGACGTTATCATACCGGCTAACATATGGATTTATCACTACAAACTTTAAAATTAAAAGTGTACATGTCCCGGACCAGTTTTTCTCTTTCAACCTACATCAATTCTATATTTCACATTTGTTTGTCACTGCGCGCGAACGTTTTCGCTTCGTCTTCCTATCAAATGAGTACACATTTACTTTGCAGCCGCTAGATGGCGCTGCACAGAGTGCGTCACATTGCAACATATAGGAAATCCTGTTATATTACACCCTTTGATCTGATCGAGACCTCACGAGACAGGGATACTTATGCTCTACGTCAATGCCTAGTATCAACGGCCTGTACCTGCTGCCTACCTTCCGGTTGTGTGCCTTTACTCGGTTCACACACAAAATCGGCTAAAGCTGTCCTTGGATGCAGCTCTAACCACTGAAGTTCTGTGCAGGTCAAAATTATAACCATCCGAGTAGATTTATTGAATATACCAGTTAGGCAGCGGTTGTCTCATGAATGACCGTCAGTGTCAGGCGATCTAATGTGCTGCGCGGGGTTTTTCCATGTCGTATGACGTAATAAATCATGACTCGCATGTCTGCGCAGGGTAACTATGTTTACGTAACCACTCTCGTTATATGGACTGACCGGGGCGAGAACAATGGTCCACCGTTTGTCGCAGTAATGTAAGCATCGATGATTTGCCTCATAATACAACGTTTCCAACCGTCTCCTCCAACGGACCACATGCATTACGGAGAGATAAATATCTTATCTTTAACTATATTATGATTTTATAGTTAGAAATGTCTGGACCAAAGCAAACAACAATATTTTCACATCGACTCGATTCTTCACGCACAAACCGCGCAGCCGGCCGGTTCCCAACACTCAAACGTTAGTTACAATGAGTGCTCGTCACGCTGCTGTAGCAAGGCACCAGCGTGATGCGCACTCGTTCAAAGGGCATGTGTTGTGTCGGTCCCCAAAGGACCTAAATCGGAAATAGAACCTGCGAAAACTATAGAGCCCTATGGATCGTTCGATGCTGGAATTAATTTGTGCTTAGATATTGATGGCACAAGAGACATGGTAAATAATCCCACCTGGTAAATGACTTTAGTAAGCAATAGGTTACGTACAAATATCCTTCCAAGAAATGAACTTTTGGAAAGATCAACGAGAAGACAAGAGCGTTTATTTTTCTGGTTTCGTTTGTGTTGTAACAAGAATTTCTGAACAAACTCTCACGCCCACCGTTATAGTGTCACGTCAAACAAGACAGACATAACAACAGGTATACCACAAGGATCTATCCTAGGACCATTATTATTCATAATCTATAATAATGACATAGACCAGTGTAGTAAATTATTTAAACATATAACATATGTGGGTGATACCATGCTTTTCTTTTCACTTAGCATATCTACAGCTGGCACATCCTTTGTTATTATAAATGCAGAACTTAGATGAGAAAAATAAATGAGTGGTTGTCTGCAAATCGGATAGTCCTTAACATAGAGCAATCTAAATATATGCTTTTTCATACCCGAAAAAGAAAAGCTAATAGAGTCGTTAATTAACAATAAACATTTGGAGTGTGTTGATAAATTCAATATGTTGGGTATCATCATAAACAAACATCTTAAGTGGCATAATCATGTAAGAGAAATTGTAAACAAAATAAAT
Source organism: Arenicola marina (assembly GCA_964019135.1). Classification (NCBI taxonomy): domain Eukaryota; kingdom Metazoa; phylum Annelida; class Polychaeta; family Arenicolidae; genus Arenicola; species Arenicola marina. The sequence continues at coordinate 9,462,379 of OZ025261.1, read as the reverse complement.
CAATCCATTGGCATTATGCATAGATTAAAACATATCCTTCCCCAACACGTTTCACTAAGCCTGTATAATTCATTGATTCTGCCTCATATAACAACAGGGGTCCTACTATAGGGTTATGACAACACCAGTTTGTTTAGATTACAGAAAAAGGCAATGAGGGCTGTTACGTTAAATAAATGGAATGCGCCATCCCAACCTCTGCTTAAACAACTGTGATGCCTTAAGATAACAGACATACATAAAGTACAGTTGCCAAAAATGTATTACAAACAAAAGAAAGGAATTCTTTCAGAATACTTTTTGTATCTACCGCTTATTTGCTTTGTGATATACACCATCATAATATCAGACGTAAATCGTATGTTTTTACCAGTAGAGCCAGACATTCCTTTGTCCTTACGTGTATCTTACATAGCCAGACATTCCTTTGTCCTTACGTGTATCTTACATAGCCAGACATTCCTTTGTCCTTACGTGTATCTCACATAGCCAGACATTCCTTTGTCCTTACGTGTATCTCACATAGCCAGACATTCCTTTGTCCTTACGTGTATCTCACATAGCCAGACATTCCTTTGTCCTTACGTGTATCCCACAGTCTTGTTGATCTAATTATTCATGAACCGACCAGTGTTCTCTCTAAAATAGACACACACAGCATACATGGATTCGCAAACTACAACAAAATCACCATTATATAAATAATTACTCATAGGCCTGAACCATTGAAAACTGCTACATATGCCAGTATTAACATTTATTTATGGAGGGGTAAGTATTTGTTTTAGGGAAGGGGGTGGAAGATGGGTGGGGGGGGGGTTCATTATAATTTTGTCTAAACGTTTACCCTTGACATGATACGTTTTTTTTGTTTGATGTTCTGCATTCGGCCATTGAAGCATTTTGTGTGTATACTCTCCCTACCTGCAATACCATTTTGATGCGTATGTACTTATATAGCAATATATTTATTTGTTTGGTTAAACAAATGAAATGATCTCTGAACTCTGAACTTTGTAGCTATTTGTCTTGCATCCAGTCCATGGCGTCATATTTTAGTCTTTTAAAATTCCCAAATTATCGTGTTTGCGCGCATTCTCTTTTCCAACAAAGAGGTCCTATTTGCTCTTCTATATATATTTGTGATTTGCTTTCGCATGGGTTCTGTTAATTAAAGCCTTAAGGCTGTATCATTACTTCATCTATTACTGTATTTAAGATTAGTTTTCTCCAGGTGATCAGGTAGATTTCGCTTTTATAAGTCGGCCTACCATTTGAAAACATAATTAAATTCATACGCATAGACATTATCGCGTGCCCTCCCCATGCCAAGGTTAAACTGGTGAAAGAAGGCAAGGGGGACGCGGAGAGCGTCGGCATCCTACGGGTGAATGGCAGTCTGGGTGAAGAGTGGCACCGGATGTACCTGACCCTGCTCCCCCAACCGGGTCTCTGGTCAGTCGCCTTCAGTGGCGAGTACCCGGCTCTGCACTACAGCGCATTTATCGATGACGTCACACTGCGAGACGGTCAATGTGAAGACCTAGGTGGGTGCTTATGCTATTGAATTGTATATTGGGCGTATACGACATGGTGTACATTTGCATACTTCTAGTAGTCACAAAAGACAATGCCATACGTGAGTTTGCTGCGACTAAGTACATGATTGTGTTTACTCAGCGTCATATCTTTATTTAACTCATTATTGTGAATACGTGTCTACGTTTGCATGAAAGTGTTCAGGGGCCGTATTCATAATCGCCACTTAGGCTACGCCACTAGACTTAGCAATAAATGGAAGATTTGTTGAGCCATTATCGGGTTCAAAATCAATAAGTTGTCACACAAGAAGTGGATTTTCTGAATTAAGAAAGTGCTAAACTTACGAGAGAATTATAAATACGGCCCTAGGACCACATTTTTTTTATTTCTATGGGATGTGATTCTTGGGTGAAAGATTTGAGGGGTAGACTAAAAGCCTACTAGCAACGCTGTATATCTGCTCGCTGTTATGGCGCCGTCCTCTTGCAGTACAAAACGGATCACTAGATTGTGACTTCAGCTCTATGGATCAGTGTGGCTACCGGGATATCACGACAGAGGGCGCCAGTAGGTGGACACGAAAATGTGGTGAGTCTGTACCGGAAAACCTTATTAAAATAATATTGATTTGCCTGGTTTCCCTCGCAGTTTAGATCTACACTAAATGTTTGTATTTATAGGTCTACACGTGAAGACGCAATCCCAACCTTATTAACCTGGCCGTTATCGTTTTAGGTAACTCCGGTGACTGTTACATGGAGGTGAGCTTCTCTCGACATACCGGCCTGGCGAGCCTGGTGAGTGTGGAGCGCAAACTAGCGAATCAGACTTGTCTGAAGTACCGCGTCGCTTGCGTCGGGTGCCCGGACTCAGTGGTGCGAGTGGGCAGCCAGAGAACGCCAGGCGTTCAGTTCCATGTTGCTGACCATCTCAATGCGGGTGATCTCTGGGCGAACATGAGTCTAGTGATCCCGGCCGGGTCCGCTCGTGTCTGGATCAACGCCTCGGCAGGAGTGGCCGTGGATGATATCCGGATGGAGACTGGAGTGTGTCAAAATCGGGGTGAGTGAGCATCATCATCATTTATTTCGACCATGAAAACCACAATATAACACAGCATACAGCAGAAAGGAAGTTTGAGCGACCATCCGTCCAGCAATCTGTTTCAGCGTAGACCGTTGAGCGCCCCACCCACAGATAATATGTAATATGGCCATGATATGACATTTCCGTGATGCTGTAATAAATATAATGATAAAAACTGCAACATTTTGCGGCCCCGTTCTGTCTATTTCAGCCGGGGCCAACCCGAATGGTCTGGCGGGTTAAGGGGTGGGTGGGGTGGGTATTCGGTAGCCTTAAAACCTAAGTTCCATAGCACCCGTATCTATAGACTACGTACTAATTCATGAAAAGCTTGTTATAACCTTTATATTACTGGACACATGTCGCAAAACAGAGATAAGGCATATACTGGTAAATTCATTTTTTACTCTGATGAAGTCCCAAGTGACAACGCCGGCCTCGGGTTTTAGTTTCATTTTAACTACTTACCCTCAGCACAATAGAAATGACACAAGCTTTCTGCTGGGTGTACATTCTTAACAAGAATCGTAAAATTAATTGGCATAACCCTCGTCTGACAAGTTGACGCACTCACCCTGATCAAACGCCTTGTTGGCGTCCAGAAGCACGATATATGCCATGCTACTGTTGGAATAAAGCTCCTCATCTCGTTTGCAACAAAAGTACATTGAATAGTTGACAGCCTGTTTTGAAACGTTTTTGTCTGTCTGACGTAATAACTTTGGTTTTTATCTATTAAGATAACTGTCCATAGGTGTCATGAAAGTTCTTAGTTGTGTGTTACTTGCCGCCCTCAGGGATTCCAGACGGAATCACTGCCCCGGTGCCCATCATGAATACACGCGACGAGACGATTGAAATGACGGTGACAACACAAATGCAGCAGGTAATATAAGAATTCGCAAAAAACAGTTCAGGTTACTCCACCGTGAGGCGCCACTGCATTTGCAATGCCACCGGGTAATATTTTGGCTTTTGCGCAATGTCGACGTGGCGTCACCGCATGATATGCATATTCATTCGACCATGTAACATTATATATTGCAATTTATGTCAGGGAAAACTAAAACGTTGTCGATGTATGTTACCTTGGAAATATTATATGAATCGTAGAGAAACTAAGAATAACACCAACACATTTTCCAGAACGTTTTACGACAGTCACGATTTTTGTAACATGGCGAATTTTTTTGGATATCATGTTTATCAATATTATGATATATTGGATATCATGTATATCAATATAAGATATTAATCAAAGGTTAAGAAATGACTCTGTAATAAATGTGCCAATAATGTGGGAATCCAAGACGGTTGGACAAATGCTTGTTAATCAAAAAAGACGCCAGCATTATTGCAATTCAGGAACGCTGAACAAAAGCACTTGCTAAGTTTGGCATTGCAATATGGTGTGGCAATCGAAGATAGTGGAACAAAAATGCGTCTTTGCGTTTCCGGTGATCATGATAAAAACATCAGTTTTTTTGTGAGCTGCAGGTGGACAATAAAGAGGAGAAGGCCGGTGTATTCAATCGCCAGGCATGGGAAGCAATGATTAGAGAGCTAGGTAAGCTCCGGAAGCTGCTAAGTTGCAGTATGTGCTTAAACAGTTGGTGCCACGCCAAAACAACTTTAGCTCACATTAATCTTCTGTATTTTCACGCTAATATTATCGAGCTATAACGTCCCAAGTAGTAGAAGGAAATACGTTTTTCGATTTAACGACGAAGAAAGTGACGTCAAAGGGGAATACAAACGCATGTGCTTTTACATTGAGACTCAGATTCTCTCTGTCCATTGGTTAGAATTCAACGAACAGCACTCAACCATGAGAATATACACACCCTCGACAACAGATGCCTACGCACTGCATCAAAGCTCACCTATCCATCTTGGGACATCATTGGGGAATTTCTATATAACGCTCATTTGCAATGTTCTCAGAATTAAACCATCCGGACCTCACTTGTGCTACTTTGACGAACGCGTTTATAGTGATATCGTGGAATAAACACTGTCCATTAACTCCCATTAAGACAAATTCTTATTTGTTTGTCTTCCCTAAACAAGGTTAACTCTGGGCTAAACAAAATCGTGGTACGAACTCTTTAAGCCTATGTCGGATAATATCGCTTCATTAACCCATAAAGTGGCCAAGGAGGCTAGATCCCATCAAACTTGTAGACTCAGGTATTCTGGCTTTCAGCAATCTAGGTTCGTGTTCGATGAATGCAAGCAGCTAAGTTCTCGGCGTAATAAAATGTAATGGTCAGATAAAAATGCAAACTTGCGCCACTGCCGGCTGCAACTCTGAAATTATAATAGATCATCTGACTGCCACACACATTTAGGTTTTACCATACCTGTTTTTTTAAATATATTATCAGAGTGTAAGATACGTTTCGATTTTAAAATGTTAAGTAGTCCGTTTTTCACTGTTTCATCGTTATTAAGAAAAAGAAAATAACATTAGCAGTAGAATTTTTTTAACCATACGCACGCATAGTGAGTTTGTAGTCCTTGTCGTATGCGCTCATATGTCCCTGGCATAGGCTAGGAACCCAATGTAATTTCTGTTTCTATCGCCAGAGGGCGAGAGCCTGGAAACGATGGTGAATGAGACAAGCTACTCTTACGAGGACACCATCCTGACGTGAGGCAATATAACAGTGATCTGGAATGTCCAGTGTCCAGTGTCGTTTTTTCAAAATTCTCAGTGTCGAATGTCGTTCCGTGTCGCTTTGGGCTAAATTCAGTGTCGTTTTATTAAAAACTCGACTTGTGTCGATGTCGCTTTTTCAGATACTCATTGTCGAAATTTGGGGGTCAATGGCGAATGTCGATTTTTCAATTATGCCTGTGTTGCGTGTCGCCATTTATCCCTTCGAGGGCCATTACAACGAATCTCTTGGTTTACGCTATATTGGGGTGCACATTAAATGTAGTCTTTATATTTCTGTTTAAAAACACTACGATAAAATTTAAGGTGACAGTAAGCCTTAACGGGAAATTATGTCCCAGCACACATTGTTCATAAATCCAGATAATTAACGCTACAATCTGATGCATACTCAAAGTTGCTTCCTTAAGAGCATTAAACTATGACAGTTTGTTTCTCTCCAACGTAGTTGTCTTTGGGGCGGGCGGCCATGCACCGAGTACTACACAAGGGAGACTGACACAGACATGGGTCGATGTGTCACCTTCAACTGGAATAACGAGTCAGTCCTCATGGCCAACTCATCCGGTATATAGACATGTATTACTTCACCTTGCAAATACTTACAATATTGAATTCTGTATAAAGTATTGTATTTGGTACAACCTTGACACGGAGATGTGTATTTGTGTTCTTCAATTTGACAATTTACGATTCGCTTTAAAGTTTCTGATACAAGAATAATTTCCATGAGCATTTTTGTAATTAGTTTGAAGATATGCAATAAATAAGAAGCATAGTTAAGCTACTTTTTTGGCACAATTGCCGAATCTTGTGTTGGGCCTTATTAAATATGATAATCTCTTTCGTAATCTCTGGTTTAACTAACACACGATGTTGATGTTTCTCCCCCCCCCCACCCGCTCAGGTGCGGCCAGCGGCCTGTCTCTGTGGATAAACGTGGGCGACTACCAGTATGTACCTGGTGTGTCCACAGTGTCAGGCATCAAGGTGTGTTCTGGGTCCGCTGGACGAACACTCCCAGTATACGTAGCCCGTTTCCCACGTCCGCTTTGCCCCAAACAACCTCTACTAAGCACTATGAGTTAGTCGCCACAGAAGCTACCCGAACATCAAATTATCATTTTACGACAAAAATGTAAAGGTGGCCTTACACATTTGTAGAGAAATTATCATAAAATATTGCTAATTTATTGTACATCGAAGCCACCCATCTGACCCACGGCGCTTTTCTCTGTTTTCTATGACGTGGTTGAGCGATATCTTTACACACCGTTACAAGGGGTAGAAGCTTTATGAAAACTTCTTCAGTTTCATCGTTCAATTTTGAAACAGTTATGGATAATGTCAATTGTCGGCTCTGAAATTCATTTAAAATGGGTCCACTTGTTGGTTTAATAATTTTGCTACAGAAACTGATCAGTTGAAGGTGGGTACAACCAGAGTTCCGTCGCTCACGCTGGGCTTTTCAAGTGCCTAACTACTTTAGAAATTCTAAAATGGGGTTGGGGGAGGGGGGGTGGTCACTGAAAACTTGCAAGCGAGCGGATGTGCAATCCACATTTCAGATAGATTGATTTTACTGGGAAAATGTGCATTATTCGTCAGAAATGGCGATTGAATTTTTTTCGAATGGTCGGTCCTTAACATCCCCTTGGGAGGGGGGGGGGCGGGGTCAGCCCGCTACCTCCCTGTATCCCCCCCCCCCCACATTGAATCCGCTACTGAGAACTGTGCATATATTGGTTCGTTATTCTTACAGTGCTGGAATAATTTGAAAATGTCCTAACAGTTTCCGTGGTGGCTATATTACGTTATTTTATCAGATGCTGCTTCACGACCAAGACGACGTCCCTCAGATGGGCAACCTGGGCTTCAATATCGCACCAGGACAGCACGTGCTCGCCAGTCTCAAGTACGGCAGCGTAAGTGACAAACAGTCGTAATGTTACTTCGCGCGCTCACTGGGCTGCGACCCATTGTGACACAAGCTCCAGGTTAAACCCACGTCGCACTTTCGTCCAAGGTAATGCCTATAACATTGCTTCTCGTGCGAGTTGGTTTCAACCTTTGTTCAATCCTATCCAGGTATTGCAGGATCACGTTGTTGGCAAATAAAACATAGATCGGTTATCGGAACTTTACCCCGGCGCCCGGAGCCTTAACCCCCGGGGACCGGAGCCACAGTCCGGAGCGATAGCCCGGGGCAATAGCCAAGAGCAGTATCCCGGAGCGATAGCAGGGAGACATAGCTCGGAGCCACATCTCGGACTTATATCCCGGAGCCACAACCCCTCGCCCGGAGCAATAGCCCGGAGCTACGGCCCGGAGCCATAGCCAGGAACCATTGCCCAGCGTTCGGAGCCATATCCAAGCGTTCAGAGCCATAGCCCGCCGCCCGGAGCCTTACCCTGGCGCCCGGCGCCCGCAGCCTTACCCCGGCGCCCGGAGCCTTACTCCGGCGCCCGGAGCCTTACTCCGGCGTCCGGAGCCTCATTCCAGCTCCCGGAGCCTTACTCCGGGGACTGGAGCCATAGCCCGACGCCTGGAGCCTTCCCAGGGGGACCAGAGCTACAGCCCGGAGCGATGGCCCGGAGCCGTAGCCTGGAGCCATAGCCCGGAGCCACATCACGGAGTTATATGCCGGTACCATAGCCCGGAGCCACATTACGGAGTTATATGCCGGTGCCATAGCCCGGAGCCACAGCCTGGAACTACAGCCCAGAGACATGGCCCGGCGTTCAGAGCCTTAGCCCGGCGACCGGAGCCATAGCCCGGAGCCATAGCCCGGAGCCATAGCCCGGAGCCACAGCAAGATCGCCAGGGCGAGATCGCGAGTGGCCCAAAAATGTCACCATACTGGACATGAATGGTGTGATTGTTTATACTGTGGGCGTGATGCTATTTCGAGGAAACCCCTATAGTCGGCGCGTTTAATATCTGCCGCCTCGCTTTCGTAAATATTTTTGTCCATGCACCATTTGCAGCCACGATTTATGTATTTATGTGCTCCATTACACGAGACCTGTGTGAATTTAACTTACTTGAAAGTGTATCTTGTTTAATAACAGCACAACACGATAGTCTCTAGCATAAAGTATAGCAGAAGAAAGTGTGTAGACAGCCGCCTTTTTTTACGTCGTAAGGTGAAGGTCATATTACTGCGTTTTCATTGGTTATAAGATGTAAGCCCATGGAAGAGTCTAATATCAGGCACTAGAAAAGGGGACAGAGCATTTTGTGCCCATGCAAATTTTCTATACTAACAATAATTTTAGCGTCTCAAAGCTTCAATGTTCACATATATGAGAGGAATTATAAACGCATGTAAGCTTAATTCAAGCTACGGCTTGACATTGACACAACCTAACTCCCCTGCCCAAAATACCAGCAATACTATCGCCCACAGATATGACAGATGACAAGGTAAACAGACCGACGGCCATAGCGAAACTTGTCTGCTTCATTTGCGCGAAACTCATAATGTTGGCATCATGTGAATTCTTTTGACAACAGGACTGTGAGTACGCCAAATTCAGTTGGGTCTTTGGTTCAATTTGACAAATATAAACAGATTTTAGGCTTGTCAATGAAACATTTCGTGTCAAATTAGAAAACGAGGCGGCAAATAGTTTCCGTGCCAACTATAGTCATGTCAAACAATAGATGGTTCTCGCCGGTCTTTGTGCAGACCGTCAGCTTTGTTGCTTATAAAACGCAGTTAGTCTTAGCTAATGACCGAATCGTTAGTATGCTCAATTTAGAGTTTTAGCGCTATGTCCTGTCATACGTTAAAACCACTCTTCGTAAAACCGGCGATAGGTCCTTCTTCGCAAAGGGTATGGGGTTACCCCCGGGACCATGGCTCTGTTTTTCCCTTCCATTGACGCGGCATTAGCAAAATCGTTTAAAGCGTCCTGAATATACAACGAGTCCAGGTTTGTTCATGCGATGCGATAAAAGTGATAACCACACGTAGCTTACGCATGTAAGTTGGTAGGCATATCATATAGTTACTCACTTGGTAACGATCTATCTGCCACATATATTGCTACTGCTGGGATATGTCATCATTGAAGTCGCACGTAGAACATCTCAGTCCGTGCGTCAGTAGCTGTGAAATGACTCTTGAGAATGTGTTGCATAAGCTACGTGTGATTTATTAATGCCGCCCCAGGCCGCAACTCGGTTGCCGAGAGCTCCAACGCGTGCAAACCATGCGGTGACTGTGGCCACCAAGGCAACACACGAGACTGTGATTATGAACCGTTTCCATCCAAAATTGTCGTCCCATCCACTTATATATTAAGTGCCCACCCCCTACACACATGCACATTGTATCAAGGATATAACGAGCTGTTATCAGAGGCCGTGACGTAATATTAAGTAACTCCATGGTTACAGAGTTTGTTTTGTCTGGTAGACTTATCGGCACTGTCTAGGCAATTTATATTAGATGTGAAAGCCTTGCATGAATATTGTCCTTTTTGACCCGACCCATCTTCGAGTCTCTGTTATGGCGTCTTTCTCACTCATGACCAGTCTGCAACTTTTAAAGCATCCAAACTGAACAAACATGTCTCTACCCAGAAACAACCCTAAAACCTTTTGGCCTCGATAAATCGATATGGATTTTTGACCTGTAGTCCTTGGTCAACTAAGAGTCGCCAGTAAATATTATGAGCGCGTTTGTTTATTCAAGATATTGAAGCTTTACTGTCTACGTTTACCTTTGTTGAATAATCTTCAATGTAAGCCGGTCGAGGAAAAAGAAACGCGTTAACTTTGTAGGTTTAGTTTTGTTGAGGTTTCTGTTGAATATGTTGACGTCATCATGTAAACCAAAGTGTCGAAGAAGTTGAAGTAAATTTGTTAAAGTTTCCCATTTGTTGAGAATAAAAAAACGCGCTATAGCAAGTTTACGTTTAAGGTTCGTATTAACTTAAACCTGTTGAGAATAAACAAACGCCCTTTTATACTGCCTTGATTTGTCTTGTATGATTCTTCCGTAGAGAGTCTTTGAGAAGCCGCCGTACGGTACTTGTGGAGAGCTGCCGCTGTCCTACTACGACAACGTGACCTACACGTTCGGTCGCTGTGCCAGTCAGTGTGAGGCTGAGACCATGGCCCTCCGCTGTAACTGTACTGACGTCTACATGCCAGGTGGGTTGGTGAGACCATGGCCCTCCGCTGTAACTGTACTGACGTCTATATGCCAGGTGGGTTGGTGAGACCATGGCCCTCCTCTGTAACTGTACTGCCGTCTACATGCCAGGTGGGTTGGTGAGACCATGGCTCTCCCCTGTAACTGTACTGACGTTTACATGCATGCCAGTTTTTTTTAGTCTAGGATTGCAGCAACGTTTCAAATTTAACAGGCAATCCAATGAGTCTTAACCCAATCGCCAAAGAAATATGTTTGTGGCCCAGCAACAAACATTTTAAGCCGGTACACACCTAAAAAGTTTCCGAAGCTTGTGTCCGAAACTTTGTGTCCGACCGGTACACAACTAAAGTTTCTACGACACAAAGTTTCAAAAACTTTTATTTGAGTTGTATTTATCTCTACCTTTCGTCCTCTCTCTGGAGGGAAGTCCACTTACTGGGGCGGGGGGGGGGGGGGGGGGTGAGGGGGGGGAGCAAGTGGTATTTGCGTTCCTCAGATTGGGCTCTCCATTTCACCGTGAACTGGGAATGAGGAAAATAATTCTTCGTGAACTGGGAATGGAGTTAGCCGACCGCCGTGATCAAGGATTTTCATTAATCGTGAACTGGGAATTTTAATATTAAATAACCGTGCATCGGGAAATCGTCAATTTAGTATCGTGTATCCGCCCTTCCATTGCATGCGGCGAGTTCTGCTTTTAATTCATCGTGACCTGGGAATAAAGAAATCATTTTTCGTGATCTGGGAACGCGACCCCCCCCCCCTTGCCCCCCCCCTTACTGGATTTATGCCACACAAATATCAGCATTTTTATTTATGTCACTTCTTTGGCCAATGGACAATAACATTAAATGGCTGACAATCGCGGACCACTTGCTGCCTGCGGAGCTGCTGTTGTTTTATTGAACATTTTGCGACGAAAGCGGCGACGAATACATCGTCAAACATGGGTCCGTGAGTGGATTCGTAATCGTCCTCAGCAAGGCAATCGGCAACCACATAACATTGCGTCTCTGAGTCCATTGTCAGGTTGCATGAGTGCGTATTGTTCTGGTGTTGTCACATGATCCCACTCGCTGCCACGTGACAGTGAGTCGAGTACGCATTGTTTGTCATAGTAATGTGGAAACTTTGTTTCCCAAATTCAAACATGCTAGAACTTCGGGCGCAATGTTTTGGAAACACAGTTTCGGGAACATCCCGGAACACACCAGCGTGTTTCAACGGAAACAAAGTTTCGGAAACAAAGTTTCGGAAACTTTTTTAGGTGTGTACTGGGCTTTATAAACCCCGAATACCGAAAGTGTTGTGCATGTATGAACTATAGGGCATGTCAGTTCTCGCGGGTTCTACTTCCGGCCTGGGATTTTGGGGACAAACAAACGAACACGTGATTTTTGTTCAGTGCGCAGCCTGACTCGCCTCCTGCGTAACAATGGATACCGCGCGCAGAGGGCTGTCATACTAGTTACGACATAATACGCAGAACCAGGCCAGCTGCGCGGCCAACCAGGCCAACAAGGGGTGGGTCGCAATTCGTCTTTCGTGCGTCTTAAATAAAGAACTGTTAAATTTTTCGTGTCTATATGTTGGTAGATGACACTTTGAACATGTCATTTTCCATAATACTGGCCACGTTCAGTAAACTAGGCGCACAACAGGTGGATGATTTCCCAATGTTTACACTGATCATGAGTGATCGAGTGACAGGTATGGACAGCCTTTGCCGTCAAAATTACAGTTTTTCAATCCTGAATGCAACTACCATTCAAATAGGCAAATTTCAAAAGAACAACGTTGTAAATTTAGTGTGTTAACATTATCTTCCTAAATTGCTTCCGTTGTGTTACATTCATAGTATTGATGGGTATTTTGACAAGCAGTTTTATGAGAACCACACAATAGACCAGTACTGTGACTTTTCCATTTCCACTAGTGAGCTAGCTTACATGTACTTATCGGCTTACCGGTATAATGATCTGGATCTAAGTTAAACTTGTGCGGCAAACTTAATATCCAAAGAAGTATATACATGAAGCAGTTGACTTCAGCCATACATCAGTTTAACGGGTCCTTTCAAATATGCCAACAAAAATAGATAATCTATGCTTCCTCTTTATGGGAATGGTGGAATGAAGCCTTCATTTATAAAACAAGAAGTGTTTAGATTTTTATAGGTGGTCACTTGTGTTGATATTATTAATTTGTATAGCTGATGTATCTACGTTCAGCTTACTGATAGCTTTAGTTCTGTATAAATCTTTAATTGTAATATTTCCTTTTGATTTTGATTAATTAAATTACACTTTCTTTTGCTACTTTTGACATAAACACACAAGGAAACTAAAATTATTTAAAAATTGTGGCATCTTTAAATATATAGAGATTTTCATCCTGAATCTGTAATGCAAACATACAAAATCAATAATTATTCAGTGTATGACCTTCATGATTGACTACTTTTTTTGCTCCTACATTGCATAAACATGATGATAATAAATCAATAAGTTTCTATTTGTCTCTTTGCATTGGATTTGCTTCTATCATATCAGTTTAATTAGGTTGACAACATATGGTATAAAATAAAATCTGCAAGTATTTCAAATGTAGCAGATACAAAAACAAAGTGAAGGTACAAAAATTAAGTGAAGGTACAAAAAATGAGATATTTCATACTTCATCAAATTCATAACATTTCCTTAAGGTTGTCCAATTAATTTGATTAAATTACACTTTTCATAGCTATTTTTTTCCTGATGAAACATATGAGACATATAGTAAAGAAAGAAGAGAACAACAAACTATTAAAAATATTGACAACAATTAACCCATAAGGAATTCAGTAATATTCTTAAATGTATTATTATATATATTATATATAGAAACATTTTTATTTAACCAGCATAAACATAAAAAATCCCAATAAAGGGATAATCAATATATATGTTACATTTTGTTAGATTGATTGAAATTAATGCTGCATAACTCTGTAATGATAAGATGTCCTTTTTAGATTGTGCGACTTAATTTTGATTAAATTGCACCTGTTTGGTACTGTTGTCCTGAGGTCCATACATATGATGTATATTAATAAAAATAAAAAAATAAAAATTAAGAAAAATATCCATAATAACAAGTAGCACATAAGTAACATTAAACATCTTTGGCAGGTTTATATATATATATTTTCATTTAACCAGTATAAACATCACAATCAAATGATACTAATCATCAATATATATGGCACATGTTGTTACTTTTATTCTTTTCTCTAACATTTAGCTACAGTTGTGACAATTAAGAGCACCAAGACATATTTTGCTTTGCCAATAAATTCTGTGTGTCATTATAAATAAACTGGTGTTGTATAATCACTTTTTCAGACTTCTGCGCGGTTGCTATAGTATATATTATAACATGTTCCATTATTTGAAAAGACCAGTTTACAACACTTAAAATATAACTGGACATTACAATTCAGTAGGCTATAACAATCAACTTTCTACTTTCTGTGATGACAAACATTATTCATGACATTGGCAAATTCATTAATTTTCTTTATATGTTCTAGAGGTTCATGCAGTCTGTTAACTTTTGTATTTCTTCATAGATTTTTTTTTTAATTGTTTATTTCCAAAAATAGCAGTTTCGTGTGATATTACATAGAATACAGGGATATAATGTCATTTTCTTACATCAGATCATCAAACACAATAGATTTACTTTTCACACTTCATAGATTTAGTTATTTGCATCCACATACTTTGTACTCTTGTCTAATTTATATTTACATTCTTTGCAATGTTTTATTTGTATGTTCACTTGATTGTTGACTTGAAAAAACTCAATATTTCAATATAATAAAAAAACTAAGATTTGACAAATTGAATTTTTTTTATCATAGATTAAAAAATATGTAAAAGACATATCATTTCCCATATACTTAGATCTATATCTATGTGTAATATATATCTCAGACAAATATATATAGGTAAATTGTACACATTATTTGACATCAAATATTTTATAAATACAAAGGGCATGATTGAGGATTTATATGTCACATTATTTAAGTTAATACAGTTAATTTTTTTTAAATTTTAGAATGTTATTCCCATTCAAAGCTTTATTTATATAAAGCTTAGTTATAATTTGTCAAAGCCGTCATTGATTTCTTGATTTGGACAAAACTGTAATAAAATCATTCGCGGTAAAATAACAATTAAGTAGTATTGAGCTCAAGTGGCTCTATCATATCTGCTCATAAAATCACCCATATGCATCAGCAGTATGAGAAACATTGGATAAATCGATCTGTCGAAAACAATATAGCCGTTTCCCCATTTTCGCCAATTATGGTTTATTCCGCGTGTCATCTGTAATTCCGCCGTCGGCAACACAGTCAGGCCAGCACAAATATTGGGTATTCAGCGGGCTGTACGGCGCCAAGTTTACTGACCGCAGTTATTGATACGGGAAAATACAAGTTCAAAGTGTCTTTCAACAATATATTGTCACTAGATAGTTAACAGGTGCTTTTTTAAGTGACATACAGGTCTAGAAGGGACCCACCCTTTTCTCCCCTCGCTCACCGCGCAGTTTGCCTGGTTACACGTCCTAAATCGTAACTAGAATGACAGCGTTTTAATTCGTCAAGCAAGGAGCGAGTGAGTTGCGCAGTGAAAAATTAAGGTCGCATATAACGCCGTTGTTCCCAAAATCTGATCTCGTGAGGTATCGCACACATAAAACGAGATTCACTTCCATGCCCTATTACAGCACCAATACGAAGCGGCACGGCCGTACAAACTAATCTTCCGCTTGTTTAGGATATCCCCATATTTGAGAAACGTGTGCTTAAACCAAAGACACTCAATGAATGTTAAACACGTGTTAGTAGATCAAATCTGGCAAAAGATTAGTACAAGCGGAGAGGTAGTGTTGCTGGAATGAGCTTGGAACCTTTTGCGAGTGTTCAAATGATCTTGGAACGTTTTGAGAGCGAGAGTATACGGGGCTAGTGCCGACGGTTAGTGCCAGGGGCTGATGACCGGGAGCTGATGTAACTACAAATTCTATAATGATAACACTGTTAATATCACTGACCTGACAGCAAGACAGACATGCTAATACGATTACTAATGATAATCAGAATGCCGCCCTCACGGTGGCAGTGACATTTACTATTTCAACAAGACGCAAGCAACGCGACTCGGCGGGACCGCTTGAACTAATCTTATTGTAAATCGAATCAAATATAAATATTGAGGATTGTTCTTCGAAAGTTGTCGACCGTGGGGAGTACTACCCTTTTCAGAGAAAATAGTGGCGGTTACAGATTAAGGAGGGGCTTGTTAGGGAATTGGACGCACAACCCCACGATAACAAAATCCTTTCCTACCGACTTTTTTTGGTTCGGATGGGGAGGGGAGGGGAATCACTTGCACATACATATTTTTGCCATAAAAACTCGATAACTTTCGCCACCGTTTATGCACATGAAGATACTGAGGAGATGTCTAGCTGTCTCAATTTTCTTACACTGTTAAAGTTCTTTAGATAAGTACCTTGTATAAAAAGGGCTCAAAATATTTTTTCAGCTCATATTTTCGTCCCTTTCTATATACAGTAACATTCTATAAGAAGCGGGAACTTTTAATGGCTAGTTTTAGACTTTTAGAGTATAATTTGTCTTTAATTGATTTCTACATGTTGACACCCTTGGCCCATGTTCGAGTACGCACGCTTATCGTGTGCGTCTTTTTTGACGGGGCGATGGCTAAAATAAGCGCTTATTGGAGGGGCGTTTAATGGAATGAGAACCCGAGGCTGGAGCTGCAGACAGTTTTTCCTTTTTAGAGAAATTAATGTGATGCTATAATAGCACGTTCCCTCTCAACATGCTCTATTTCTAGTCACATTGGCTTAAGTTGTTTGTGGGGCTCTTATCTACTCATCATAACATCGCACGATGGGTTTTTCAGGTGACGTCAGCACATGTGACCTGGATGCCTACTTAACGTGTGTATTACCCGGTAGGTGGCGTAGTATTGTCCATGCGCGGCGTGTTCCCTGAGTATCCAAACCCACAATCTTTATTTGACTGATATCATATTAGTTATCGCATCTTTACATTTCGTCACCATCGCAGATAAAATCTGCTTAATGGTGAAGAACAAGAGCTTTCACGAGCCAATTACGCCACGTACATAATACAACAAAAAAAGGTAAAAAGATAACTGTATCAAACACTGTCAAAGAATATACCCTCTGGCATGGCTCTCTAAGCCAATCAAAATCGAGACAAAAATCGTAACCGCTAGGTGGCACTTCACTCCATCCTCCAATGGAATGAAGAACTATTTGTCATGTTTCATTTTGCATTTTTCGGGTATGGATAGTTCAAATGGCTACCAAATTATTCTGGTCATGATTTGTTTGAATATACACCAGCAGCACTCTTAGTAATGAAGGCAGCCAATCATAACTTCAACTATACTCAAATTCATTAATGCCGTTCACACTCCTTTTGGCCGATATCTTCGTTAATATTGGAGTAATCACCGAGATATTTTCTGACTGGCGGCACTGAACTAAGACCCAACAGATTTAGACTTACTTTCCTCTCTTTGCTGATTATTTCTTCCTGTGTTATCCAAAGAAATATTCCATATGATGAAGCTCCATTGACCACAAACGTCAGCCATTTAACAAACTAAAACAAGGAGCGTGCGCGAAGCGTTGCCTGGCAATGGTTGCCATTGGATGCAATTGAGACAATGGATACAGTACATGTCATAACAAGCACGTGCTCCTCCTTTTAGCTTATTAAGAGGCAGATGTTTGTGGTCAATGGAGCTTCATCATATGGAATATTTCTTTGGATAACACAGAAAGAAATAATCAGCAAAGAGAGGAAAGTAAGTCTAAATCTGTTGGGTCTTAGTTCAGTGCAGCCAGTCAGAAAATATCTGGGTAATTGCTCTAATATTAATGAAGATATCGGCAAAAAGGAGTGTGAACGGCATTAATGAATTTGAGTATAGATCATCATTGAACAGAGAGAAGCTTTGTAACAAGTGTATTAAAAAGAGGGTATTAGAAAGAGAAATGGAGCATGTTTATATAAATCCGTAAATATGCAGAGCAATGTCTTTGTTTCAACTGAACTTTTCTTGACGAGTTTTACTTTCTGAGATTTAATCTTCTTCATTTTCGGCCAGCCGATCTGGGTGCAGTGAAGAAAGACGTGCTTTGCCCCGTGAACGAGAAGGAGCAGTGTAAAGGCGCTTGCGAAACCCGCGAGTTCGCCGCCGACCTGTCCTACACACAGCTATCGGAGAGTGCGGCGTCGGCCGTGACAAATGAGGCGGTGGTCGAGGACTACCGGACGGCCTTAGAGCTGCAGCAACGACTGTCCTCCGATCTTCTGGCGGTCACCCTGGGCCGCATGCGTGATCTGGAGGACAACCTCCGAGAAATCGTCTCCTACTATCAGTTTAACGTCTTCTCGCGCAACACTTCGCTCTTCAGCCGCATCGATAACGCCGCGCAAATGTTCCATGGTCATGTCCGCGAGGACGTTGAGCTGTTGTACGCCGATTTAGTCAGTCGGTCTGAGGCTTACCGCATTCACGTAGAACCCGGTCGGCGAGAGTTACAGATTCAGATCTCAAAGCTCGATGTTGAGGTGTCGGCCGCTGTGATGTATGTGTTGAGCTCGCTGCACGGCCTTAACTTGACCAAACTCGACGAAATCATTGCATCGCTCACAACGCTAGTGGACGAAGCAAACTCCTCTTTGAGCAGCAGCTTCATGTACTACGCTGGATTACAGGACCTAGAGCCATTAGAACTTGGTGACAGACAACGACTATATGATAAGCTGCTACTTCCAAAGCAACTGATCACGTCCAAAGACCGACAACTCCAATGTGCGAATTTGACACGGAAAGACACCTGGTTCCTAAGCCAAGAACACAGCCAAGTGTTACAGTGGTTTATGCAAATCGGCGATGTTGCCCGCGGCGCAAGTGGTTGGGTAATTGACCCCGGCTACGTTAATCTCACAGTCATCGATGACGCGGTACAGCAGGGCAAATTGATGATGTCTTGTGCGACCGACTACGGAACTCTTCTGAAGTCGATGACGACACATCACGAAGATGTGGACGCAGCTCTGAGCCTGGCAGTCGCGCCGGCTATCTCTCCGCAGGAGTCACTGGCGGCCATCCAACGAGTGCGAGGCACCATCGGTCAGTTCTACCGGGAGTACAGCACCGCCAACATCACCAAGACAACCCTGGCCTCGGGGCTGAGCAGCGTGCTCAACGCTAAGCTGCAGGAGGTTCTCAGAGACGTGGAGAACCGACTTGACATCTCGTACGTGGCTCCCAGACTGGCAGTGTTCGCGGAGCTGCAGCGGCGGATCGCGTCCGTCTACATGGCTGGCCTGAGAGATCTCGTCGACCTGGGCGAGTACTTCTCGCAGGAGAAGAACGCATTCGACGACCGAACGAAGGGAATTTACCTGTGGCAGGAGCCGTTGCCCAACCTGGACAGCAGCCCGCCTATCAAAACCAGACGCAATGCCGAATATGGCAGGCACACTATTCCAAACATGGATGCTTTTCTCACCAGTGCCGGCAAGACCAAAATACCGGTAAGAGAATAAAGAGCATTATGTCATACATACACCCGACCGCTCCACTGATATCATGGAACGAACCAGTATTATTATTGTAAACGTACAACGACACAACCGAATGCCTGGAATGTAAAAAACGACAAGAATAACAATCGTAGACATATAACGTAATAAACGAAAAATGCAGAGTAAACAATTGTCTCTATCATGGAAGGCACAACATTTACAGCAACGTAACGAGAATAAAGCCACTTAATCTATTCTATTAAGTAGTGTCATCCTGTCAATATTAAATTCCAGACCATCGTTCGGCAGTTTTACGACGGGCTTTCCCAGGAGATGGCGCTGTTTCAGTCCGAGCTGGTGGGTCGGCGACTCAAACTGGATGAAATCTTCGCAAAGCTGTTGCAGGACCTGGGAGACTACACTCGAGGGCTCAAATCCGACACCGAATTTACCCGGTAAGGTCAAGGGATTATTCAGTTGAAAAGGTTCTTAGATACTAACAAGACGATTCGACTCAATGCAGCCTCGTATGATGGGTATTTAACCTACTTGGCTCAACGTATAATTTAACAAGAAGAAACATAAAAAGGCAAACTGGGTCACTAATGGTATTATAAAGTCCATAGCGTTTAAAGATAAACTTTACAAGAGACTTAAAATGACAGCGCCAACGTCCTGTCAATACGATACTCTGAAAACCAATCTTAGAACGTATGATACCATATTATAAAATAGCATTCGGTTGGCCAAAATATCGTATTATTACCATCCTTTCCAAAAATATAAGGGAGACATCAAGGCAACATGGAAAGCAATAAGATCCGTTATTATTAGATGAATCCGAAAGGACAAATTCTCCGAGCTCTTTAATATTAATGGCAAGCCAACATCTGACCGTTCGGCTCTAGTAAATGGATTTAAGTTTAAGAGTTTAAGAGTTTTTTAGCACCATTGGTACTAAACTTGCCAGTAGAATCAATCAGGACCCAAACCAAAGTTATACTAACAGGTGATCCATGTGAAAACAAAATGGTGTTTAATTTAATCGATCGTAGCGTCACTAATAAAAATTGATGAGCTGAAACCTAAGGCTAGTTCTGGACATGATGACATGTCAATGAAAATGCTGAAACTATTAAAAGTAGATTTAAGTAAGGCAATTACTCACATCATTAACCAATCAATTTCTACTGGTATGTTTCCAGATAGATTGAAACTTGCAAAAGTAGTACCAGTTTTCAAAAAGGGGGAAAAATGTAATATTGACTAAGGTTTTTGAAAAAGTAATTTATAACCAGATATATGACCACTTTGACCACGAAACCCTGTTTAACAGTGGTCAGTATGGTTTCCGGAAAAAACATTCAACCCAATTGGCTGCTCTGGAATTAATCGATAAAACCATACATAAACTAGGCGAAGGGGAGATACCGATAAACATCTATCTTGATTTATCAAAAGCCTTTGAAACCATTAATCACGATATACTATTAGCTAAACTGAAGCACTGTGGGGTTTCTGGGCTTGCGCTCAAACTGCTACAAAATTATCTTCCGAATCGCACAAATTATGTAAGCATAGATAACGTTCAATCACAAGCAGTTCTGATCTCCCGAGGGGTACCACATGGATCAATACTTGGCCCTCTTTTGTTTATAATATATATAAACGATATCTCTAGAGCGAGTTCAATATTTAGTGCAATTATTTACGCTGACGATACAACCCTTTCTAGGACAATTAGTACATTAGTGCCGAAAGGTAATGTGAGTAGTGAAGAATTAAACCATGCACTTTCTCTAGTAAGCAATTGGCTTAAACTTAACCAACTATCTCTTCACGTTAAAAAAACCAAATTTATGTTATTTTATATGCCACAAAAGCGGGTAACGATACCGGAACTTTATATTGAAAATACCAAGCTAGAATGCGTTGACGACTTTGATTTTCTCGGAATGACCCTACATAAACATCTGAAATGGTCCTGTCACGGTGATAAAATTGCTGTCAACATATCTAAGGTAGCTGGAGTTATGCAGCATCTAAAATATACCCTTCCTCAACATATTATGCTAACCATTTATAACTCGCTCATTTTATCTCACTTGCATTACTGTATATTAGCCTGGGGCCACCAAAGTGATCGATTGAAAAATATTCAGAAAAAAAGCCATACGTATCATAACAAAGAGTCATTATATTGCGCACACTGAACCCTTATTTAAGCGATTGAATCTCCTTAAAATAGACGACATTTATGAGTTACAGGCTTCGAAGTTTTATTACAGGCTGCTGCATGATGATCTCCTTGTATATTTTATTACCGCTTTCCATTTTCCCCGTATATTGGACGGACATGAGCATAACACCAGACGTAAGCAAAATATAATTATACCCAGAAATAAGCACAAATTTGTCGAAAACTGCATCCGCTATTACTTAACCCATCTAATAAACCAAACTTCAAAAGATACTTTAACGATTATATTTACCCATTCAATACTTAACCTATATCAAAAAAAGACTTCTTGATAGATACTGTTTTGACTGTTTTAAAGTTCATTGTTATGTCTGCCAAAAAAGAATTACGTTTTATCTAATCTCCCAAAATATTATTCTTAGTTCATATTTATACTATCGAACTATAATGGTGTATTTCGGCAATTGTTAACTTTGTTAATTTGTCTTTACAGAGTCTTGTCCTCCGCTGTTTTTTGTGTGTGTGTGCTTTGTTGTTTTTTTGTGTGTTTTTTTTCTCGTTGAGGTGGTCACCATGCCAGCGACTTTGTCATAATGGTTGTCTCATTGACCAGGGATTATATATATATATATTTTTTTTTTCCCCCTGTTGTATGTTATATTGTATTGTATTGATTCCTGGTCAAAATAAATGATGATGATGATATAATAATGGTATATTCCATACAGTGGATGCAGTATTGTCTTTGCCTTATTTGCGTGCCAGGGTTATGAGTGCCAATAATTATCTGTGATAAACAATTTGCCTGTTGGTACTTTAGGTTAACAGAACAGAAAGAGTGTAATGTCCTTCCAAAAGAGTTTCTAGAAATCAGAAGAAATGCCTTCGGGATCGGGAAATTAGTTATCTTGACACGTACGCAAGCGGTTCTATGAGATAATGTTTCTCTGTGTCTTCTTCTATATCGTCTTTGGCTGTTAATGAAGGATGGGTATGTTCATTCAAAGACGGCTTGCTCAATGTTTCGACTTACGGTTCCTCTATACGACGGCGTATAAAAGACCCTTGTTTTTTAAGAATATATTTTTACCTTGTCTTTCAGACTCCTTGGGTTTTATCAATATGGCCGTCTTATTATAATTTCTGTTTTCGTAATTTAGGAAAAAGCTGGTAGATGTTTCCCATTCTTCATATAAAGTAGCTTAACTTCGTATCATAGCTTCCTTTGTCTGCCAGTCTATTTTCGATTTCTTTTTTCACCTCACCTCACCTCACCTCACCTCACCTCACCTCACCTCACCTCACCTCACCTCACCTCACCTCACCTCACCTCACCTCACCTCACCTCACCTCACCTCACCTCACCTCACCTCACCTCACCTCACCTCACCTCACCTCACCTCACCTCACCTCACCTCACCTCACCTCACCTCACCTCACCTCACCTCACCTCACCTCACGAGTGTTATTTTATTTTTATCTCGTTTCAGGCAGAACTTGGTTCGTTTAGATATTTACTACGCCCAGTTACGAGTGGAGAAAACCACGCAAGCGATGTCCTATGGGATGAAGGAGTTCTGGAGTAAGTTAGCTTTTGATAGTGACTACAGCCTCAGGCAAGATTGCACAACAACTTTCGAATAATGTACGTTGCATCAGGTCAGGCAACGAACAGTACTTTCAACCAGGTATTTATATAATTGTATTAAACTTTACAGTTTTTAGCATCATGTTCATACTTTTTAGTTCTAGCTTAGTTTTTCGTCTTCGCTATATATCCTACGATAATGGACGAAACAAATGTCATAAACAGTGTAATTATACATGTGATTGTACGATGTGTCGTACGTGTTTTAAGGTGACGTGGGCGGCTACATGGGGCTGTTTCTAGGAGCCAGCGCGATCAGTGTCGTTGAGATCCTGGATTGGCTCATGCTTAAGATGCTTGCTCGTCGCCGAAACAAAGCCCGACAGAGGCCGCCACCGGAGGGGACTCTCGCTCCTCTCCCCTACGGAAACGTCCCTCCGGTGTACCGCGGAACGCCCAATCAGCGGTTTGTCTACAGCTCCACCTCCTGGCCTCTGCCCGGCCCTCAGACCACCGACGACAACAGATACCCTGGCGGGCGCCTGGCGACTGTCGCCGAACCCCACTCGGAGGAGTATCCAGACAGCGACAGCGATAACGGAGGTCGTGACCCCAGGACGACCCTTGACCCCGGTCAGCCCTCGTTTCCCCGGGATTCCCCGAGACACCTCCTCGAAGAGCGGAGCGGTGACCGGAGGGGGGATGGACCCTCAGTGGGGGCCGTCGGAGGGCACTCTTACCAGTCCAGCGAAGCTAGTGATGAGCCGACCCCGTCTGAGAGAGAGGCGCTGGAGAAAATGGAGCCTAATATAGAGGATAATTTCTCCTTTGGTTTTTCCAATAATCGATATTAATTTTTTGTAAACATAACTGAAGTATACTCATGGTAAATAATATCGATTCTAGATTAAAACAAGCTCTATATATTTCCTTATAACCAGCTGTTATACAATCTATAAGCAACTGTCTAACATCGCCGTGTACAGATTCTGGATCAAAAAAACGCCATGTGACAAGGAAACGTAGACAGCGACACATTCCTCATCGCTGACGATGTATCTGTATTCAAAGCCATCGGTTCAGATGCCGAGGCAAATATGACAGCATCTCATAAGCACCATGAGTATCCCATTTTCGTCTAACATGTCATGGACAAGACATGTCTAAATTATCATTACTACAAAATCTGTTGGACTATACCTGCTTAAACGGGTGAGATATAAGACTAAAATGTGTCTCGTAGGAGTATAGAACTGTGTTACTTGTCATATATGTAAAGCCACTGTGACGCTCATAACAGCCAGGAGATCGATAACGTTCAAGACAAGGCCATCCTCGTATTCACGGGTGCAAAGAACTGATCACCTAAAATGGGGTTCTTGAATGAAACCGGTCTGCCCTCACTCACAAACCGCCGCCAATATCATATTGCTGTTAAATATGTCCAGTGGGTCCTGGACGCAGCCTTAATCATATACTTGATTAAAATGTATTATTTCATGTTATGTTTCGCATTGTAACATTTTGCTTTTCATTTTTGTAGGAAGCCCCCTGCTTCTAGCGTATATTCTTCGGGGTATCCTCATTAAATAAATATGTTTAAACCAAGACAAGGAAACGTTTTCTTCGATCTCGCCGTGACGTGGTAAAGAACAACGCGCCTTGAACTACAAGACACGTTCCTAGAATAAACCGTAGAATGACTTACATCTGTACATTTCACTTGTACCCTGCCATGCCTAGCTTTCCATATATAGAACGCCCCAAATTTTCTTGTTCAAATAAAGAAAGAGCTTCAGATTGCAGACATGTCTTTTTGTCCTTCTTGGTGATAATAAACGGCAAAAAACTGTGTCGACGCGGTCTATGCCTGGGAATTAATGGGTTAATAATGGGCATAAGTGAGTTCGCACAATCGCGCTGCTTGGCGGTCATAACGGCTTGCCGCCCAGTGCGGAAAATAAAATGGAATGATTTGGGAGGGGGCAAGAGGGGTCGTGTTTCCAGATCACGGAGAATAAATGTAATTTTTCCCAGGTTACGATGCATGAAAATGAGAATTCCCCGCATACCAAGAAAGGGCGGATACATGAAATAATTTTGCGATTTTCCGATGCACGGTTCTTTAATATTAAAATTCCCAGTTTACGATTAATGACAATCTTTGATCACGACGACCCGATAATACCCAATTCCCAGTTCACGAAGAATTATTTTCCTCTTTCACAGTCCACGGTGAAATAAAAAGCCTATTCCCGGAGAAAACAAATACCCCCCCCCCCCCACCCCTATTCTGATTTAGTATTGCGGCCTCTTTGGTGCACACAGAAATCTGGGCTGAGGAACCTCCTGGGACGACGAAGAATGAATGAATGTAACATACCCCAGATTAGATGCCTGGATTCGTACCCAGAACCTATTGATCTGCGGTCTAGTGAGTTAAACACAGAGTTCAACAGATTGCGACCATTTCTTTGGTTGCCCAGTATATCCCTGCTGTAAGTCGAATACGCACACTACGTATCGGTGTACCCCCCGACACTTCTTTCGCACTGGTTGGGTGCGGGCGCATTTAATCATGCCTTGCCGATTGTGTCCCGCTCAAAACCTCACAGGACATTCGGAAGAAGATAGCGGCTGATTGAAAGGTGACAGGTAGGTTGGTTTCAAGGCCCTTACGTGCACCGGATGTGATAGGCATACCCTATCGGCACACCCAGAAGTACCCCGTCATGTGTTGCAGGTACCGGGGTTGGATACCAAACCTGGCCAAGTGGGCAATTCTTAGAGAAAAAATAGTGCGCATCACGCTGGTGGTCATTGTAGTCAACGTTTGAGTGTTGGGAACCGGCCGGCTGCGCGGTTTGTGCGTGAAGAATCGAGTGGGAGTAAAACTATTTTCGTTTGCTTTGGTCCAGGCATTGCTAACTATAAAATCACAATATAGTTAAAGATAAGACATTTATCTCTCCATAATGTATGTGGCCCGTTCGACAAGACTGTTGGAAGCGTTGTATTTGAGGCAAATCATCGATGTTTACATTTCTGCGACAAACTGAGCACCATAGTCTTCGCCTGGTCAGTCCATTTGAGGAGCGTTGTTACGTAGATACCATAGTTACCATAGATACCGCTCGCAGACATGCGAGTCATGATGATTATTACGTCATACGACATGGAAAACCCCGCGCAGTACATCAGATCGCCTCACACGGACAGTCACTCATTCGCCTTATTCACGGAATCGCGATATTGACGCCAAAATGAGGCTGTGCCTGCAAACACAAACTACGGGACTCGTTCAACACGTGAAATCTAATGGCAGACACTGCTGCGGGTTCGCTGCGAAATAGCTCCCGGGTGATATCAGTAATAAAATGACCGATTTGAGGCAGATGAAAAGGGTGTGTGTGTTCTGGAGCAAGTACATGTGAAAAAGGAGGGTCTTTTGGGGCGAGTATATTTGAAAAAAGTGGGGTATTTCCCGCGGCATGCAACAAGTGTCAATTGACATGGAAGCCCCCCTTATATTTTTAACTCGCTTTCCACGTTAGCTAGGATCTTTGTGCTGTAACATGTCAGTCTATGGACCTACTATGTTTTTGTTTTTATTATGAGTATTTTTATCGAGTATTGAGTGAACCCTATGACCCGGACATTCTTTGCTTAATACCCATATGATAGACCCACTTAAAAACTTATGCACACCAGCGTTGTTGAACCCCGTGTTTTACCCGGTATTCTATGATCGGAGCATGGGGAGATATATACATGCTGTGTATATGGAATTATGCTGACATATTTTATCTCATGAAGGGACCAATGTGGCAATAACTCTAGCCCCCCCCCCGCCCCCTCCATGCACGTATTGATTGACTGTACCTATGCCGTTGCATGAAGTAATCGGTCGCTTACGCCTGGATGCACAAGACTAATCTTAAAACAGTGATGACCACTTTTATGAGAGAATGTGGTTGTTGCACGAAATGCAGCGAAAAAAAATTGCACCCCTCGGGAATGGAACGCACGACTCTCCTATCAAAAGGGAAACGATTGAGCTACGCGGTCTTCAACGTCACGCATTACGTTTCAGTGCGTCTTATTGTACCTCTAGCAACCATTCCCTGCAAAGTTTGTAATAAAACACTAATAACGTTTGATTTAATTTGCCGTTAACTTTCCAATGGACAAATCAACATATGGATCCTAGCTATCTTCCACTAAGCAGATAAGCTCTGTTGAACTGATAGCATCCCATTGCCGGTTAGGGATAACCCCCAGCTGGAGGGCATAGTGCGCGTGGCATAGGCCTACACGTTGTTGTCAAATGGGCCCGAAAAAAATTTGCAGAAATTGATATTATTAGTTAACTAGTTTGAACAATAATGACCTGACAGACTTAATAGTGACCATTGACGGCAGGAGAGAAAGGCCCTTGTGCCACTCACCAGGGCCACACATCAGATGCACTGGCCGTTCGCGCGCAAACTTGCAGGTATAGCCTCGTTCGCGCGTGGGAATTCCCAACATGTGAATAAGGCGAATGAAACAACCGCATTTTCGTTTATCAACTGTCTAACCGCTCATATATTATACAAAGCTTCAGTGGTTAGATGTGCATCCAAGAATAGCTTTAGCCGATCTTGTGTGTTAACCGAGCGAAGGCGAACAACCGGAAGATAGGCAGCACGTACGGGCCGTTGATGCTACGCATTGACGTAGAGCATATGTATGCCCGTCTCGTAGGGTCTCGATATAATCCCGTAGTGACTGTACAGCCCTATATGGGTATCTGTTTCATCACAAATGTCCGCTTACTCACCCATCAAGGGGCACCCCCCCCCCACCCAACCCCATTCGTATAACATTGCCCCCCCCCCGCCCGCGGTGGGACCGCTAACACAGTGGCGCCATCAGGCGAATACGTAAAAAAAACTTTCTCGAGTACCCCATTGCAGCTTGATATTAGGAAAAAAGTATTTGAGGCCTAATAAAAGCTTTGGCCGCCGGACAGTATAATTGCAGCTGGAGATTAGGAACAAAATTAGTATGTTGATATAACTTGTGAAATGTCAATAACTTTTCATTCGTGAGCTCCTGAAGCAATTGTGTATCCTGTATCCAAACTATAATCTATTGAAGAACCAGTTCTAAGTTGAGCGAATTGCCATGACTCTGTCGGCCGTTGGTAAACAGTAGGAAACATGGGAATTGGGGCGCACCAACGTCTATTTTCCATATTACATTTCATGCTTGCACCCGATATAAAAGATATCGGGTGTGGCTGGTTTAAGCGTTTAGCCTCTAAGATCGTATCGCGACAATGGGAAGTATCAAGCTAGAAGGTGCCATGGGTCAGGGAGTAACCCCCCAGTTTTTCGAAGGCACACAAAGGGATATTTACCCAGACAACATATAAACATTCGCCCATGACCCAGCGGGGGACACTCGACACGAGGCGAACCCCTAGCCTACTTACAACGCCACGGGTTAAATCCTTCATTGTTTGAAGCACATCAGTAAGTGATCAGAAGGGATCATACAAGTGCTAGTCACTAAATTACAAGTCCACTTGTTTAGACCCTTTTGAATTTTAAACAAGAGTGAAATCATGTAAATAGAGAAACGAATGGTTAACTATGGTCGTACTGCGTTATTTTATTCATGCTATTCCAAATTCCAAAAAAGTATCGTGAACATATTTGGTGTAATTTGTAAAGGCACGAAACTTGGATGAACGTGCACCCATTTAAACCGGTAGATATATTGCTTCCCAATAATTGAACGATTAACCAGACCAGAGAGAGGCGAGAACTGAACTGAAAGAAATTACTGTAGACACGTCTTGCATTTGTAAGCCCCGCAACTAAATCTATTATGTGTATACAGGGTGACGGCAATTTTCATTTTCCATCAATGTCACGAAAAATAGAGACACAAATAACACTGTTTAATAGGCTTATTGTGTGTGATGGTTTAAACATGGTATGGCAGTTGTTAGGCTGATCTGATTCTTTAATATAATGGTATGTTGTTAACAACAGGAGCGCCTGTAATTCCTGTGTTAAAGATATTTCAATTATACTGGTGACGTGCGGAAATCATTTATAAGGGACAGATTAAACAAGATGCCATTCACTTTTTCTCTTCTTCAACTTTACAGCGTGGTACGTGATCAAGAATGCTTGCTGTCGGAAGCACGGTTGCCATGATGACTTGGCGGATTTAAGCCTAGTCTATTGAATATGTCACTCACTTTGTGTATCATTTCGCTTGCATAATGTTGCCATCAGTTCGATATTAAAGTGACCCAAATCTACATAGTTTTTATTACTACTTTAACTACCTACACGTACACACACTTGTCGAGAAGTGTTAATTAGCAGAATAATAATGATGTCAGGAGTACATCAATGACGAACCATACTGTTGCTCCCCTTCTCAGTCTTTCCAAACGTGATACAAATCTAATGTTGCACATCATGTATTCAACAACTTAGTGACCCTGATATATCAATGTTAGACAATAGTCGATCATTGCATACAGATTGATGTTGGACAGCAGTCCTTCCAACAATACACCAGGGAGCAAGATATTTACAATTACAATTACCAACGGATAACGCAACATCTCGATCTATCGACAGAAAGTGTTTGGCTTACGCTATAGTCCGTCTAATAGATATACATACGTAAACTTTAACTTAACCAAAGCGCCAGTCTGTATGGATAACCGCGATACATTCTGAAGCGGAACAACATAATAAGAACGGATTGCTTCGAGTATGCATAGACCCGAGGCCGCTCAACAATTAGCTTCAACCCACTGCCTACGATGGCTCACATGTTGCCCAAACTAGTGAAGGCCTGCGTAATTCCAAAGTTAGACCTGCGATTTGGTTACTGGCAATGGGAACTTGATTATGAACGCAATATATCCCCATTACAAGTATCGTAATGCGGAAATTTGCCAGCCGAAACTTAACCATGCAATGCATGGCGTGCATTACGGAAGATATACTATTTATATTATTTTTCGGATGTGATGCCGAGGACCATGACCTGAACATGGGTTTGTTCCGTGAGAGATGCAGTGGAGAGATGCTAAGCAAAGGGTTGAAAGCAGAGAAATCGCAGTTCAATATTGAGGAGGTTGATTTCATGTCACCGCCTCACTGCAGTGTATTTGAGTTTAACTGAAGGATGCACCATCTATTTGTTTCAAAATCAAATCCAGCGTTTTCAGCGCAAACACTTTTAAACGAACTCCTACACCGGATTAGGCCAACATACTGCCAGTGTCGGACCCTTTAGAAAGCTTTTAATCTCGTAAATAAAAAGAAACCATCTGTAAACCGAATCCCCACTAACTATGTTTGTATAGATTTACTGTACTTTTTTTTATTTTTCGTCAAACCTATGATTAGTATCTCGTTCCACTGCCGATACTGAAAGTTAAATACAGGTGTACATCAAAATGTGTAATGGGCCTTATACCGTATTTTGTTCCATGTATTCTTAATTAAAGTAGCATACTTACATGCGCCATCTTAGCTGTTTTACATTTTA
Source organism: Arenicola marina (assembly GCA_964019135.1). Classification (NCBI taxonomy): domain Eukaryota; kingdom Metazoa; phylum Annelida; class Polychaeta; family Arenicolidae; genus Arenicola; species Arenicola marina. The sequence goes on along the minus strand of OZ025261.1, from coordinate 9,431,894 downwards.
GAATCAAGACTAAAATATACCTCAACATTATGATGTACATGTTTTATATAAACGTTTATCATACCTTTTAGGCCATGGGCCTATGGTATCAGTTCAGTGCAAAGTGCAGTACATATGAGTGTGCTGGTACATTTATAAACTCAATTTGCGACACTTGAAAGCATTATACGTAAAAGCAGCTATATGTTTTATATCTCGTTGAGTCTGTAAAGGACAATTTTAGCCTGAAACTGCGCGGACTATTTTATCGCGTGCTGACGTCCTAGCGAGCCACGGTTGACATCACATAGAATACCGAATAGCGAACAGGCGCGTAGGGATATAAAGCCGGCCACCAACTTCTGCTTCGGTGAACAAATATGCTTCTCTGCGGATAGCCCACAGGATTTAAATTCAAGACAGAATACACTTTTTTGCCATGGAGAAGAAGTTGGTAAGACAAACAAAATTGCATAACACATTACTTCAACTATTAATCGATTTTAATTTATTAATTGGAATTGGAATGTCTGCATCCTGACCACGCTCTAATAATGGAGACATTAATGTCAAAATGCAATTATTGAACACATATCTGGTAATAGAGATTTTAACGTCAAAATGCAATTAGTGAACGCCTATATGCTAATGGTGTCTTTAATTTCAAAATCCACGTATTGAACTTCAGTACGTATTCAGTAAAGGAATATCAGCTTTGATTCAAAAATAAAAATGAATACCTATCTAGAAAGTAAACTTGGTTCTTCCAAGCGAGCATCACCATTATTGCTTTTTAAATGTTTCACGTTAGCTTATTATTCACGCAAATAGTGGAAGCTACTAACATAATCCTTTTGAGGAGGCTAACATGGAAAATTTACCTATATCCCTAATAATCGTGCTGGCCGAGTGGCAAAACATCCGGCTGCAGATCAATATGTTGCTGGTTTGAAACCCCGTCTGCGCGAGACAGAAGAAATCGTTTCCTTGTCTTGGTTTAAACATATTTATTTAAAGAGGATACCCCGAATAACATTCGCTAGAAGCAGGCAGTTTCCTACAAAAATGAAAAGCAATATGTTACAATGCGAAACAAAGCATGAAATAATACAAATGACGAAGCAAGTTAGATAACATATAACGAGTTCCTGGAAAGAGAAAAGAATAGGGAGAGGTTTATTCCAGGCATATTATTGGTATATGGAACGATGAGTAGATACGACAAATGTAGATACGGCGACAAATACTCTATTTTTCAATTAGACGTTCGGGGCCGAAGAAGAATAAATGTACAATGGCTTTTTTAATGACGGCGTGAGTTATCCTAATTAGAGTGCCGAATAAATATTCTCTCACGATTATAATTAGGGCAGCCGATAAAAAAATGCATAACATTCTCAGAAACGCACCACATGAACAGTGGGGCCTGTCGTTGCATGCTTTACATGTTTGTTTACATTGCTAAACCCAGTCGCATTTGCCTTAATGGCACTTGCAATTTTCTTGAAGCCTGATAGAAGTAACTTATCCTGTTTTGACGCATCGTATACGGAGAGCGATATAGTAACCGGAATCGGAACAGATTGACAACAACGCAGTCCGCACGATAATCAAGAATCGATATCATTGACCATGAATATACGTTTAGTTATATCTACAAAGAATTAATATCGATTATGGGAAAAACCAAAGGAAAAATTATCCTTTATCTTAGCCTCCAATTTGTCCAGCGCCTCTCTCTCAGACGGGGTCGGCTCATCACTAGCTTCGCTGGGCGGATAAGAGTGCTCTCCGAAGGCCCCCACTGAGGATCCATTATCCCTCCGGTCACCCCTACGCTCTTGGGGGAGGTGTCTCGGGGAATCCATTTGAAACGGGGGCTGACCGGGGTCAAGGGTCGTCCTGGGGTCACGACCTCCGCTATCGCTGTCGCTGTCCGGATACTCCTCCGAGTGGGGTTCGGCAACAGTCGCCAGGCGCCCGTGAGGGGGTACTCGGTCGTTGCCAGGGTGCAGGCGTCCCCGGGGGATCCCATGAGGGGTCTCTCGGGGAATCCTCAGAGGGGTCTCCCGGGGGATCCTCTGAGGGGTCTCCTGGTGGGACCGACTGTGATTCGATGGGTGGAGTTTGTTGCGGCGGGCGTAGCCCTCCCCTCGCGAACCGAGGGGGGGCTGGGGGGCGGGCAGAGGCCAGGAGCTGGGGCTGTAGACAAACCGCTGATTGGGCATGCCGCGGTACACCGGAGGGACGTTTCCGTACGGGAGAGGAGCGAGAGTCCCCTCCGGTGGCGGCCTCTGTCGGGCTTTGTTTCGGCGACGAGCAAACATCTTAAGCATGAGCCAATCCAGGATCTCGACGACACTGAGCGCGCTGGCTCCTAGCAACAGCCCCAGGTAGCCGCCCACGTCACCTGAAGACATGTGCGACACATCATACAATCACATGTGTAATTACACTGTTCATGACATTTGTTTCGTCCATTATCGTAGGATATATAGCAGAGACGAAAAACTAAGCAAAAAACTAAAAAGTATAAAAATATACAAATATAAAATGTCAAAGCTAACTTACCCCAGAACTCCGGCATCCCATAGGAAATCGTTTGCGTGGTTTTCTCCACTCGTAACTGGGCGTAGTAAATATCTAAACGAACCAAGTTCTGCCTGAAAGAAGAATAAAATAATACTCGCAGTTGATATAAATTGTGTTTAGTTTGAGTTACAGTGACGTATACCATCTACAGCAGTAGTACGTTAGTGTTTCAGCATTGAGGCACCGAATAATAAAAGATATCAGATGTACTAAACGGGTGAATAAAATCTTACGCGGCGCGTAATTCATTAAAAGTAGAGATCTAATTGCCCCTTTGTATCAAGTATTTATGTTTAATGTTTGTCTTCTTTTTTTGTAATTTATTTCCATAATAACAGAAAAGCACGCATGACATGACATTGTCCAGAGTAAGCCTAATCAGTATAGCCTTACGCAACAGACATTTTCATAATGTCGTTTTATCACTTGTAAATGAAGGCAAACATGGTAAAATATAGTGATACTGTCTAAAAGAATGCGAAATACAGTTCGAGCTTCAATATCAATTACGACATGGTGGTTTGCTGTGTACGACGTCATAATTCGGGCATATTATTAAATATACTGACATTATTAGAAGGAAGATTAAAGAGGTTCGAGCGAAGATTGGTTGACGGAGAGGAATTGGGTATTGGACGATCTCAAATTGGTGAACGAAGAAATGGATAATATACAGCCAAAAATACCATGCCTTGTTGTGTTGCCCGCGCTATAGAGATATCAGGGAACTATACATAGAAAGAAGTTTTTGGAACCCACCAACCGTTGAAAACTTTCTCATATTAATGACTTGCACCAATATAAAACTCAAAGGAATTTGGCTATGTATATTTACACTATTGAGAAAGGAGGGAAATTTTTGATCAATACTTGATAACTTATTGTGTACGCCCAACATTCGTTCTTTCATTTTGTATTTCGTTTTCATTATTTCGTTTGTATTATGTACTTTGGGCCTGATGGCCTTTGAAACAGAAATAAACTCAACATCAACATACAATAGCTATGATACGAAGTCAAGCCATTTGATATGAAGAAGGGAAACGTCTATCAAGTTTATCATAAATTTAGAAAACAGAAATTATAATAAGAAGGTAATAAGCAGCTTGTTAAAACGTCGATGATTTGGAAAGACAAGGTAAAAATATATTCTTGAAAACAAAAGGCCTTTTATAATATAGCCGAACCGTAAATCGCAACATTGAGCCAGCCTGCTTTGAATTAAAATTCCCATCCTTCATTAACAGCCAAAGACGAAATAGAAGAAGATACGGACGGAGGAAACATTATCTCACAGAACAGTTTGCGTGCGTGTCAAAATAACTAATTTTCATTTCTTCTGATTTCTAGAAATTCTTCTGGAAGGACATTTAACTCTGTTCTGTTAACCAAAACTACCAAAAAGGCAAATTGTTGATCAGAGGTTACTATTACGACTCATAACACTGGCCCGCAAAGAAGGCAAAGACAATACTGCAGCCACCGTATAGAATATACCACTATTATACCTTGAACCAAGTCCCAGCCCTTCCTGACGTTTTCTGCTTTTTACATAACGTTTGAGCCAATAATTCAGATTTTTGAACAAATATTAATGTAGGTGAAATACCGAATCGAATCGTCTTGCTAGTATGACCTTAGAACCTTTTGAATTGAATAATCCCTTGACCTTACCGGGTAAATTCGGAGTCGGGTTCGAGCCACCGAGTGAAGTCTCCCAGGTCCTGCAACAGTTTTGCGAAAACTTCATCCAGTTTGAGTCGCCGACCCACTAGTTCGGACTGAAAGAGCGCCATCTCCTGGGAAAGCTCGTCGTAAAACTGCCGAACGATGGTCTGGAATTTCATATTGACAGGATGAAACTACTTAATATAATGTGTTAAGTGGCTTTATTCTCGTTACGTTGCTGTAAATGATAGAGGCAATTTAGTTTATTACAATGTCATATGTCTACGATTGTTATTCTTGTTGATTTTGACATTCCAAACGTGGTGGCGGTCGGTTTTGTCGTTGTATGTCGACAATAATGATTCTGATTGGCCCCATGATATCAATGAGGGGCTCGGGTGTCTGTTTGACATAGTGTTCTTTATTCTCTTACCGGTATTTTGGTCTTGCCGGCGCTGGTGAGAAAAGCACCCAGGTTTGGAATAGTGTGCCTGCCATAGTCGGCATTGCGTCTGGTTTTGATAGGCGGACTACTGTCCAGGTTGGGCAGCGGCTCCTGCCACAGGTACAGTTCCTTCGTTCGGTCGTCGAATGCATTCTGCTTCTGCGAGAAGTACTCCCCCAGGTCGACGAGGTCTTTCAGGCCAGCCATGTAGACGGACGCGATCCGCCGCTGCAGCTCCGCGAACACTGCCAGTCTGGGAGCCACGTACGAGATGTCAAGTCGGTTCTCCACGTCTCTGAGAACCTCCTGCAGCTTAGCGTTGAGCACGCTGCTCAGCCCCGAGGCCAGGGTTGCCTTGGTGATGTTGGCGGTGCTGTATTCCCGGTAGAACTGACTGATGATGCCTCGCACTCGTTGGATGGCCGCCAGTGACTCCTGCAGAGAGATGGCCGGCGCGACTGTGAGGCTCAGAGCTGCGTCCACATCTTCGTGGTGTGTCGTCATCGACTTCAAATGAGTTCCGTAGTCGGTCGCACAGGACATCATCAATTTGCTCTGCTGTACCGCGTCATCGATGATCGCGAGATCAACGAAGAAACCGCTTTCGCCACTTCCGAAACCGCTTTCGCCTCCGGCAACATTGGCGATTTCCATAAACCAATCTAACACGCTTTTGTGGCTAAGCAGCCAGGTGTATTCCAGCAAAAACGCACATTGGCTTTGTCGGTCTTTGGACGTGATCATTTGCTTTGGAAGTAGCAGCTTATCATATAGTTGTTGTCTGTCACCAAGGTCTAATGGCTCCAGGTCCTGTAATCCAGCGTAGTAAATGAAGCTGCTCCTCAAAAAGGAGTTTACTTCGTACACTAGCGTTGTGAGCGATGCAATGATTTCGTCGAGTTTGGTCAAGTTAAGGCCGTGCAGCGAGCTCAAGACATACATCAAGGCGGCCGACACCTCAGTATCGAGCTTTGAGATCTGAATCTGTAACTCTCGCCGACCGGGTTCTACGTGAATGCGGTAGGCCTCAGACCGATTGACTAAATCGGCGTACAACAGCTCAACGTCCTCGCGGACATGACCATGGAACAGTTGCGCGGCGTTATCGATGCGACTGAAGAGCGAAGTTGTGCGCGAGAAGACGTTGAACTCAAAGTAGGAGACGATTTCTCGGAGGTTGTCCTCCAGATCACGCATGCGTCCCAGGGTGACCGCCAGGAGATCGGAGGACAGTCGTTCCTGCAGCTCTAAGGCCGTCCGGTAGTCCTCGACCACCGCCTCAGTCGTCACGGCCGACGCCGCACTCTCCGATAGCTGTGTGTAGGACAGGTCGGCAGCGAATTCCCGGATCTTGCAGGCGCCTTTACACTGCTCTTTCTCATTCACGGGGCAAAGCACGTCTGTCGTCATTGCACCCAGTTCGACTGGCCGAAAATGAAGAAGATTAAATCTCAGTAAGTAAAAATCATTAAGAATAGTTCAATTGAAATAAAGAAATTGTTCTGGATATTTGTGAATTTATATGCTCCATTTCTTTTTCTAATAGGCTAAGCATCTTTTTTAATAGAATTGCTACAAAGCTTCTCTCTGCTCAATGGTGATCTTTTTGAATTTATGATTCGCTGCTTTCAATATTAAGAACGCTACTGGAATATATTCTAGACAAATGCGAATCATGAAGCAAATCATGACCAGAATAATTTTACTGAAACAATGAAAAATAAAAAATATTTCTCCATTCCTAAGGAGGATGGAGTAAAGTGCAGCCTAGCGGTCACAATTTTTGTCTCGATTTTGATTGGCTTAGAGAGCCATGCAGAGAGTATATTCTTTGGCATTGTTTGATACAGTTATCTTTTTACATTTTGTTGTAGGATTAAGTACGTGACGTAACTGGCTCGTAAAAGCTCATGTTCTTCACCATTGAGCAGATTTTTTCTGCGATGCTGACCATATTATCTTCCCCGTGATTGATTCATCCGCGCGTGGATAATACTAAGCCACCTACCGGGTAATACACACGTTAAGTAGGCATCCAGGCCACATGTGCTGACGTCACCTGAAAATCCATCGTGCGATGTTATGATGAGTAGATAAGAGGCCCACAAACACCTTCTGCCAATGTGACTAGAACTAGAGCATGTTGAGAGGGAACGTCCTATAATAGCATCATATTCATTTCTCTAAAAAGGAAAACTGTAGCTCCATCATTGGGTTCTCGTTATATTAAACGCCTCTCCAACAAGCGCTCGTTTCAGCATTCTTAAGGCTCAAACAGTAAGCGTGTTCGATCGAGCAAGGGCCAAGGGTGCCAACATGTAGAAATCAATTAACGTTACACTCTATAGTCTAAAACTAGCCATTCAAAGTTCCCGCTTTTTTTCATAGAGTGTTACTTATCAAATCTGAGACAGCTAGACATCTCCTCAGTATCCTCATGTGCATGAACGGTGCCGAGAGTTTTTTATGCCCACAATATGCTTGTGTAAATTGACCTCCCCCCCCCCTCCCTCCCATCCCCACCATAAAAACGTCGGTAGGAGAGGATGTTGTTATCGTAGGGTTGTGCGTGCAATTCCCGATTGAGCCACCCATTTTTTTTCTATAACAGCCACTATTTTTCTCTGAAAAATGTAGTGCTCCCCACGGTCGACACCTTTTGGAGAAAAATATTTATCTTTCACTTATCACTACGACTTATCAGAAGATTAGTTCAAGCGGTCCCGTCGAGTCGCGTTCTTTACGTTTTGTTGAAATAGTGAATGTCACTGCCACCGTGAGGGCGGGATTCTGATTACCATAGGTAATGGTATTAGAATGTCTGTCACGCTGTCAGGTCAGTGACAGTGACAGTGTTATGATTATGGAATTTGTAGCTACATCAGCTCCCGGGCATCAGCCCCTAGCACTAACCTTCGGCACTAGCCCCGTATACTCTCGCTCTCAAAACGTTCCAAGATCATCATAGCACTCACAAAATGTTCCAAGCTCATTCTAGCAATATTTCCGCTCCGCTTGTACTAATCTTCGTTCATTTGCCAGAAAAAATCCACCTGGTATGCATGTAAACTTCATTACAGTTACAGATGAGGGCCATGGCCTCACCAACCCACCTGGCATGCAGACGTCAGTACAGTTACAGAGGAGGGCCATGGCCTCACCAACCCACCTGGCATGCAGACGTCAGTACAGTTACAGAGGAGGGCCATGGTCTCACCAACCCACCTGGCATGTAGACGTCAGTACAGTTACATGGGAGGGTCATGGTCTCACCAATCCACCTGGCATGTAGACGTCAGTACAGTTACAGAGGAGGGCTATGGTCTCACCAACCCACCTGGCATGTAGACGTCAGTACAGTTACAGAGGAGGGCCATGGTCCCACCAATCCACCTGGCATGTAGACGTCAGTACAGTTACAGAGGAGGGCCATGGTCTCACCAACCCACCTGGCATGTAGACGTCAGTACAGTTACAGAGGAAGGCTATGGTCTCACCAACTCACCCGGCATGTAGACGTCAGTACAGTTACAGAGGAGGGCCATGGTCTCACAAACTCACCCGGCATGTAGACGTCAGTACAGTTACAGAGGAGGGCCATGGTCTCACCAACCCACCTGCCATGTAGACGCCAGTACAGTTACAGAGGAGGGCCATGGTCTCACCAACCCACCTGGCATGTAGACGTCAGTACAGTTACAGAGGAGGGCTATGGTCTCACCAACCCACCTGGCATGTAGACGTCAGTACAGTTACAGCGGAGGGCCATGGTCTCACCAACCCACCTGGCATGTAGACGTCAATCCAGTTACAGAGGAGGGCCATGGTCTCACCAACCCACCTGGCATGTAGACGTCAGTACAGTTACAGAGGAGGGTCATGGCCTCACCAACCCACCTGGCATGTAGACGTCAGTACAGTTACAGAGGAGGGCCATGGCCTCACCAACCCACCTGGCATGTAGACGTCAGTACAGTTACAGAGGAGGGCCATGGTCTCACCAACCCAGCTGACATGTAGACTTTAGTACAGTTACAGAGGAGGGCCATGGTCTCACCAACCCACCTGGCATGCAGACATCAGTACAGTCACACAGGAGGGACATGGTCTCACCAACCCACCTGGCATGTAGACGTCAGTACAGTTACAGATGAGGGCCATGGTCTCACCAACCCACCTGGCATGTAGACGTCAGTACAGTTACAGAGGAGGGCTATGGTCTCACCAACCCACCTGGCATGTAGACGTCAGTACAGTTACTGAGGAGGGCCGTGGTCTCACCAACCCACCTGGCATGTAGACGTCAGTACAGTTACAGAGGAGGGCCATGGTCTCACCAACCCACCTGGCATGTAGACGGCAGTACAGTTACATGGGAGGGCCATGGTCTCACCAACCCCCCTGGCATGTAGACAGTAGTACAATTACAGAGGAGAGCCATGGTCTCACCAACCCACCTGGCATGTAGACGTCAGTACAGTTACATGGGAGGGCCATGGTCTCACCAACCCACCTGGCATGTAGACGTCAGTACCATTACAGAGTAGCGCCATGGTCTCACCAACCCACCTGGCATGTAGACGTCAGTAGAGTTACAGATGAGGGCCATGGTCTCACCAACCCACCTGGCATGTAGACGTCAGTACAGTTACAGCGGAGGGCCATGGTCTCACCAACCCACCTGGCATGTAGACGTCAATCCAGTTACAGAGGAGGGCCATGGTCTCACCAACCCACCTGGCATGTAGACGTCAGTACAGTTACAGAGGAGGGTCATGGCCTCACCAACCCACCTGGCATGTAGACGTCAGTACAGTTACAGAGGAGGGCCATGGCCTCACCAACCCACCTGGCATGTAGACGTCAGTACAGTTACAGAGGAGGGCCATGGTCTCACCAACCCAGCTGACATGTAGACTTTAGTACAGTTACAGAGGAGGGCCATGGTCTCACCAACCCACCTGGCATGCAGACATCAGTACAGTCACACAGGAGGGACATGGTCTCACCAACCCACCTGGCATGTAGACGTCAGTACAGTTACAGATGAGGGCCATGGTCTCACCAACCCACCTGGCATGTAGACGTCAGTACAGTTACAGAGGAGGGCTATGGTCTCACCAACCCACCTGGCATGTAGACGTCAGTACAGTTACTGAGGAGGGCCGTGGTCTCACCAACCCACCTGGCATGTAGACGTCAGTACAGTTACAGAGGAGGGCCATGGTCTCACCAACCCACCTGGCATGTAGACGGCAGTACAGTTACATGGGAGGGCCATGGTCTCACCAACCCCCCTGGCATGTAGACAGTAGTACAATTACAGAGGAGAGCCATGGTCTCACCAACCCACCTGGCATGTAGACGTCAGTACAGTTACATGGGAGGGCCATGGTCTCACCAACCCACCTGGCATGTAGACGTCAGTACCATTACAGAGTAGCGCCATGGTCTCACCAACCCACCTGGCATGTAGACGTCAGTAGAGTTACAGATGAGGGCCATGGTCTCACCAACCCACCTGGCATGTAGACGTCTGTACAGTTACAGAGGAGGGCTATGGTATCACCAACCCACCTGGCATGTAGACGTCAGTACCATTACAGAGGAGAGCCATGGTCTCACCAACCCACCTGGCATGTAGACGTCAGTACAGTTACAGAGGAGGGCCATGGTCTCACCAACCCACCTGGCATGTAGACGTCAGTACAGTTACAGAGGAGGACTATGGTCTCACCAACCCACCTGGCATGTAGACGTCAGTACAGTTACAGAGGAGGGCCATGGTCTCACCAACCCACCTGGCATGTAGACGTCAGTACAGTTACAGAAGAGGGACATGGCCACACCAACCCACCTGGCATGTAGATGTCAGTACAGTTACAGAGGAGGGCCATGGTCTCACCAACCCACCTGGCATGTAGACGTCAGTACAGTTACAGAGGAGGGCCATGGTCTCACCAACCCACCTGGCATGTAGACGTCAGTACAGTTACAGAGGAGGTCCATGGTCTCACCAACCCACCTGGCATGTAGACGTCAGTACAGTTACAGAGGAGGGCCATGGTCTCACCAACTCACCTGGCATGTAGACGTCAGTACAGTTACAGAGGAGGGTCATGGTCTCACCAATCCACCTGGCATGTAGACGTCAGTACAGTTACAGAGGAGGGCCATGGTCTCACCAACCCACCTGGCATGTAGACGTCAGTACATTTACAGAGGAGGGCCGTGGTCTCACCAACCCACCTGGCATGTAGACGCCAGTACAGTTACAGAGGAGGGCCATGGTCTCACCAACCCACCTGGCATGTAGACGTCAGTACAGTTACAGAGGAGGGCCATGGTCTCACCAACCCACCTGGCATGTAGACGTCAGTACAGTTACAGAGGAGGGCTATGGTCTCACCAACCCACCTGGCATGTAGACGCCAGTACAGTTACAGAGGAGGGCTATGGTCTCACCAACCCACCTGACATGTAGACGTCAGTACAGTTACAGAGGAGGGCCATGGTCTCACCAACCCACCTGGCATGTAGACGCCAGTACAGTTACAGAGGAGGGCCATGGTCTCACCAACCCACCTGGCATGTAGACGTCAGTACAGTTACAGAGGAGGGCCATGGTCTCACCAACCCACCTGACATGTAGACGGCAGTACAGTTACAGAGGAGGGCCATGGTCTCACCAACCCACCTGGCATGTAGACATCAGTACAGTCACACAGGAGGGACATGGTCTCACCAACCCACCTGGCATGTAGACGTCAGTACAGTTACAGATGAGGGCCATGGTCTCACCAACCCACCTGGCATGTAGACGTCAGTACAGTTACAGAGGAGGGCTATGGTCTCACCAACCCACCTGGCATGTAGACGTCAGTACAGTTACTGAGGAGGGCCGTGGTCTCACCAACCCACCTGGCATGTAGACGTCAGTACAGTTACAGAGGAGGGCCATGGTCTCACCAACCCACCTGGCATATAGACGGCAGTACAGTTACATGGGAGGGCCATGGTCTCACCAACCCCCCTGGCATGTAGACGGCAGTACAGTTACAGAGGAGAGCCATGGTCTCACCAACCCACCTGGCATGTAGACGTCAGTACAGTTACATGGGAGGGCCATGGTCTCACCAACCCACCTGGCATGTAGACGTCAGTACCATTACAGAGTAGCGCCATGGTCTCACCAACCCACCTGGCATGTAGACGTCAGTACAGTTACAGATGAGGGCCATGGTCTCACCAACCCACCTGGCATGTAGACGTCTGTACAGTTACAGAGGAGGGCCATGGTCTCACCAACCCACCTGACATGTAGACTTCAGTACAGTTACAGAAGAGGGCCATGGTCTCACCAACCCACCTGGCATGTAGACATCAGTACAGTTACAGAGGAGGGACATGGTCTCACCAACCCACCTGGCATGTAGACGTCAGTACAGTTACAGATGAGGGCCATGGTCTCACCAACCCACCTGGCATGTAGACGTCAGTACAGTTACAGAGGAGGGCCATGGTCTCACCAACCCATCTGGCATGCAGACGTCAGTACAGTTACAGAGGAGAGCTATGGTCTCACCAACCCACCTGGCATGTAGACGTCAGTACAGTTACAGAGGAGGGCCGTGGTCTCACCAACCCACCTGGCATGTAGACGTCAGTACAGTTACAGAGGAGGGCCATGGTCTCACCAACCCAACTGGCATGTAGACGTCAGTACAGTTACATGGGAGGGCCATGGTCTCACCAACCCACCTGGCATGTAGACGTCAGTACCATTACAGAGTAGGGCCATGGTCTCACCAACCCACCTGGCATGTAGACGTCAGTACAGTTACAGATGAGCGCCATGGTCTCACCAACCCACCTGGCATGTAGACGTCAGTACAGTTACAGAGGAGGGCCATGGTCTCACCAACCCACCTGGCATGTAGACGTCAGTACAGTTACAGAGGAGGGCTATGGTCTCACCAACCCACCTGGCATGTAGACGTCAGTACAGTTACAGAGGAGGGCCATGGTCTCACCAACCCACCTGGCATGTAGACGTCAGTACAGTTACAGAGGAGAGCCATGGTCTCACCAACCCACCTGGCATGTAGACGTCAGTACAGTTACAGAGGAGGGCCATGGTCTCACCAACCCACCTGGCATGTAGACGTCAGTACAGTTGCAGATGAGGGCCATGGTCTCACCAACCCACCTGGCATGTAGACGTCAGTACAGTTACAGAGGAGGGTCATGGTCTCACCAACCCACCTGGCATGTAGACGTCAGTACAGTTACAGAGGAGGGCCGTGGTCTCACCAACCCACCTGGCATGTAGACGTCAGTACAGTTACAGAGGAGGGCCATGGTCTCCCCAACCCACCTGGCATGTAGACGTCAGTACAGTTACAGAGGAGGGCCATGGTCTCACCAACCCACCTGGCATGTAGGCCTCAGTACAGTTACAGAAGAGGGCCGTGGTCTCACCAACCCACCTGGCATGTAGACGTCAGTACAGTTACAGAGGAGGGCCATGGTCTCACCAACCCACCTGGCATGTAGACGTCAGTACAGTTACAGAGGAGGGCCGTGGTCTCACCAATCCACCTGGCATGTAGACGTCAGTACAGTTACAGAGGAGGGCTATGGTATCACCAACCCACCTGGCATGTAGACGTCAGTACCATTACAGATGAGAGCCATGGTCTCACCAACCCACCTGGCATGTAGACGTCAGTACAGTTACAGAGGAGGGTCATGGTCTCACCAACCCACCTGGCATGTAGACGTCAGTACAGTTACAGAGGAGGGCCATGGTCTCACCAACTCACCTGGCATGTAGACGTCAGTACAGTTACAGAGGAGGGCCATGGTCTCACCAACCCACCTGGCATGTAGACGTCAGTACAGTTACAGAAGAGGGACATGGCCACACCAACCCACCTGGCATGTAGATGTCAGTACAGTTACAGAGGAGGTCCATGGTCTCCCCAACCCACCTGGCATGTAGACGTCAGTACAGTTACAGAGGAGGGCTATGGTCTCACCAACCTACCTGGCATGTAGACGTCAGTACAGTTACAGAGGAGGGCCATGGTCTCACCAACCCACCTGGCATGTAGACGTCAGTACAGTTACAGAAGAGGGACATGGCCACACCAACCCACCTGGCATGTAGACGTCAGTACAGTTACAGAGGAGAGCCATGGTCTCACCAACCCACCTGGCATGTAGACGTCAGTACAGTTACAGAGGAGAGCCATGGTCTCACCAACCCACCTGGCATGTAGACGTCAGTACAGTTACAGAGGAGAGCCATGGTCTCACCAACCCACCTGGCATGTAGACGTCAGTACAGTTACAGAGGAGGGCTATGGTCTCACCAACCCACCTGGCATGTAGACGTCAGTACAGTTACAGAGGAGGGCCATGGCCTCACCAACCCACCTGTCATGTAGACGTCAGTACAGTTACAGCGGAGGGCCATCGTCTCACCAACTCACCTGGCATTTAGACGTCAGTGCAGTTACAGAGGAGGGCCATGGTCTCCCCAACCCACCTGGCATGTAGACGTCAGTACAGTTACAGAGGAAGGCTATGGTCTCACCAATCCACCTGGCATGTAGACGTCAGTACAGTTACAGAGGAGGGCTATGGTCTCACCAATCCACCTGGCATGTAGACGTCAGTACGGTTTCAGAGGAGGGTCATGGTCTCACCAACCCACCTGGCATGTAGACGTCAGTACAGTTACAGAGGAGGGCTATGGCCTCCCCAACCCACCTGGCATGTAGACGTCAGTACAGTTACTGAGGAGGGCTATGGTCTCACCAACCCACCTGGCATGTAGACGGCAGTACAGTTACAGAGGAGGGCCATGGTCTCACCAACCTACCTGGCATGTAGACGTCAGTACAGTTACAGAGGAGGGCCATGGTCTCACCAACCCACCTGGCATGTAGACGTCAGTACAGTTACAGAGGAGGGCCATGGTCTCACCAACTCACCTGGCATGTAGACGTCAGTACAGTTACAGAGGAGGGCCATGGTCTCACCAACCCACCTGGCATGTAGACGTCAGTACCATTACAGAGGAGGGCCATGGTCTCACCAACCCACCTGGCATGTAGATGTCAGTACAGTTACAGGAGGGCTATGGTCTCACCAACCCACCTGGCATGTAGACGTCAGTACAGTTACAGAGGAGGGCCATGGTCTCACCAACTCACCTGGCATGTAGACGTCAGTACAGTTACAGAGGAGGGCCATGGTCTCACCAATCCACCTGGCATGTAGACGTCAGTACAGTTACAGAAGAGGGCCGTGGTCTCACCAACCTACCTGGCATGTAGACGTCAGTACAGTTACAGAGGAAGGCTATGGTCTCACCAACCCACTTGGCATGTAGACGGCAGTACAGTTACAGAAGAGGGCCATGGTCTCACCAACCTACCTGGCATGTAGACGTCAGTACAGTTACAGAGGAGGGCAAAGGTCTCCCCAACCCACCTGGCATGTAGACGTCTGTACAGTTACAGAGGAGGGACATGGTCTCACCAACCCACCTGGCATGTAGACGTCAGTACAGTTACAGAGGAGGGCCATGGTCTCACCAACCCACCTGGCATGTAGACGTCAGTACAGTTACAGCGGAGGGCCATGGCCTCACCAACCCACCTGGCATGTTGACGTCAGTACAGTTACAGAAGAGGGACATGGCCACACCAACCCACCTGGCATGTAGACGTCAGTACAGTTACAGAGGAGGGCAAAGGTCTCCCCAACCCACCTGGCATGTAGACGTCAGTACAGTTACAGAGGAGAGACATGGTCTCACCAACCTACCTGGCATGTAGACGTCAGTACAGTTACATGGGAGGGCCATGGTCTCACCAACCCACCTGGCATGTAGACGTCAGTACAGTTACAGAGGAGGGACATGGTCTCACCAACCCACCTGGCATGTAGACGGCAGTACAGTTACAGAGGAGGGCCATGGTCTCACCAACCCACCTGGCATGTAGACGTCAATACAGTTACAGAGGAGGGCAAAGGTCTCCCCAACCCACCTGGCATGTAGACGTCAGTACAGTTACAGAGGAGGGCCGTGGTCTCACCAACCCACCTGGCATGTAGACGTCAGTACAGTTACAGAGGAGGGCCATGGTCTCACCAACCCACCTGGCATGTAGACGTCTGTACAGTTACAGAGGAGGGCCATGGCCTCACCAACCCACCTGGCATGTTGACGTCAGTACAGTTACAGAAGAGGGACATGGCCACACCAACCCACCTGGCATGTAGACGTCAGTACAGTTACAGAGGAGGGCAAAGGTCTCCCCAACCCACCTGGCATGTAGACGTCAGTACAGTTACAGAGGAGGGCCGTGGTCTCACCAACCCACCTGGCATGTAGACGTCAGTACAGTTACAGAGGAGGGCCATGGTCTCACCAACCCACTTGGCATGTAGACGTCTGTACACTTACAGAGGAGGGCCATGGCCTCACCAACCCACCTGGCATGTAGACGTCAGTACAGTTACAGAGGAGAGCCATGGCCTCACCAACCCACCTGGCATGTAGACGTCAGTACAGTTACAGAGGAGGGCAAAGGTCTCCCCAGCCCATCTGGCATGTAGACGTCAGTACAGTTACAGAGGAGGGACATGGTCTCACCAACCCACCTGGCATGTAGACGTCAGTACAGTTACAAAGGAGGGCAAAGGTCTCCCCAACCCACCTGGCATGTAGACGTCAGTACAGTTACAGAGGAGGGACATGGTCTCCCCAACCCACCTGGCATGTAGACCTCAGTACAGTTACAGAGGAGGGACATGGTCTCATCAACCCACCTGGCATGTAGACGTCAGTACAGTTACAGAGGAGGGCAAAGGTCTCCCCAACCCACCTGGCATGTAGACGTCAGTACAGTTTCAGAGGAGGGCCGTGGTCTCACCAACCCACCTGGCATGTAGACGTCAGTACAGTTACAGAGGAGGGCCGTGGTCTCACCAACCCACCTGGCATGTAGACGTCAGTACAGTTACAGAGGAGGGCTATGGTCTCACCAACCCACCTGGCATGTAGACGTCAGTACTATTACAGAGGAGGGCTATGGTCTCCCCAACCCACCTGGCATGTAGACGTCAGTACAGTTACAGAGGAGGGCCGTGGTCTCACCAACCCACCTGGCATGTAGACGTCAGTACAGTTACAGAGGAGGGCAAAGGTCTCCCCAACCCACCTGGCATGTAGACGTCTGTACAGTTACAGAGGAGGGCCATGGCCTCACCAACCCACCTGGCATGTTGACGTCAGTACAGTTACAGAAGAGGGACATGGCCACACCAACCCACCTGGCATGTAGACGTCAGTACAGTTACAGAGGAGGGCCATTGTCTCAGCCTCACACTGACTGGCACAGCGACCGAACGTGTAGGTCACGTTGTCATAGTAGGAGAGCGGCAGCTCTCCACAAGTACCGTACGGCCACCTCTCAAAGACTTTCTACACCGGAAGAAACATACACGACAAATCAAGGCAGTATATGAGTGCGTTTGTGTATTTACGTGTATACAAACCTTAACCGTAAACTTGCCATAGCGGTTTTTTTATTCTCACCAAATGGGAAACCTTAAAAAAATTACTTCAACTTCCTCAACCCTTTGTTTGCATGATGACGTCAACATATTTACCAGAAATCTCAACAAAACTAAACTTTGCAAACGCATTTTTTATCCTCAACAGGTTTAGGTTCAAGATTATTCAACAAAGGTACACATAAACGGTAACGTTTCAGCATGTTAATAATAAACAAACGCGCTCAATATATTTACTGGCGACTCGTAGTTGACCAAGGGCTATGGGTCAAAAATCCATATCTATTTATCGAGGCCAAAGGGTTGTTTCTAGATGGTGACATGTCTATTTAGTCCGAATCTGGAGTTTTGAAAGTTGCAGATTGGTCAAAAGTGAGAAAGACGCCATAACAGAGACTCGAAGATAGGTCGGGTCATAAAGGACAATTCATGCAAGGCATTAGCATCTATTATAAATTGCCTAGACAGTGCCGATAAGTTCATTCGTAGACGCAAGCAAGGGACAGGCATTTCCACCAGACAAAACAAACTCACGAAGCCATGGAGTTCCTTAATATTACGTCACGGCCTCTGATAACAGCTCGTTATGGCCTTGATATAATGTGCATGTGTTTAGGGGGTGGACACTTAATATATAAGTGGATGGGACGACAATTTTGGATGGGAACGGTTCATAATCACAGTCTCGTGTGTTGCCTTGGTGGCCAGAAGAGTGTTGCCACAGTCACCGCAAGGTTTGCACGCGCTGGAGCTCTCGGCAACAGATTTGCGGCATGGGGCGGCATTAATAAATCACACGTAGCTTATGCAACACGATCCCAAGAGTCATTTCACAGCTACTGACGCCCAGACTGAGATGTTCTACGTGCCACTTCAATGATGACATATCTCAGCAGTAGCAATATATGTGGCAGATAGATCGTTACGAAGTGAGTAACTATATGATATGCCTATCAATTTATACGCGTAAGCTACCTGTGGTTATCACTTTATGATGAATATGGCACATGTGAAGCCGCGACGCTGATCCTCTGATGTTGATCTCTGGCAGATGCATATATCACATGGGCGTAGGAAGATTGTTGCGATTGGGGGGGGGGGGCACAACCAATACGTACCAGGTCCTATATAAGGCTGTACAGTTCTCGCGGGTTCTATTTCCGGTTTAGGTCATTTGGGGACCAACAAAAAAACACGTGCTCTTAGAACGAGTGCGCATCACGCTGGTGCCTTGCTGCAAATGCGTGACGCATTTATCTCTCCATAATGCATGTGGTCCGTTCGATGAGACTGTTGGAAGCGTTGTATTTTGAGCCAAATCATCGATGTTTACCGTTCTACGACAGACGGAGCACCATATGTCCTCACCTGCCCAGTCCATATAAGGAGCGTTGTTACGTAACCATAGATACCGTGCGCAGACACGCGCGTCATGATGATTATTACGTCATACGACATGGAAACCCCTGCGCAGCACATTATGTCGCCTGACACTGACAGTCACTCATGAGACAACCGCATTCTGGTTTATCAACTGCCTAACCGCTCATACATTACATAAATCTACTCGGATGGTTATAATTCGGATATGCACTTCGGTGGTTAGTTGTGCTTCCAAGGACAGCTTTAGCCGATTTTGTGTGTGAGGCGAGTGAAGGCAAACAACCGGAAGGTAGGCATTGACGCAAAGCATAGGTAACCCTGCCCGTGGGGTCTCGATAAGATCCCGAAGTGAGTGTACAGCCCTATATTAACTTTATCGTGAGGTTTCAGGGGCGGATCTAGGAATTTGCCAAGGGGGAGTTGCTCTGTGAAAACTTGCGACCGGGGGATTGGGGCGGACAAGCGGACTTTAACAGTGTCTGTTCATGTTCATGTGAATTATGGGGGGGGGGAGCACAAAGATACCTGTGCCCCCCTCCCCCAATATTTTGTTAGGGGGGGGCACGTGCCCCGGATGCCCCCCCCCCCGGTTCCTCGGCCTATGTATCACACATAACCTATTTAAGGTAAGTTATAAGCTATTTTGCATGTCATGTCTTTACTGATCTCGCATCGCATGAACAAACCTTGGTTGATTGTATATTCAGGACGCTTTAAACGATTCTGGCCATATCGCGTCAATGGAAGGGAAGAACGGAGCTATGGTCCCGCTGGTAACCCCTGCTCTTTACGAAGAAGGACCTGGGATATTTTATCCTGCGACCAAACAGACATGGCCACAGCGGGGCTCGAACCACCGATTCTGCGCCGTTAGGCTCTCAGGTCGCCAGAGCGCTGAATGCCAGCGCTCTAACCCTCTGAGCTATCGGGCGGGCCTAAACGAACCTGGGATGATATGCGTATGACATTTGTCAAAGTATGGGTGTGAAAGCGAGTCTCTGAACAAGTCCCTGGATAGGATTGAACAGAGGTTTAAAACCACTCGCACGAGAACCAATGTCATATGCATTGCCTAAGACGAAACTCAGGAGAGTGTGGCGTAGGTATAACCCGGACCTTGTGTCAAAATGGACCGCAGCCCAGTGAGTGCGAGATGTAACGTTACGACTGTTACGCTGTAACTTACGCTGCCGTAATTGAGACTGGCGAGCACGTGTTGTCCTGGTGCGATATTGAAGCCCAGGTTGTCCATCTGAGCGACGTCGTCTTGGTCGTGAAGCAGCACCTGATACAATAACATACTATGCAGCAACTCTCCGAACATCCAACATTTTCAAATATTCCATTACTTTAAGGGGAAGGAACCAATATCAAGCCAACAAAAAACCTTGGACTCACTTCATATTAAATGAATTTCAGAGCCGACAATTAAAATTATCCATCAATGTTTCAAAATGTGTTAAATCTTCCACCCATTATAAATGTGTGTAATAATATCGCTCAACCACGTGATAGAAAACTGAGAATGACGCCAAGTGTCTAAGACCACCTGTACAGTTATTGTTCGGATAGTTTCTGTGGCGACTATAGTATAGTGCTTAGTATGTGCAACAAATTGTCAATGTTTTGTGATAATTTAACTACAAGTGTGTAAGGCCACCTTTACATTTTTGTCGTAAAATGAAAATTTCTTTGTCGACTATAGCATAGTGCTTAGTTGAGGTTGGTTGGGGCAACGGTGGCATGGGAAACGGGCTACGTATACCGGGAGAGTTCGTCCAGCGGACCCAGAACATACCTTGAAGCCTGACACCGTGGACACTCCAGGTACATACTGGTACTCGCCCACGTTTAACCACAGAGACAGGCCGCTGGCCGCACCTGAGCGGGTGGGGGGGGGAGAGAGAAACATCAACATCATGTGTTAGTTAAACCAGAGATTACCAGTTGATCAGTAAAATCATACGGCCATGCACAATATCAACATTGGCACAAATAGTTTTCGATGATGGATGGATGGCACACAAAGGTAAAGCTCCTCATATAACAATTTCCCCGCCTAACTACATTAGAATATTTTAATCCTTTTGAGACTTATCTTAAATACTGCGCGAATGTTAACGAAAGAGATGATCATATTTAATAAGGCCCAACACGGCCAAACTACGCTTCCCCCCACCAAATTCGGCAATGGTGCCAAAAAAATAGCTTAACTGTGCCTCTTCTTTATTGTATACCTCCAAACAAGCATTCAAACTAATTAAAAAGGTTTTCATGGAAATTATTGTTGCATCAGGAACTTTAAAGTGGTAATAACGAATCGTAAACTGTTAAATTGAAGAACACAAATACACATATCCGTGTCAAGGTTGTGCCAACTACAATACTTTATACAGAACTCAAAATTGCAAGTATCTGCAAGGTGAAGTAATACATGTCTATATACCGGATGAGTTGGCCATGAGGACTGACTCGTTATTCCAGTTGAAGGTGACACATCGACCCATGTCTGTGTCAGTCTCCCTTGTGTAGTACTCGGCGCATGGCCGCCCGCCCCAAAGACAACTACGTTGGAGAGAAACAAACGGTTAGTTTAATACTCTTAAGGAAGCGACTGTGACATTCGGCACTGAACATTTTGAAAAATCGACATTTGACACTGAGAATTTTGCGAAATTGACATTCGACACTGAGAATTTTGACAAATTGACACTGGACACTGGACATTCCAAACCCCTGTGACATTGCCTCACGTCAGGATGGTGTCCTCGTAAGAGTAGCTTGTCTCATCCACCATCGTTTCCAGGCTCTCGCCCTCTGGCGATAGAAACAGAAATTAAACTGGGTCCTAGCCTATGTCAGGGACATGTTTGAGCGTATATGACAAGGACTACAAACTCATTATGCGTGCGTATGGTTTAAAAACTGTACATGTTATTTAAAAGAGAATCGATTCCTGGATATGACAATATTTCTACCGCTGATGCTATCTTTTTTTTTCTCTTAATAACAATGAAACCATAACAACTAACTATTAAACATTTAAAAATCGAAACGTATCTTACATTCTAATAACATATTTCAAAAACAAGATATGGTAAAACTAAAACGTATGTGGCAGTCGGATGATCTATTATAATTTCAGAGTTGCAGCCGGCAAGTTTGCATTGTTATCAGACCATTGCATTTTACTACGCCGAGGAACTTAGCTGCTTGCATTCATCGAACAGGAACCTAGATTGTTCAAAGCCAGAATGCCTTAGTCTACAAGTTTTATGGGATCTAGCCTTGTCTCCTTTATGGGTTAATAAAGCGATATTACCCGACATAGGCTTAAGCACCCACTGTAACGTAGCAGCCTCTATAGCTTACCCAGGTCTTTGATCATTGCTTCCCATGCCTGGCGATTTAATATACCGGCCTCCTCCTGTTTATTGTCTCCCTGCAGCTTACAAAAAGAACCTGGAATTTGTATTTGTCGTCGCCGGAAAAGCAAAGACGCATTTTTGTTCCACCATCTTCGATTGCCACACCATATTGCAATGCCAAATTTAGCAAAGACTTTTGCTCGGCCTTCGTGAATTACAATAATGCTGCAGTCTTCTTTTAATAATAGGCATTTCTCCAATTGTCTTGGATTTCCACATTACTGGGGCATGTTTTAAAGAGACATTTCTTCACCTTTGATTAATATCTTGCCATATAATGATAAACATGACCCCAACAAAATTTCGCCATGTCAGAAAAAGCGCGACTGTCTTAAGACGTTCTGGAAAATATGTTGGTGTTATCCATAGTTTCTCTACGATTCATATAATAATTTCAAGGTAAATTAAATCCACAAGACTTAGTTTTCCCTTACATAGATTGCAATGTATACTGTTGTCTAACGAATATGCATATCATGCGGTGACGTCACGTCGATATTGCGCAAAGGCCAAAATATTATCCGGTTGCATGGCAAATGCAGTGGCGCCTCACGGTGGAGTAACCTGAACTGTTATTTGCGAATTCTTATATTACCTGATGCAGTTCTGTTGTCACCGTCATTTCAATCGTCTCGTCGCGTGTATTCGTGATGGGCACCGGGGCGGTGATCTCGTATGGATTCCCTGAGGGCGGCAGGCAACACACTACTAAGACATCTCATGACACCTATAGATAGTTCTCTTAGAACACCAAAGAAATAAACACCAAAGTGCCTAAGTTACAACGTCGGACAGCCAAAAACGTTTCAAAACGGGCTGTCAACTATTCAATGTACCTTTGTTGCAAACGAGGTGAGGAGCTATTATTCCAGCAGTAGCATGGCAGATATCGTGCTTATGGACGCCAACAAGGCGTTTGATCTGGTTGAGTGCGTCAACTTGTCAGACGAGGGTTCTGCCAATTAATTAAAGTGTTCGTGCCACGATTTTGTCTTGCTCAGAGTTAACTTGGTTTAGGGAAGATAAACAAATAACAATTTGTTTATATAAGAGTTTACATTTTTTTATTCCACGATATCACTATAAACGCGTTCGTCAAAGTAGCAAAAGTGAGATCCGGCGGGTTTATTTCTGGGAGCATTGCATCTAAGCGTTATTTGAAAATTCCCCAATGATGTCACAAGATTGACAGGTGAGCTTTGATGCACTGCGTAGAGATCTGCGGTCAAGGGCGTGTATTGTTTTTATGGTCGAGTGCGTTTCGTTGAGTTCAAGCCTATGACCAGAGAGAATCTGAGTCTCAATATAAAAGCACGTGCGTTTGTATTCCCTTTTGACGTCATTTTCGTCTCGCAGAAGTTAAATTAGTAGGTGCGAAAACAAGTGGAAAAAGTATGCCCTTGCACTATTTGGGGCGTTACAGCTTGAAAATATAAGCGTGGAAACACAGAACATTAATATGAACTAAAGTGGTTTTGGCGTGGCACGAACACTTTAAGATTCTTGTTAGGAATGTACGCCCAGCGGAAAGCTTGTGTTATTTCTATTGTGCTGCGGGTAACTAGTTAAAATAAATTAAAATCCGAGCCCGCGCGTTGTCACTTGGGTTTATCCGTGGGACTCCATCGGAGTAAGAAATGCGTTTACGAGCGTGTAAGTTTCTCGTATATTCCTTATCCCTGTTTTACGACATATGTCCAGTAATATAAAAGTTATAAGAAGCTTTTCATGCATTAATACGTGTGCTATACGGGTCCAATACAGGTGTCGGCTATGGCACGGCTACCGAATACCACCCACCCCCTTACCCGCCAGATCACTCGGGTTGGTTCCGGTTGGAATAGACAGAACGGGGCCGCAAAATGTTGCAGTTTGTATTATTATATTTATTACAGCATCACGGAAATATCATATCATGGCCATATTACATATTATCTGTGGGTGTCACGCTCAACGGTCTATGCTGAAACAGATTGCTGGACGAATGGTCGCCCGAACTTCCTTCTTGCTGTATGCTGTATATTGTTGCTTTCCTGGTCGAAATAAATGATGCTCACTCACCTAGATTTTGACACACTCCAGTCTCCATCCGGATATCATCCACCGCCACTCCTTTCGAGGCGCTGATCCAGACACGAGTGGGCCCGGCCGGAATCACTAGACTCATGTCCGCCCAGAGATCACCGGCATTGAGATGGTCAGCAACATGGAATTGAACGCTGAGCGTGCTCTGGCTGCCCACTTGCACCACTGAGGTCGTGCATTCGGCGCAAGCGACGCGGTACTTCAGGCAAGTCTCGGCCGCTACGGTGCGCTCCACACTCACCAGGCTCGCCAGGCCGGTATGTCGAGAGACGCTCACCTCCATGTAACAGTCACTGGAGTTACCTAAAACCATAACGGCCAAGTTAATACGGTTAGGATTGTCTCTTCACATGTAGATATAAAAATAAAAACATTTAGCGTAGATCTAAACTGTGAGGGAAGCCCGGCAAATCAATATTATTTTATTTAAGATTTCCGGTGCAGACTCACCACATTTTCGTGTCCACCTACTAGCGCCCTCTATCGTGACATCCCGGTAACCACATTGATCCATAGAGCTGAAGTCACAATCCAGTGATCCGCTTTGTACTGCAAGAGGACGGCGCCATAACAGCGACCAGATATACAGCGTTGCTAGCAGGCGTTTAGTCTACCCCTGCAATCTGTCACTCAAGAATCACATCCCATAGAAATAAATAAAATGTGGTCCTGGGACCGTATTCATAATCCCCTCGGAAGTTAAAGACTTTCTTAATTCATAAAATCCATTTCTTGGGTGACTACTTATGTATTTTTAACCCGATAATGGCTCGACACATCATCCACTTAGTGCTAACTCTAGTGGCGTAGCCTAAGTGGCGATTATGAATACGGACCCTGAACACTTTCATGCAAACGTAGAAACTTATTCATAATAATGAGTTAAATAAAGACACGGCGCTGAGTAAGTACAATCATGTACTTGGTCGCAGCAGACTCACGTATGGCATTTTCTTTTGTGACTACTAGAAGTATGCAAAGGTACACCATGTCGTATACGCCCAGTATACAATTCAATAGCATAAGCACCTACCTAGGTCTTCACATTGGCCGTCTCGCAGTGTGACGTCATCGAGAAATGCGCTGTAGTGCAGAGCCGGGTACTCGCCACTGAAGGCGACTGACCAGAGACCCGGTAGGGGGAGCAGTGTCAGGTACATCCGGTGCCACTCTTCACCCAGATTGCCATTCACCCGTAGGATGCTGACGCTCTCCGCGTCCCCCTTGCCTTCTTTCACCAGTTTAACCTTGGCATGGGGAGGGCACGCGACAATGTCTATTCGTATAAGTTAATAATGTTTTCAAATGGTACGCCTACTTGTAAATTCGAAACCTACCTGACCACCTAGAAAAAAATCTTACACACGGTAAAAAAATACTACCTAATTGTAAAAATGCATGTCGTGTGATAGATATACATGGCTTTCAAACCCCAAGTATATTAAGTCCACCGGCTAAAAAAAATGAAGTGATTAGGCTTCAATTAATTAAACCCCATGGCTTGTTATCTGTTTTACCATTCACAGAACGCTCACAACGCACAGAAAGCTGTTAGGGGGGGGGGGGGCGGGGGCTGGGTACCGCAATGCCTGGGAGAGGACATTTCTGATCACAAAGATACATACAAGCTTAGCCGACATGTATGATAAGAAAGGCGCCTGGCTCTGTCCCCGCGGAACCTCCGCGGAACCTCCTAAACCCAGCATTGTATTAAGTACCGCCTCCCTCCCCACCGGCCCAACACCACCCCGGACCCCCGACGATGGCAGCAGACGCACTGTCGCAAATAAGACAAATAAAGACAATGTAATTATTGTAGTTGCCATGGTGTGCGCGTGGCCAGTGCAAATAGAGAGCCGTGTCAATTGGACCATTTCATAACGTTGTGTGTATTAGTATGTTTGCAACACAGCGCCTGCTGTCAGTGGAGCGGTAGCATGAAGAAACATTTTGTGTCTCACAAACAAAGGAAAAAATCGCAGCGTACAAACGTAAGCTTGGTATCAATCAAACTGCCAGGCCTTGCTTACTCTCCTCAGCGATTTGCAGGGATCGCGGTCATTTTGTGGAAAATGTGGACCGAAACGTGCCCCCACTGCATTAGTGAATTTTTTGGGCAGAGGGTATGCTAAGCGAGATGTCTAAATGATTGCATCCCATTGCCTATATTTAATCAACCGAAGTCTTTATCATCTACATCTATCTTTTAAAAACCTGAAGAAACTAAAGTTCGCATTCGATCTTCGGTTGTTGACGCAGCTAGTGCCGGCACAATGATTAGTACGTTAGTACGTGAACGCCAAGCCTACTTGCCCCGCCATGGCTGATCTGTACCGCACGGGGGCGCTGATCGCAGCGAGCACGGGTTTAATCTTATCTTATATTACCGTGAATATAAGATTACACTCTGTTCCTGATCAGATCCCGTAGTGACTGTACAGCCCTATTCTCGAAACCCAGCCCAGCTTGGTGATTCGTGATGTCACAAGATGAACCAGATTTTCTGCGCTTCGCGAGATCAATGTCTGGCTAGATAAGCAAATTATGAAGCTTGCAGCGTAATGTTTATAACAACCCTTGTAGAGACTCGATTACTATGGTGTCTTGTTGGGACGCAAACAACTAAGTTGTTTCACATACTTGTCTGCTGGTCGCCAAATTAATGTTTTATATGATTAAAAGTCATCTTTGCATGTAGTTTTGGCCTAGATCTCATCGTATAATACACATCTTTTCTGGAAGTGAGCCATGCAGATATATATGCGGATCTAATAAGTGGGGTATTTTGCAAATACTAACCACCCGGTGAAGGGATCCACTTCAAGGCCCAAGTCCACGACCACGGCTGCGCCTAAGAACCGTGCTTCCCATCGAGGCGGTTAGAAACCATACGTATGCTGCAGACAATTCCTCGACATCCACTTCCTAATCCTCCCTCTCTAATTCCAAATAATCGTGTGCCGATCAAGGCCTAAAGGACACCGACCCTCAAAAGACACGTTTACCGTGTTGAGCAACAAAACCGGTTCATCTTGTGACGTCATGAATCAGTGAAAAAGTGCCCCATTCTATATAGGTGTGTGATAAAATATGTAACTTTCTCAATATTGGCGAAATGTTAGTGCACGTGGTTATGGAGGACTTACCTCGAGGTTGTCCGCGACTCTCATCAGGAAGGATAGGCAAGAGTGTACGTCCAGCGGGGTGAGGACTGACATGAGGGAGGAGTCTCGTCCGTTGTGACTCCTTTGCTTAGCATCTCCATGATATGTCAGCGCCACCACGTAATCTGCAGTGCATGTACGGGGGGGGGGGGGGGTTAGAAGGGTCAACGATACCACGCTGTGTCACCTGCGTTGATTGCAACGGTGGTCATAATAGTAGTAATGCTCCATAGTAGTAGTGGTAATGGTAATGGTATATAATAATAGTTTAGTACTTGTGACAGTAGAAGGTGCAATTTAGCACTTGTGTAGTAGAAGGTGCAATTTAGTACTTGTGATATTAATGATATATATACAGTTTTAATGACAATAATAGTGGAATATACAGCAGACTACTAGTGATAATAATAGCAGTATGAATTGTACTAGTGACAATAATAGTAGTATTTAGCGTACTAGTGGCAATCGTAGTGGTATATATATATAGTACTAGCGACAATACTCAGTAGTATTTAGTGTATTTATTTGTACTATTCTGAAAATAGTACAAGTACATATAGTAATAATGACAATAGTAGTGGTACATATAGTACCAGTGACAATAGTAGTGGTACATATAGTACTAGTGACAATAGTAGTGGTACATATAGTACTAGTGACAATAGTAGTATTAGTGACCGTAGCAGTGGTATATATATATAGTACTAATGACAGTCATAGTGCTATATAGTTCAAGTGATAGTAGTAGTACATATAGTACAAGTGACAGTCATAGTCCCATATACTACTAGTGACAATAGTAGTGGTATATATATGGTACCAGTGACAATAGTATTGGTACATATAGTACTATTGACAATAGTAGTGGTATATATATATGGTACAAGTGGCACTTGTAGTGGTACATATAGTACAAGTGACAGTCATAGTCCCATATACTACTAGTGACAATAGTAGTGGTAAGTGGTATATATATATGGTACAAGTAGTGTCATAGTGTCATATACTACTAGCGGAGGTAGTGGTGGCGCACCCACCTGTATCCGGTACAAGGCTGACCTCATAATGTAACTGGAACCCGCGTTTTACCACGCTGAAGTCAGTCGTAAAGCACACGCTGACGTTTTCGGTGAATACCTCGAACTCCATTATTTCATTGCCACATAATCGCTGTGTGAGATTTGAAGACCCAAACGCATCATTGGGTAATGAATGGCCCTGTATCTGGAAACAGATAAATAAATGATTGATAACAACAAATACGAAATAGTTAGTGCATTTTGGAATATACTAGCACCAATGACTGATGTTCGATACGTACGAACCCGCAATATGTTAAACTGTGTATCAATCATTATTGAAAGCACGATATTTGTCGAATAGTAATCGTCGCCAACCGTGATGTAACCGGGTTAAATGTGATGACTGTACCCAGAGGTATAAAGGGCTGCACACGGTTTTTGTTCATTGATAGGTATTTGTGTCCTTTATAGGTCGAACGAGCCATGCTTATCAGTATTAAATTCCAGACAGGTTGCAAATGCGCGAATTGACAGCTATCTATCGGGTTTGGTTCCGCTCAAAATGATGGTAACATTTTGAGCCATAGATGCCATTTTTGCATATATCGGTAAACGTGAAAGGAGTGGATGATCAAAGATTCTGAATGTGACATTAAAAAAAGGTCATGTGGGCGCTAATACATAATGGTAAGCATGTTACACAATCTCCTACAATGGGCGGCATTAGTATCATTTCCTCACTTGCAAATAATTAAGAAATATTTAATCATACACATTATCGCCCAATAGCACAGCGGCCGCGCCTCGGTCACGTGACCCATAGAACCAATCATATTCAACCCGGGATGTCACTTAGGGTGGTCCCCTGCACTGAATCAAACGGTGTCGAGAATTTTATTTTGTGCTAACTGAAAAAGTAGTTTAACCCATTAACCAGCCGACGGGGCTAATATCGTCTTACTTTCCATAAACTTTCATGTTAAGGTTGACTTTCATGTTAAAGTTGACATGATGTCACTAACATTGAATTTGGAAGTCGGTATCTGAAGGCGTTCGGTAGTTATCGCGTTACGTTACAAACAGACACACAGACAGACACGCAGAACACACCGACATAAGACGAATGTAGATTTTCGTCTTAATAAAAGATGGCAGAAAACGGCAAAGATGGTCCATTACTTTTACGAAATAGCTGTACTGTTCAACCCAGGGCGTGTTCTTTAAGACTTCGAATAGTTGCAGCAGATTTACATTACAAATGTATTTCTCTACAATAAAAGCAGTAAATAAAGCAATAAAAGCCATCATTAACGACCTTTGGGAGCTAACACCTGGTGGCTCAGTGTTCTGTCTCCTTATTAAAGCTCGCCACGCCGCAATTTTTCTATTTTATTATTTTAGAATTAGTTTAGCATAAACTCTATTACAGTATATAGTCTACAACAGGTCTGTTATTAAAGACATTGTCTTTGTATCCGACAGAGAATATGTTCACAGTCGTTCATGCTTCTTTATGAAGAGTCAACTTACCAAAAGCGTGTCATAGTCGCAATTCCTTTCGTATTCTATGTCCATGGTTTCAATGGTGATATGTGTCTCTGCCCCTAGCGGTTGTACAATGACGGAGGCGCACTCCAAGTAGTTCTCGTAGGAGTAGGGGAAGCCGAACGAGGCCACATGACCGTGTGTGCTGAAGTAATGAACTTCTTCATTGCAGGCTGAAAGGGCAGAGCAATCGGGGTTTGCAGTAATTCCAGTAATTTTTTCAAAATTCTCAGTGTCGAATGTCGATTATCACGACGTTTCGTGTCGCTTTTTGGTTAAGTTCAGAGTCGTTTTTTTTTTCAAAAATCTGTGTTGATGTCGCTTTCTCAGCTTTTTTTTCAAATATTCACTGTGTCGCGTGTCGCCATTTACCCGTTCCAAACCCCTAGCAATGTGTGGGTTTGAACAGGACTACAGCTGCCCACCGTCAAAATACAGTGTACACTAACAACACTTACGCGTCAAGTGGCTGGCTGTGACAGCAAATCAAATGAAATGATTAAAGCGGTAAGGAGTATTATAATTTTATATGTTCTGTATTTTAGTACGCTCTTTAGCAAAGAGTTGTTCCACGCCACGTGGCGCAGATCACTGATATGTCCGAAACATAACAAATGCGGCAGGACCCAAATAACCTCAAGGATATCAGTCTGTTGCCCACATCACTACATCACTATATATGGACTCCTAGTTGATAGTTCAAACATATCTGAATTCCTTTTATGTTTTGCATGCGTACTTTTACAATGCTTTTGATTCCGCACTACATGTGCTACCAATAGAGTTTGGAAGACATGACACTAGACCGATGCACGAATGAATCTGTTCTTGTACTCGTACAACCAAGGCGTCAATACATATACATGTATTCAGCTAGTCTTCTGAGAACCACCATCCCTTGCGACTTTATAATATTAATGAGTATCAGTAAATATAGCGCTTTATTTACAGAAATGTGAAATGTTAAATTGTACTGCAAAACCTTCCTTCTGCCTTCTATAGAAGGGGTCTGAAAAGGGGTTGGGTCTAGTGTTCCGCATCGCTTTTTGGCTAAATTCAGTGTCGTGTTTTTTTTAAATCTGTGTCGCTATCGCTTTTTTAGAACCTCAGTCTCGAAATCTGGGGGTCAATGTCGATTGTCGATTTTTCAAATATGCCTGTGTCGCGTGTCGCGCGTTCCAGACCCTTTATAGACGCGACGAAAGCCTACTTACAAGATATTCGACTGGCGGGAAAGCGGACGGCTTCTGAAACGTGCATCTTTGCCATCAGTTCCCAGGCGAAGAGCGTGTTGAGGGTGCGCACCCGACTCCCACACAAACCATCGTCAAAGCCACAGTCTATGCCGGCCGCTGGAGGCTCTGTAACAACGAACACGTTTTGAGGATGATTCGGGGGGGACGTGATGAATATTTCTTTTGTTTTGCACACATAATGATACACCAACGCCATTTCTACGTAAGGAAGTACCAACCAGGGCTGGTTCGCTATTACACAGGGCTGGTTCTCTGTCATATAGGGCTGGTTTACAACTACACAGGGCTGGTTTACAGCCACACAGGGCTGGTTTACAGTCACACAGGGCTGGTTTAGTGACAAGTACAGGGCTGGTTCACAGTCACACAAGGCAGGTTCACAGTCACACAGGGCTGGTTCACAGTCACACATGGCTGGTTCACAGCTACATAGGGCTGGTTCACGATTGGATACTCCCAGGCACTAAATGTTTATGCTTCAACTATTACCATCCTCGGGTGAATCGGGAATACACGTCTCCTCGGTAACGGTGATGTCATCCAGCCCAAAGTAGGCCTCATTCACGTCTCCCGCGACGGCCTCAAACCGTAGCGCTCGCTTTCCGGCCGGCATACAGACTCGGTACTCCAGCCAAGGGGTCGGGGAGGCGGCCTCGTTCAGCAGTCTCTCCACCTCCTGGTAGGTGATTGGTTCTCGGAGGTTGCTATAGACACCCTTCTCCACATCCACCCCGACAACCCTGAGCTCGAGCATCGTGTCGTACGGTTTCGTGTGAATGTTCGCCATAAACGTTATGATTGTGGCCTCGGCAAATTCTTCGCCCGGTGCTTTTAACACGGCGAGGTCGCCAGGGAGAGAGTCGATGGTCGACATTTGCATCGCACCAACTGGCAAGAAAACCAAGGAAAACGTCGTTTATAATGCAGCTCATTTTCAAAATGCCGGCTTGCTTGCCTGCTTAGAAAGCGCAATACCTGCGTGAAAGTATATCTGAAAGACAAGAATTCTTCTAAAATTGTACTCTGGGTAATATCTTTAAAGTAATTATTCTACAAAGTAGCTGAGAAAAAGGTATACTCAGGGGCGTATCCAGAATTTTTTTGGACGACCGGGAGGGGGGGGGGGTCCACGCTTCCACAGATAGCCTTATTCCTCAAAAAGATGGGGGTCCACGCCTCAAATGGCCTAAATTGTACATTAAAAAACGGGGGGGGGGGGAACCGCCCTTGTATACTTGTACCCGTATTCACAAAACAATATGGGAATTGCTTTTCCGTTTGTTTTATTTATATATATATATATATATATATATATATATATATATATATAGTCGATGTTCCTTACATACCTTTGCCGTCTAAGGCGTCGATTAAATTCCACTGCGAATCTATTGTCTGTAAGACGCTGTAGCCGCAGAGGAATGGATCATCAAACTGGCAGGCCATGTGGATCCGTGATACTGACATAACGCAAGAAATAAATGAAAACACAACTGAACAAGGTTTATCGACTACCAAGGGTCTGGAAGGGCTAAATGGGACACAGGCAAATTTGAAAATAATCGGCATTCGACATTCACCCCCAAATCCCGATACTGATGATCAGAAGAGGCGACACCGACACAGAGTTTCGAAAAACGACACTGAACTTGTCGTAAAAAATCGATATTCGACACTGAGAATTTTAAAAAATAGACACTGGACACTGGAACACCCCCCCCCCCCCCACCCCCCTCCCCCCACCTTCCCTACAACTTTCGCTTAGCGAGGGATGGTAGAGCGATGGCTACGGCAGACACACGCGCCACTGGCATAGGCTGAACGCACAATTTCGGATGATTACGCACTCTACGGTAATCTATGGTCTTCTTATCTTCATAATAAAAGACCAAACGCTCGTTGTGTGCCTATGTATGTGCGTAAATGTGTATTGAAACAAGTTTGAACATACAATGAGGTATGCAATTTAAGCAATTATCTCTCATCGCTCTACAAACCAACGATTACCTCTTCAGACAGCCCTAACAGACCGTTCCAGATAACCCTGGCGACATATATCGTCAAAAATAGACACTGCGTGCTTCGGCTCAGAAAGTGGATTCCGCATCCAGTTGCCATGCATGCGTATTGGAGGTTCAGATCCCCAGCTTCAACGTTGAAACTATTGATAGCGGTAGGTTGGCTCTATGGCATTGCTATTCGCAGAAAAAACACACAAGGCGTCTCTATCAACTTTCCTTTAAGTATTATATTATATCATGGAATGAAAACTTATACTTCGCTAGATTAAGAACAGTTTAACAGTCCTGTCTGTTAGGCTCCCCGTTCGACATGCCTGGTTGTCACGCAACAACGCCCATGACACTCGAGTGCACTTGCATTGACAAATCGGTTTATATGCCTCCATCACGTTCTGAAAAAAGTTATCTTTTGATAGTCAAGATATTTATCTGTACAAAGTGGATTTTTGCCTTTAGAAAATACTCTGTTAACCTATTATACACTATTGAAAATTATGCAGCTATAAGTTCGTATTCGCCTTTGGCGTCCTAAGCAGCGCAGCACGAGCTAGAGTTCACCCGAGACACGCGCCTGCCAGAAATTCCCCTAGAATGGTCTTTTGGTCACTCCACTATGTCCCTCACCTTGTGCGTCAATGGCACGATATAACCCCACAAGAGGAAAGTGCCGTTAAATGTCAATCAAATCATAAGGATTTCCACGCAGTTATTTAAAAGAGTTTTCTCCATACCACAACATTCAATGGAGTTGTTAATGTAACTTACAACATCTTTCA
Source organism: Arenicola marina (assembly GCA_964019135.1). Classification (NCBI taxonomy): domain Eukaryota; kingdom Metazoa; phylum Annelida; class Polychaeta; family Arenicolidae; genus Arenicola; species Arenicola marina. The sequence goes on along the minus strand of OZ025261.1, from coordinate 9,397,936 downwards.
TCCACTTCGTCGCCACCGTTCGGACAATCATCGTAACCGTCGCACACATATCTCTCTGCCACACAGCGGCCATTGCTACACTGATGGCTGGACTCGGAGCGACACTCTGAAAGAACAATAGGTGACGTCATCAGTCAATAACGTCACACATGGTGTCTCTCTGCAACACAGCGGCCATTACTACACTGATGGCTGGACTCGGAGCAACACTGGCCGAATAGGTGATGTCATCAGTTTATGATAAGCGAGTTGTCTATATTCATACCCAGAGTTCCTACGTGACGTCATTGTTCTACGCATTGTCACCAAGGCGACGATTGTTTATTGTAGGGGCCGCAGGGCAGTTCGGATCCGGATACATGATTTTAATCACCTTCATGTCGAACGCTAATGTATATTGGTCTGTGTTAAGGTAAGCTACCCATAATAGCTAGGTGAAAGAACTCTGTATTTGTGATTATTTTATGAAAGTATACCCAATTACACACCTTTTGGTGAATTTTTAGGATACTTTACCGTCCCGTTAAAAAAATATTCTCCATTTCCAAAGTATACCCCCATTTCATAAAATGACACCTACCACGAATATGTAATTTTGCTACAATTCAGCTCACTATTAAGTCATTGTCATCAGTAATAGCTCTTTGGAAAGCTTGAACCTAGTGCAATACAAGATTTATATTCAAAAATGTAAATAGTGGCCACAAAAAAATTACAGAATGGTAATAATAATTGCAATTATGCAAAATCAGGACGGTTTTTGCCAAAATGCGAAACCACCTTCACAAAATTGACTATAAATTCATCAAAAATGAAAATCTTGAGACCAAACTACTTTTAAAAACTTCTAAAAACATCGTTCTTGTAATAAAAATAAAGAAAAATATAGGTAGCCGTGCAAATTTCCAAAGAAATCCTGGAGCTTGAAAATGTTATTTCACAACATTTTTGGCGCAGCTTATGTCACACCAATTATCAGTAATTTACGCCTTGTGTTCAAATTTTAATAAACCTGGTTATATATAAGGGTCTCCGATATAATTATGATCTACACGAATGTTTCCTGAAGTATTTACAGGTTTTCTCGATGTCTTTTTCTGGAATTTTCCGAATTTATCATGGAGAGCCATTCTCGGGGAAATACGCTGTGCATGACGACACGAATTGGGCATTTCCCTGTGAATGACGTAACGAGTTAGGGATTCCCCTTTCACTGACACCCGCCGATGTTTGTCGATGTTTACCGAGGTCTTTTCTAAATCGCCGATGCTTATTATACGATGCTCTATTCATTTTACCTATGTCACCACTTCTTTTGCTGTGTTAAGACTGCGTAAAATCTCAGGGCTACAGCCCGCCGATATTTGCCGATGTTTACCGAGGTCTGCTCAAAATCGCCGAGGCTTATTATGGGTAGCTTACCTTAACACGATCATCAAAATTTGGCGTGATATTACTAGGCCTATAACATCTTCAATCCTGACTCATCCTACATTTAACGTATCCTTTGCCAAATGATAGTCAGATAGCGATGCTTCCACAATATAGAACGTGAGTATTGTCAGTGATCCACCATAAAATCAATAATTGCATTTATATAAAACACGTCTCACTGCAGGCCTTGATGTCACAACTGTGGAAATCGTTGAAATCTGGACCCGTGAAGCAGCCAGTCACGTCAAACCATGCTAGCGGGCGGCAGAATTTGTCAGCCTCATCCAGAGACTGGCCGGAAAATAAAACTTGAAAGACGTCGATCAGATGGCTGTCGAGGGATTTCCAGGGAAGGCAGGCACTCCCGTCCGCATTGTCTTTGGATCCCAGATACCGAATGGACTGACCTTGAGGGCGACAATCTCTCTCTGGAGCAAACGACAGCGTCAATCGTTAAACTATAGACACAACAATGAATGGATTTCGTTATTTGACAAATTGTTAATGTAACGAATCTCCACCATTTTGACAAATGACCGTCACAGCCTTTGACAGATGTGATACGAAACTTCCAGAACATGCCTATCTGCCCTATTTTAAGGGGTATTTCCATTCCTCGGGAATAGGCTCTTCATTTAAGGTAGTATGCTACTTTTGAAAACTTACAGTAAAAGAAAATGAAATTTTCATCAGATACATCTTTTACTTGCTTATTACAATGCAATACAAATGCATTTTCAGGGTACTTTTGTGAGATAGAAGCCTTCACTCCCTACTACACATTAACATGGCGGCCTATAAATTTTCGGGCATTTTCATCTATTTTTGAATATATACAAAACAAGACGGTGAAACATCCTGATTTTTGTGCAAGAAGCACTTTCAGCAATCGTGAACTGAACAGAATTTTAATATTAAATGACCCTGATTTGGGAAATTGCAAAGTTTTATTTTATTTATAAAGAAATTTGTTCTTTGTGATTTTGGGAACAGGACCCCCACCCCCCCATAAGAATATGCAGCACATTCAGTATGGTTCACTATTTATAGCCGCATTTCTTCAGCTAAACCTTCAAAATATCAAAGACGAAGCGTTTCGGACCATGTTCATGTTATGGACACGATCCTAGATGCTACGTCGTCAGTTACATTCAGACGGCTAAAAAGTCAGCTGAGCTGGATAATTATACCTAAAAATGAGCACGTGTTGAGTTCGACGTCATCAATTCGAACACCACTAACGCCCTCTGTCGGGCGAGTGGCCCGTATAACCACTCTGTTGACGCCTTTCGGAAGTCTGACATAGGCCGTGAGCCACTGTTCGCTAAAGGGATTTTCTGTAGCAAAAACAAGACATAAAAACAACTTAAATACACATAAACTGTTCGCTAAAGGGATTTTCTGTAGCAAAAACAAGACATAAAAACAACTTAAATACACAAACACAACAATACAGCGGCGTATCGAGAGAAGGGTTCCCCCCGCCTCCCCAATCCCCACCCCATTCTCCCCGTTGTAAATGAAAGTTACCCTCTAAAGAGAAATGCCCCGGTACCATTCTGGAATAATGTAGTCGCCATATCGTAAAATTGATATATATATGTTTCAAGAATGGGCTGTTGCACGAGAACCTTTAAATGTAAACTATGCCGCTAATTGACAGTTTAATACTAATCAGCAACCATTATTGTGAAACCAATAAGTCCTTTAATGGTCTATTATTCCTCCATCCCATCCCCATCACCGACGCTCATGCATGTATGCTTTAGCGACGATGCAGATCTTATTACTCTTTATTAAAATAGCTAGAAGTAGGACGACAATAAGATCACTTCATACCAGCAAAAGTTGTGATGACGTCATAAGTGAGGTCCTCGTCCACGCTGATGACGTCAATGGGTGAGACGGCGTCTCCCATGAAGCCGTACATGAAGACAAGACACTTGTTGGTGGTGTTCATGTAGGGCGTCACCAGCTCGGCTCTGTACTCGGGCCGCACGCCGGTCTCCAAGAAGTTCATGTAGTGACCGTCACCTGTAATAGACCGATCCATACTCTGAAACTAAGCCCCACCCACGCTTAAGTCCTTTTACCTTAATCCGGAGTATGAATTTGACAATCATAGCTGATGTGAGAAGTACTCATCTCTGAAGCAGAAAACAAAGTGACATGCTGCTTTGGTTGTCGGACTTGTGCGTCAGACATAACGCACGTAAAAGGCTTTCTTTCACCACAAGATTGGATAAAAGCCACGGTGACGTCAGTGAATGATTGACAGCCTGGATCGGTCTATTAAGATCCACTTGCATGGTTGGTTGTTCTGTGTCCGTGTAAGTTCCCTGTATGTACCTGTCATTTATTTGCAATTGCAATGCTGCAACTCAAGCTTATCGTTGTTGGTTGTACATCAGGTCGCTTTAACCACTTTTGGTCATATTGCGTCAATGGGAGAAGGAAGGGAAAGTGTTGAGGGAGATGTCTCCTGGGGGTAAACCCCCTCCTCTTTCCGAAGAAGTATATAGGAATCATTTTCCAGCGACCACACAGACACGCTTCACACAAGAAATCGGCTAAAGCTGTCATTGGATGCACAAGTAACCAATGAATTTATCGAGCATATCAGAATTATAACTATCAGAGTAAGTTTATGTAATGTATGAGCGGTTAGACAGTTGATAAACAGAATGCGGCTGTTACAGGAGTCACTGTGAGTGATAGGCGAGATATTTTGTTGCGTGGGGTGTGCCTGTCGTTTGACGTAATAATCATCATGAATCGCATGCCTACACGCGGTATCTATGGTTACGTAAAACGCTCCTCATATAATGGATAGATCAGGCGAGAAAAATGGCGCTTAGCTTGTCGCCGAAATGTAAACATCGATGATTTGCCTCAAGATACACCGCTTCCAACGACCTCATTGAACGGACCACATGCATCATGGAGTGATATCTTATCTTTAACTATAATATGATTTTATAGTTACGATTGCATGGACCGAAGCAAACAGAGATATGTTCACATATCTCTGTTTCGAAAAATTAATTTCTTTACTCCCAGGCCACGATAAAGTTGGAAAACTCCCCGCGTACAATCAAAGGACGATTTCCTGATTCACGATTCACGCCGTCAGCCAATGCCCCCCATGGCTGCAGGCCCACGTGTGATTGTTGACAAATATTCGCTCTGGCTCTGCGCGCGACGTGAGCCGTTAACAACTTCCGCCAAGACCAGCGGCGAGTGAGCGGGCGATTCGAAATTTGTTGTGTGGGAAAGGATGGACAAGTCATGGAACATCGAGTCTGTTGAATGATATCAACGGTGCTACCCTGTACATAACGTCTATGGAGTTAAAAAATACTGGATTTGGCGGTGAGTGTTGCTTAGTTTGTTTCACAGAGATGCGGTTAGACGGCAACCTAAGGCGTTCCGCGGTCATAGGCTTTCTTGGTGGCTATAGACGGGCCCTGTCAGATTTTTTCCCGTCCTACAGCCACAGAACTGGGGCTATGTTCACACCAACTCGATGCTTCACGCACGAACAGCCCAGCCAGCCGGTTCCCAACACTCAAACGTTGACCACAATGGGCGCATTTGTTTGGGCCAGGTTCGGTATCCCGCCCGAAACCCGCAACACGTGACAGGGAACTTCCGGGTGTGGCGACAGGGATATGCCCATTCCAATGAAATGCACACCCTGGGGCCGGAGCCGGGTCCCCCCCGCCCCCCACTGGATCCGCCTTGCCAAAACACCTGCACCGGAAACAGAACCCGAGAGAAATGTGTAGCCCTATTGTGTTCAAAGTAAAAAGCCGTTCCATTTAGTAGCGCACGACTGCCTTCAGCCACACAGACTTAGACACAGGGGCGGATCTAGGAATTTGCCAAGGGGGGTTGCCCTCTGAAAACTTCCGACCGAGGGGTATGCTCTCTGTAAAACTTGCGACCGGGGGGGGGGGGGTGGGGGGCGGCTTGGGCTTGGAGAACCAACAGTGTATGTTCATTTTCCCAAGGGGGGGGGGGGAGCTGCTCTCTGAAGACTTGGGACTTTAGCACAGATGTTAACATGTATGTTGTATGTTCTGGTTCCCAAGCGGGGGGGGGAGCGTTGCAACCCCCCTAACCCCCCCCCCCTAGATCCGCCACTGTAGACATAATATCTAATGTAAAACGATATCCAAGAAGAGCACTTATATATATCTTACTTCGGCCCGAAGTGAAGTCGTCACCAGTTGCCCTCTCGAAGACGTCGGTAGAATTGTTCCCAGATACCACCTCACAGTCCTCAGACTCGAAATCACAAAAGAACGATTCCTGTTCTGGAACACAAGATCAGTTTTATATTAAAACAATACGATTCTTCAAATCATGGCGGCCATATTGGCGGCCACATTGGATGTTTGTCCAATTATACTTTTTCCCTTGGACCTGTTCATAATGACAACAGTGTCACCCAAACGCCAGAAGCATATATATGTATCACTTCATTGCGGGTCTAGGGACCCAAGTGCTCATACCCAACCTGGACACCACAATCACCCAACACTGACACCATAATCCTCCCACATTGACCTAGACACGACAATCCCCTAGTACTGACCTAGACACCACAATATCCCAACACTGACCTAGACACCATAATCCTCCCACATTGACCTAGACACGACAATCCCCCAGTACTGACCTAGACACCACAATATCCCAACACTGACCTAGACACCATAATCTTCCCACATTAACCTAGACACCACAATCACCCAACACTGACCTAGACACCACAATACCCCAACACTGACCTAGACACCACAATATCCCAACACTGACCTAGACACCACAATCTTCTAACACCGACCTAGACACCACAATCCCCCAACATTAACCTTGACACCACAATCTTCTAACACTGACCTAGACACCATAATTCCGCAACATTGACCTTGACACCACAATCTTCTAACACTGACCTAGACACCATAATCCCGCAGCACTGACCTAGACAGCGATGTCGCCTGTAGTAGCGGGCGCTTTCCGGGGCTGTACAGTTGACCTCCCTGTCGGCTGTCTCCGCGGTCAGTGACGTCAGCACACAGTCCTGGGTCAGCCTGTCGTAGACGACGGCGCTGCAGGAATCTGACTCCAGTCTCACACACAACAGCTTACAGGCGGCCAACGTGGTGTGCCGGTAGAGGGCGCTAAAGACCGCTCCGGTTGTGACGGCGCAGACGTTTGGGAAGAGTTCAAAGGTCAACTCGCACGTGGCATCTTCGTTAAAATATAAATAGAAATATATGTTAAGGAGGGTTTGCTCATTGATTGTATTAAAGAATAGCAATAGCTTGATCGGATGATGTTAAAAATTATACCATCAAATGTTCTACGACAAGAGCCTTGGGGAGTGGTGGCTAAGACTGATGACGGGGGAGAGGGGGAGAGGGGGAGAGACGCTTGTACAAAATACCCAGATTAACTCTTAACGGTGACATTATCTGATATAGGTAGGAGAATCGGGGGCAGCTCCCCACCCCCCAGCCCCCTCAATAACAATGATGACGGGGACGCCCCCCCCCCTACACATATACCCACCCCAAGGCCACCAACCCTGTATCTCCACCTATGATACATTCCACATGGTTTGCAGAATTAATCTGTGCACCAATATTACAAACCCGGAGCCCGACGCCCATATGCCGCAGTGTACGACTGGATGATGACGTCATAGAGTCCTCGTTCCTGAAGGGCGGTGAATCTGAAGCATGGTAACCATGACAACCAGCATAGCCAATCAGATCCTTACAGCTTGTCCAATCGAGTAAAAGAGACTTCTAGCATCGCATTCTTGCTCTTGTTCAGTGAAAAAGGATGATCTTGCCATAGTTTGGCGAAATTATATTAGCTTGCCACCAATTAGTGAAAAATATTACATTTTGCTACAAATTAGGGAAAATAGGTGATCTTGGCACAGCTTAATTACTTTTTCAAATAGATAATATGGCCACACTTTATTAGAACAGATGATCTTACCACAGCTTGGTGAAATATATGGATACTCTTGACGTATCCAGAGGTAGAGGTATGCTTAACCATTGTGCCGAAGCCAATATATATAATTCGTCATTCCGAAGCCATTAAGTCGTCATTGCTTGTACGTACTTGTTTGGGCCCGCCCAATAGCTCAGCGGGTTAGAGCGCTTGAGCGCTCTGGCCACCTCAGAACCTAACGACACGTGGACCGATGGTTCGAGCCCCGCTGTGGTTATGTCTATGTGGCCGCAGGATGAATATCCTACGTCCGTCTCCACAAGGAGTAAGTGGTTACCCCGGGGGGACATGGCTCCACTCTCCCTACCTTCTCCCATTAACGCCATATGACCAAAAGTGGTTAAAGCGTCCTGAATATACAATCAACCAACAAACCAACTAACGTACCTGTATGGGTTTTGGTTACAGATGGTGACGGCTGGGAACCTTAGTGTCGGCGTGTACTCCACCACCAGATCGACCTGAGACGGCCAGGAGTAGTAGTCGATCAGCTTCGTGGCCACTAGGTAGACGAAAAGGCCGAAAGCCGATACGCTGACAATGCCCCATGCAGCTCTATAGTTAAGGCACAAAACACACATTTGTAATTATTGCGTAAACGGCGCCACATCTCTCAGTCTGAGATATGCACTGGGGCGAAACCACACGGGGATCACACGGGGATCACACGGGAACCACACCTGAACCACACGGCGATCACACGGCTACCACACGGGAACCACACGGGGACCAACCGTAGGCGTCATGACCATTGTATCTGCCGTAATTGTTGCTAATATCTCGTATCTTTACAGTTGGGTCGGTACGGGGTTCAGCCCTGTCTGTGCGTCGGTACCTGTGAAATAACTCTTGGAAATGTGATGCCCAAGCCACGTGTGGTTTATAGATACCGCCCCTGGGGCAATATTTATAATCTCGACATGGAATGATTAATACCTGAGCGACATTATGGATACCGCCACTGGGGCAATATTCACAATGTCGCTAGGGAAGGATTAATACCCTAGCAACATTATGGATAACCGCCAATGGGGCAATGTTCATAATAGGGCTAGAGGATTAATATGGATAGGTGCTACCTAAAAAATGCGAGTGCATATTTATTAACTCAGATATTCCGTGGGGATATTTCTAGATGAATATTCAAAATAAATCCCACTTCGGCTTGCCATAATGCAGATCTATGGCGGGATGAGGTATACCATGCACGTGCTTGCAGCATATCATCTGGTTGCTTAGCAACTCCCATTGTCATTTTGATAACATTTTGACGTCACAACTACTTATTATAGCCGTGACAGAGGTAATATTTGTTGAAATAGGCAAGTTTCATTGATAACTATACACACATGTCTTACATGTCTTCGACGAAAAAAAAAACACGCATGCCTACACAACATGCGATCTTTTCCGCTTTCCACAGTGGAGGTCGACTTCCGGTGGTTTTCACCAGCTCATAACAGTATGAGATTCAGATATAGATCTTGTCATTTTTTTACGTGTGGTAGCTCGGTACGCTCGCTAATAATACCCTAGCCGGGGCCAGTAGGAGTGATAATATTGGTTGCTTTACCCTCCTACCTTCTGGTGATCGAACTTTCCCGCTCAAATATGTACTTCACGCCGTGCAGTGTGGTCTCCTGGCTGAAATCCTTGATTTCTCCTGAAACACAGACAGAGAACTGTCGAAGTCTATTATCCAGAGCCATAGGTAAGCGCAGACTGTTGTCCAGAAACATATGTAAGCGCAGACAATTATCTAGAGCCATAGGTGAGCGTAGACTATTATCCAGAGCCATAGATAAGCACAAACTATTATCCTGAGCCATAGGTAAGCGCAGGCGATTATCCAGAGCCATAGATAAGCGCAGCCTGGTGGCCATAGCCATAGGTAAGCGCAGACTATTATTCAGAGCCATAGGTAAGCGCAGTCTATTATATATAGCAATAGGTAAGCGCAGACTTATCCAGATCCATAGGTAAGCGTAGACTATTATCCAGAGCGATAGGTAAGCGTAAACTATTTTCCAGAGCCATAGATAAGCGCAGACTATTATCCAGAGCCATAGATAGGCGCAGACTATTATCCAGAGCCATAGGTAAGCGCAGACTATTATCCAGAGCCATAGGTAACCGCAGACTATTATCCAGAGCCATAGGTAAGCGCAGCCTGGTAGCCATAGCCATAGGTAAGCGCAGGCGATTATCCAGAGCCATAGGTAAGCGCAGCCTGGTAGCCACAGCCATAGGTAAGAGCAGACTATTATCCAGAGCCATAGGTAAGCGCAGTCTATTATACATAGCAATAGGTAAGCGCAGAGTATTATCCAGAGCCATAGGTAAGCGTAGACTATTATCCAGAGCCATAGGTAAGCGTAGACTATTATCCAGAGCCATAGATAAGCGCAGACTATTATCCAGAGCCATATATAAGCGCAGACTATTATTCAGAGCCATAGGTAAGCGCAGACTATTATCCAGAGCCATAGATAAGCGCAGACTATTATCCAGAGCCATAGATAAGCGCAGACTATTATCCAGAGCCATAGGTAAGCGCAGACTATTATCCAGAGCCATATATAAGCGCAGACGATTATCCAGAGCCATAGGTAAGCGCAGCCTGGCAGCCATAGCCATAGGTAAGCTCAGACTATTATCCAGAGCCACAGGTAAGCGCAGACTATTATCCAGAGCCATAGGTAAGCGCAGACTATTATCCAGAGCCATACGTAAGCTCAGACTATTATCCAGAGCCATAGGTAAGCGTAGACTATTATCCAGAGCCATAGGTAAGCGCAGACTATATCCGAAGCCATACGTAAGCTCAGACTATTATCCAGAGCCATAGGTAAGCGTAGACTATTATCCAGAGCCATAGATAAGCGCAGACTATTATCCAGAGCCATAGATAAGCGCATACTATTATCCAGAGCTATAGGTAAGCGCAGACGATTAACCAGAGCCATAGGTAAGCGCAGCCTGCTAGCCATAGCCATAGGTAAGCGCAGACTATTCGCCAGAGCCATAGGTAAGCGCAGACTATTATCCAGAGCTATAGGTAAGCGCAATCTGTTATACATAGCAATAGGTAGGCGCAGACTATTATCCAGAGCCATAGGTAAGCGTAAACTAATATCCAGAGCCATATGTAAGCGCAGACGATTATCCAGAGGCATAGGTAAGCGCAGCCTGGCAGCCATAGCCATAGGTAAGCTCAGACTATTATCCAGACCCATAGGTAAGCGCAGACTATTATCCAGCGCCATAGGTAAGCTCAGACTATTATCCAGACCCATAGGTAAGCGCAGACTATTATCCAGACCCATACGTAAGCGCAGACTATTATTCAGAGCCATAGGTAAGCGCAGACTATTATCCACAGCCATAGGTAAGCGCAGACTATTATCCAGAGCCATATGTAAGCGCAGACGATTATCCAGAGCCATAGTTGAGCGCAGCCTGGGAGCCATAGCCATAGGTAAGCGCAGACTATTAGCTAGAGCCATAAGTAAGCGAAGACTATTATCCAGAGCCATATGTAAGCACAGACTGGTAGCCATAGATAAGCGCAGACTATTAGCCAGAGCCATAGGTATGCGCAGACTATTATCCAGAGCCATAGGTAAGCGCAGCCTGGTAGCCATAGCCATAGGTAAGCTCCGACTATTATCCAGAGCCATAGGTAAGCGCAGACTATCATCCAGAGCCATAGGTAAGCGCAGCCTGGCAGCCATAGCCATAGATAGGCGTAGACTATTATCCAGAGCCATAGGTAAGCGCAGACTATTATCCAGAGCCATAGATAAGCGCAGACTATTATCCAGAGCAATGGATAAGCGCAGACTATTATCCAGAGCCATAGGTAAGCGTAGACTATTATCCAGAGCCATAGGTAAGCGCAGACTATTATCCAGAGCCATAGGTAAGCGCAGACTATTATCCAGAGCCATAGGTAAGCGCAGACGATTATCCAGAGCCATAGGTAAGCGGAGCCAGGTAGCCATGGCCATAGGTATTCGCAGACTATTATCCAGAGCCATAGATAAGCGCATACTATTATCCAGAGCCATAGGTAAGCGCAGACTATTATTCAGAGCCATAGGTAAGCGCAGACTATTATCCAGAGCCATAGGTAAGTGCAGACTATTATCCAGAGCCATATGTAAGAGCAGACGATTATCCAGAGCCATAGGTAATCGCAGCCTGGCAGCCATAGCCATAGGTAAGCTCAGACTATTATCCAGACCCATAGGTAAGCGCAGACTATTATCCAGAGCCATAGGTAAGCGCAGACTATTATCCATAGCCATGGGTAAGCTCAGACTATTATCCAGAGCGATAGGTAAGCGTAGACTATTATCCAGAGCCATGGATAAGCGCAGACTATTATCCAGAGCCATAGGTTAGCGCGCACTATTAGCCAGAGCCATAAGTAAGCGCAGACTATTATCCAGAGCCATATGTAAGCGCAGACTGGTAGCCATAGCTAAGCGCAGACTATTAGCCAGAGCCATAGGTAAGCGCAGACTATTATCCAGAGCCAAAGGTAAGCGCAGCCTGGTAGCCATAGCCAAAGCCATAGGTAAGCTCCGACTATTATCCAGAGCCATGGGTAAGCGTAGACTATTATCCAGAGCCATAGGTAAGCATAGACTATTATCCAGAGCCATAGATAAGCGCAGACCATTATCCAGACCCATAGATAAGCGCAGACTATTATCCAGAGCCATAGGTAAGCGCAGACTATTATCCAGAGCCATAGGTAAGGGCAGACTATTATCCAGAGCCATATGTAGCGCAGACGATTATCCAGAGCCATAGGTAAGCGCAACCTGGTAGCCATAGCAATAGGTAAACGCAGACTATTAGCCAGAGCCATAGGTAAGCGCAGACTATTATCCAGAGCCATAGATAAGCGCAGACTGTTATCCAGATCCATAGGTAAGCGCAGCCTGGTAGCCATAGCCATAGGTAAGCTCCGACTATTATCCAGAGCCATAGGTAAGCGCAGACTATCATCCAGAGCCATAGGTAAGCGCAGCCTGGCAGCCATAGCCATAGATAAGCATAGACTATTATCCAGAGCCATAGGTAAGCGCAGACTATTATCCAGAGCCATAGGTAAGCGCAGACTATTATCCAGAGCCATAGATAAGCGCAGACTATTATCCAGAGCAATGGATAAGCGCAGACTATTATCCAGAGCCATAGGTAAGCGTAGACTATTATCCAGAGCCATAGGTAAGCGCAGACTATCATCCAGAGCCATAGGTAAGCGCAGACTATTATCCAGAGCCATAGGTAAGCGCAGACGATTATCCAGAGCCATAGGTAAGCGGACCCAGGTAGCCATGGCCATAGGTATTCGCAGACTATTATCCAGAGCCATAGATAAGCGCATACTATTATCCAGAGCCATAGGTAAGCGCAGACTATTATTCAGAGCCATAGGTAAGCGCAGACTATTATCCAGAGCCATAGGTAAGTGCAGACTATTATCCAGAGCCATATGTAAGCGCAGACGATTATCCAGAGCCATAGGTAAGCGCAGCCTGGCAGCCATAGCCATAGGTAATCTCAGACTATTATCCAGACCCATAGGTAAGCGCAGACTATTATCCAGAGCCATAGGTAAGCGCAGACTATTATCCATAGCCATGGGTAAGCTCAGACTATTATCCAGAGCGATAGGTAAGCGTAGACTATTATCCAGAGCCATGGATAAGCGCAGACTATTATCCAGAGCCATAGGTTAGCGCGCACTATTAGCCAGAGCCATAAGTAAGCGCAGACTATTATCCAGAGCCATATGTAAGCGCAGACTGGTAGCCATAGCTAAGCGCAGACTATTAGCCAGAGCCATAGGTAAGCGCAGACTATTATCCAGAGCCAAAGGTAAGCGCAGCCTGGTAGCCATAGCCAAAGCCATAGGTAAGCTCCGACTATTATCCAGAGCCATAGGTAAGCGTAGACTATTATCCAGAGCCATAGGTAAGCATAGACTATTATCCAGAGCCATAGATAAGCGCAGACCATTATCCAGACCCATAGATAAGCGCAGACTATTATCCAGAGCCATAGGTAAGCGCAGACTATTATCCAGAGCCATAGGTAAGGGCAGACTATTATCCAGAGCCATATGTAGCGCAGACGATTATCCAGAGCCATAGGTAAGCGCAACCTGGTAGCCATAGCAATAGGTAAACGCAGACTATTAGCCAGAGCCATAGGTAAGCGCAGACTATTATCCAGAGCCATAGATAAGCGCAGACCGTTATCCAGATCCATATGTAAGCGCAGACGATTATCCAGAACCATAGGTAAGCGCAGCCAGGTAGCCATAGCCATAGGTATTCGCAGACTATTATCCAGAGCCATAGATAAGCGCAGACTATTATCCAGAGCCATAGGTAAGCGCAGACTATTATTCAGAGCCATAGGTAAGCGCAGACGATTATCCAGAGCCATAGGTAAGCGCAGACTATTATCCAGAGCCATATGTAAGCGCAGACGATTATCCAGAGCCATAGGTAAGCGCAGACTATTATCCAGAGCCAAAGGTAAGCGCAGTCTGGTAGCCATAGCCATAGCCATAGGTAAGCTCCGACTATTATCCAGAGCCATAGGTAAGCGTAGACTATTATCCAGAGCCATAGGTACGCGTAGACTATTATCCAGAGCCATGGATAAGCGCAGACTATTATCCAGAGCCATAGGTAAGCGCAACCTGGTAGCCATAGCCATAGGTAAGCGCAGACTGTTAGCCATAGCCATAGGTATTCGCAGACTATTATCCAGAGCCATAGATAAGCGCAGACGATTATCCAGAGCCATAGGTAAGCGCAGCCTGGCAGCCATAGCCATAGGTAAGCTCAGACTATTATCCAGACCCATGGGTAAGCGCAGACTATTATCCAGAGCCATAGGTAAGCGCAGACTATTATCCATAGCCATTCGTAAGCTCAGACTATTATCCAGAGCGATAGGTAAGCGTAGACTATTATCCAGAGCCATGGATAAGCGCAGACTATTATCCAGAGCCATAGGTAAGAGTAGACTATTATCTAGAGCCATAGGTAAGCGCAGACTATTATCCAGAGCCATTGGTATGCGCAGACTATTATCCAGCGCCATAGGTAAGCGTAGACTATTATCTAGAGCCATAGGTAAGCGCAGACTATTATCCAGAGCCATAGGTAAGCGCAACCTGGTAGCCATAGCCATAGGTAATCGCAGACTATTAGCCATAGCCATAGGTATTCGCAGACTATTATCCAGAGCCATAGATAAGCGCAGACGATTATCCAGAGCCATAGGTAAGCGCAGCCTGGCAGCCATAGCCATAGGTAAGCTCAGACTATTATCCAGACCCATGGGTAAGCGCAGACTATTATCCAGAGCCATAGGTAAGCGCAGACTATTATCCATAGCCATGGGTAAGCTCAGACTATTATCCAGAGCGATAGGTAAGCGTAGACTATTATCCAGAGCCATGGATAAGCGCAGACTATTATCCAGAGCCATAGGTAAGCGTAGACTATTATCTAGAGCCATAGGTAAGCGCAGACTATTATCCAGAGCCATAGGTATGCGCAGACTATTATCCAGAGCCATAGGTAAGCGTAGACTATTATCTAGAGCCATAGGTAAGCGCAGACTATTATCCAGAGCCATAGGTAAGCGCAGACTATTATCCAGAGCCATAGGTGAGCGCAGCCTGGTAGCCATAGCCATAGGTAAGCGCAGACTATTATCTAGAGCCATAATTAAGCGAAGACTATTATCCAGAGCCATATGTAAGCACAGACTGGTAGCCATAGGTAAGCGCAGACTATTAGCCAGAGCCATAGGTAAGCGCAGACTATTATCAAGAGCCATAGGTAAGCGCAGCCTGGTAGCCATAGCCATAGACATAGGTAAGCGTAGACTATTATCCAGAGCCATAGGTAAGCGCAGACTATTATCCAGAGCCATAGGTAAGCGCAGGTCATTATCCAGAGCCATAGGTAAGCGCAGGCTATTATCCAGAGCCATAGGTAAGCGCAGACTATTATCCAGAGCCATAGGTAAGCGCAGACTGTCATCCAGAGCCATATGTAAGCGCAGATGATTATCCAGAGCCATAGGTAAGCGCAGCCTGGCAGCCATAGCCGTAGGTAAGCTCAGACTATTATCCAGACCCATAGGTAAGCGCAGACTATTATCCAGAGCCATAGGTAAGCGCAGACTATTGTCCATAGCCATTCGTAAGCTCAGACTATTATCCAGAGCGATAGGTAAGCGTAGACTATTATCCAGAGCCATGGATAAGCGCAGACTATTATCCAGAGCCATAGGTAAGCGTAGACTATTATCCAGAGCCATAGGTAAGCGCAGACTATCATCCAGAGCCATAGGTAAGCGCAGACTATTATCCAGAGCCATAGGTAAGCGCAGACGATTATCCAAAACCATAGGTAAGCGCAGCCAGGTAGCTATAGCCATAGGTATTCGCAGACTATTATCCAGAGCCATAGATAAGCGCATACTATTATCCAGAGCCATAGGTAAGCGAAGACTATTATTCAGAGCCATAGGTAAGCGCAGACTATTATCCAGAGCCATAGGTAAGCGCAGACTATTATCCAGAGCCATAGGTAAGCGCAGACGATTATCCAGAGGCATAGGTAAGCGCAGCCTGGCAGCCATAGCCATAGGTAAGCTCAGACTCTTATCCAGACCCATAGGTAAGCGCAGACTATTATCCAGAGCCATAGGTAAGCGCAGACTATTATCCATAGCCATGGGTAGGCTCAGACTATTATCCAGAGCGATAGGTAAGCGTAGACTATTATCCAGAGCCATGGATAAGCGCAGACTATTATCCAGAGCCATAGGTAAGCGCAGACTATTAGCCAGAGCCACAAGTAAGCGCAGACTATTATCCAGAGCCATATGTAAGCGCAGACTGCTGGCCATAGCTAAGCGCAGACTATTAGCCAGAGCCATAGGTAAGCGCAGACTATTATCCAGAGCCAAAGGTAAGCGCAGTCTGGTAGCCATGGCCATAGGTAAGCTCCGACTATTATCCAGAGCCATAGGTAAGCGTAGACTATTATCCAGAGCCATAGGTAAGCGTAGACTATTATCCAGAGCCATGGATAAGCGCAGACTATTATCCAGAGCCATAGGTAAGCGCAACCTGGTAGCGATAGCCATAGGTAAGCGCAGACTATTAGCCATAGCCATAGGTATTCGCAGACTATTATCCAGAGCCATAGATAAGCGCAGACTATTATCCAGAGCCATAGGTAAGCGCAGACTATTATTCAGAGCCATAGGTAAGCGCAGACTATTATCCAGAGCCATAGGTAAGCGCAGACAATTATCCAGAGCCATATGTAAGCGCAGACGATTATCCAGAGCCATAGGTAAGCGCAGCCTGGCAGCCATAGCCATAGGTAAGCTCAGACTATTATCCAGACCCATAGGTAAGCGCAGACTATTATCCAGAGCCATAGGTAAGCTCAGACTATTATCCAGACCCATAGGTAAGCGCAGACTATTATCCAGAGCCATATGTAAGCGCAGACGATTATCCAGAGCCATAGGTCAGCGCAGCCTGGTAGCCATAGCCATAGGTAAGCGCAGACTATTATCCAGAGCCATAGGTAAGCGCAGACTATTATCCAGAGCCATATGTAAGCGCAGACGATTATCCAGAGCCATGGGTGAGCGCAGCTTGGTAGCCATAGCCATAGGTAAGCGCAGACTATTATCCAGAGCCATAGGTGAGCGCAGCCTGGTAGCCATAGCCATAGGTAAGCGCAGACTATTATCCAGAGCCATAGGTAAGCGCAGACTATTATCCAGAGCCATAGGTAAGCGCAGACTATTATCCAGAGCCATAGGTAAGCGCAGACTATTAGCTAGAGCCATAAGTAAGCGAAGACTATTATCCAGCGCCATATGTAAGCACAGACTGGTAGCGATAGCCATAGGTAAGCGCAGATTGTTATCCAGAGCCATATGTAAGCGCAGACGATTATCCAGAGCCATAGGTAAGCGCAGCCAGGTAGCCATAGCCATAGGTATTCGCAGACTATTATCCAGAGCCATAGATAAGCGCAGACTATTATCCAGAGCCATAGGTAAGCGCAGACTATTATCCAGAGCCATATGTAAGCGCAGACGATTATCCAGAGCCATAGGTAAGCGCAGCCTGGCAGCCATAGCCATAGGTAAGCTCAGACTATTATCCAGACCCATAGGTAAGCGCAGACTATTATCCAGAGCCATAGGTAAGCGCAGACTATTATCCATAGCCATGGGTAAGCTCAGACTATTATCCAGAGCGATAGGTAAGCGTAGACTATTATCCAGAGCCATGGATAAGCGCAGACTATTATCCAGAGCCATAGGTAAGCGCAGACTATTAGCCAGAGCCATAAGCAAGCGCAGACTATTATCCAGTGCCATATGTAAGCGCAGACTGGTAGCCATAGCTAAGCGCAGACTATTAACCAGAGCCATAGGTAAGCGCAGACTATTATCCAGAGCCAAAGGTAAGCGCAGTCTGGTAGCCATAGCCATAGCCATATGTAAGCTCCGACTATTATCCAGAGCCATAGGTAAGCGTAGACTATTATCCAGAGCCATAGGTAAGCGTAGACTATTATCCAGAGCCATGGATAAGCGCAGACTATTATCCAGAGACATAGGTAAGCGCAGACTATTATCCAGAGACATAGGTAAGGGCAGACTATTATCCAGAGCCATATGTATCGCAGACGATTATCCAGAGCCATAGGTAAGCGCAACCTGGTAGCCATAGCCATAGGTAAGCGCAGACTATTAGCCATAACCATAGGTATTCGCAGACTATTATCCAGAGCCATAGGTAAGCGCAGACTATTATTCAGAGCCATAGGTAAGCGCAGACTATTATCCAGAGCCATAGGTAAGCGCAGACTATTATCCAGAGCCATATGTAAGCGCAGACGATTATCCAGAGCCATAGGTAAGCGCAGCCTGGCAGCCATAGCCATAGGTAAGCTCAGACTATTATCCAGACCCATAGGTAAGCGCAGACTATTATCCAGAGCCATAGGTAAGCTCAGACTATTATCCAGACACATAGGTAAGCGCAGACTATTATCCAGACCCATAGGTAAGCGCAGACTATTATTCAGAGCCATAGGTAAGCGCAGACTATTATCCAGAGCCATAGGTAAGCGCAGACTATTATTCAGAGCCATATGTAAGCGCAGACGATTATCCAGAGCCATAGGTGAGCGCAGACTATTAGCCACAGCCATAGGTAAGCGCAGACTATTATCCAGAGCCATAGGTGAGCGCAGCCTGGTAGCCATAGCCATAGGTAGGCGCAGACTATTATCCAGAGCCATAGGTAAGCGCAGACTATTATCCAGAGCCATAGGTAAGCGCAGACTATTATCCAGAGCCATAGGTAAGCGCAGACTATTAGTTAGAGCCATAAGTAAGCGAAGACTATTATCCAGCGCCATATGTAAGCACAGACTGGTAGCGATAGCCATAGGTAAGCGCAGACTATTATCCAGAGCCATATGTAAGCGCAGACGATTATCCAGAGCCATAGGTAAGCGCAGCCTGGCAGCCATATCCATAGGTAAGCTCAGACTATTATCCAGACCCATAGGTAAGCGCAGACTATTATCCAGAGCCATAGGTAAGCGCAGACTATTATCCATAGCCATGGGTAAGCTCAGACTATTATCCAGAGCGATAGGTAAGCGTAGACTATTATCCAGAGCCATGGATAAGCGCAGACTATTATCCAGAGCCATAGGTAAGCGCAGACTATTAGCCAGAGCCATAAGTAAGCGCAGACTATTATCCAGATCCATATGTAAGCGCAGACTGGTAGCCATAGCTAGGCGCAGACTATTAGCCAGAGCCATAGGTAAGCGCAAACTATTATCCAGAGCCATAGGTAAGCGCAGACTATTATCCAGAGCCATAGATAAGCGCAGACTATTATCCAGAGCAATGGATAAGCGCAGACTATTATCCAGAGCCATAGGTAAGCGCAGACTATTATCCAGAGCCATAGGTAAGCGCAGACTATTATTCAGAGCCATAGGTAAGCGCAGACTATTATCCAGAGCCATAGGTAAGCGCAGACTATTATCCAGAGCCATATGTAAGCGCAGACGATTATCCAGAGCCATAGGTAAGCGCAGCCTGGCAGCCATAGCCATAGGTAAGCTCAGACTATTATCCAGACTCATAGGTAAGCGCAGACTATTATCCAGAGCCATAGGTAAGCGCAGACTATTATCCAGAGCCATATGTAAGCGCAGACGATTATCCAGAGCCATAGGTGAGCGCAGCCTGGTAGCCATAGCCATAGGTAAGCGCAGACTATTATCCAGAGCCATAGGTAAGCGCAGACTATTATCCAGAGCCATATATAAGCGCAGACGATTATCCAGAGCCATAGGTGAGCGCAGCCTGGTAGCCATAGCCATAGGTAAGCGCAGACTATTATCCAGAGCCATAGGTGAGCGCAGCCTGGTAGCCATAGCCATAGGTAAGCGCAGACTATTATCCAGAGCCATAGGTAAGCGCAGACTATTATCCAGAGCCATAGGTAAGCGCAGACTATTATCCAGAGCCATAGGTAAGCGCAGACTATTATCCAGAGCCATAGGTAAGCGCAGACTATTAGCTAGAGCCATAAGTAAGCGAAGACTATTATCCAGCGCCATATGTAAGCACAGACTGGTAGCGATAGCCATAGGTAAGCGCAGACTATTATCCAGAGCCATATGTAAACGCAGACGATTATCCAGAGCCATAGGTAAGCGCAGCCTGGCAGCCATAGCCATAGGTAAGCTCAGACTATTATCCAGACCCATAGGTAAGCGCAGACTGTTATCCAGAGCCATAGGTAAGCGCAGACTATTATCCATAGCCATGGGTAAGCTCAGACTATTATCCAGAGCGATAGGTAAGCGTAGACTATTATCCAGAGCCATGGATAAGCGCAGACTATTATCCAGAGCCATAGGTAAGCGCAGACTATTAGCCAGAGCCATAAGTAAGCGCAGACTATTATCCAGAGCCATATGTAATCGCAGACTGGTAGCCATAGCTCGGCGCAGACTATTAGCCAGAGCCATAGGTAAGCGCAAACTATTATCCAGAGCCAAAGGTAAGCGCAGTCTGGTAGCCATAGCCATAGCCATAGGTAAGCTCCGACTATTATCCAGAGCCATAGGTAAGCGTAGACTATTATCCAGAGCCATAGGTAAGCGTAGACTATTATCCAGAGGCATGGATAAGCGCAGACTATTATCCAGAGCCATAGGTAAGCGCAGACTATTATCCAGAGCCATAGGTAAGGGCAGACTATTATCCAGAGCCGTATGTAGCGCAGACGATTATCCAGAGCCATAGGTAAGCGCAACCTGGTTGCCATAGCCATAGGTACCCTCAGACTATTATTCAGAGCCATAGGTAAGCGCAGACTATTATCCATAGCCATAGGTAAGCTCATACTATCATCCAGAGCCATGGGTAAGCGCAGCCTGGTAGCCATAGCCATATGTAAGCTTGGACTATTATCCAGAGCCATGGGTAAGCGCAGCCTGGTAGCCATAGCCATATGTAAGCTTGGACTATTATCCAGAGCCATGGGTAAGCGCAGCCTGGTAGCCATAGCCATATGTAAGCTTGGACTATTATCCAGAGCCATGGGTAAGCGCAGCCTGGTAGTTATAGCCATAGGTAAGCGCAGACTATTATACAAGCCATATCTAAGGAAGGATACACCGCCATATCAAATCGGAGGCTGTAAGGTTTGATGGATAAACCACGAAAATATAATTGATTTGATCCTATTTGAAGCGCCCTGAAAGTTTTCCCCGGGTGCAGAGCAGCAGTTTGGGCGCAGGAACAGAGCATCACTAAGCAAACGGAAGGTTGGTGGTGAAGGACAACGATCTAGGTTGTCAATCATTGACTGACGTCACACGTCACTTTCTTGTCAGTTTCAGATATGAGTAGGCCTACTTTTCACTTGTGTCTACCGTTGGCTATGATGCACCGTTTCACACTCCGAGCTATGCCCGTCCACACTTCAAACTGTGGGGGGGTGGAGGGGGGGACACCCCCTCAGAATAGCGAATCCCCCATCTCGCGAATGTGGAGGAATTCGCAGACTGCTATAACGGGCGGTGGTAAATAGGCAAAGGGTCTTCGCGTTAAACCATTGTACAGATAACGTTCTCCAAGAATTCCTGGAGGCTAATCGAGGAGATCGGAAAAGGTACCCCCCCCCCCCTCTCTGTTGGAAAGTATTTCCAGGGAGTGGTGTGTGACGAGGCGTGAAGGGAGGGGAGTCGGGGGGGGTGGGGGTTGGTGGTCGGGCCCTAAACCGAACTCGGCCTAGTTCACTCTTAGTACTAATGTGACCTTAACCGTCACCCATGTTCATCGATGCGTAAGTGTGTTGCATCAGAATAAACTTTCATGGGCCCATGTGTGCCCTACCCTTATTGCAATGTCGTTTTCATACAAGGCCAGTCCCTTTATAACTCGCTCGTTTAATCAAGACCTGCCAAGGACGCATGACCGATGTAATGAAAAACTGTTAGGCCCAAACAAAGAATTCTTGTCGACGGCGCGATGCAGTTTTCCATTCTTTCTTCCAGCAAGCTGGGCTAAACATTAGGGGTTGGTCCCTGTAAAATAGGCGCTCGCCTCCCCGCCCTAACATACACTGAGTAAATAAGACGAGAGACAGCATTAAAAAATGTACCCCCCCCCCCACTCAAAACCCAAATGTTTGCACCTGCCTCAATATGAAAAACAGCGTCACGTTTTGGGTTCCCTATTCTACACAATGTAGATATGAAGTCAAAATTACGCAACCAACCCACGCCATTAATAATAGACAAAGAAGTAGAAGCAAACATAATTTTGCTAAAAAAATAATTGAGAATAGTAAAAAAAATATCTGACAGAAGTGACATGCACCGACATTTTCGGACCCGCTGGGCTTAAAGGTACAGAAACATAGAACTATATTCGCTTGGCCTTACAGACGGGTATAAGGGGCTTCGAAGAACGGCGTTTTTCGTGCGTAACTGGCGCATTCGAGCTCGTATGGACGTCACGATGGCTTACTCCAAAACTGTCTAACCCAACTCATCCGCTCGCTGTTGCAATGCCTCACCAGCCCTCACCAGTTTAACATATAAGATCAAAAACAACTCACTGGTTTTCAATTGGGCTGCCCGGGGCTTATGGATAAATGAATAAATGTTATCCAGATTCAAAATCAAGGCACAGAAAAGCGTCAGCAGTACTTTGCAGCATTGGCCTTTTTGTTCGTTATGGGACTTAACTGTCAAACCCTACGGACCTATATCTTTAAAAGAATATTTATGTGAGATAGGGGAGGTATGAAAGAAATCTGGAGATATATTTATTCTTTGACGGTCGTGTTGTGCTTCGACAAAAATCGGTGAACTGTGCATTATGTTATAGGTGTGAAAGTCCTGATTCTAGCCCGTTTTGGGCAGTCGGACGTTTTCGGTTCTCACATACTTAGTCTTTCCCGGCTAAAAACAGAAAATAACCACTCACCAAAAGTATCTTTAAAAAGAGGAAAATACCAAGAATTTGTTTTTCGTATTTTTAGAATAAGAAAAGTGAACACTTAAGTAAACATTTACAGAGGCGGAACCAAACGCAACCGCCCTCCTTTGCAACAGTGCTTAAAACCTGTATTGTCATGCAATGGTATTCTATTCAGATAAAAATCATGTTTACTAGTGCAGTTGCTTGAGCCTCAAAAAATGCACAATGTTCTTCTGTATGTCACATGTTTTCATCACAGTTTTCATAAACCGTGTATGTGTATCATATATCACCTTATACACAGAGTAGACCAGATAGTTCTCCATGTGCTACAGTACCGTTCAAGTTGGCATAGTAACCATACGCTACAGTACTGTTCAAGTTGGCATAGTAACCATATGCCACAAAAACATTTAGCGTGCCATAGTAATACTCGCTGTTGTTTTATAGTAACACACGTGCTGCTGCATAATAGCATTCAATGTTCCATAGCAACACTAGGTGTTTCGTAGTAATACTAGGTGTTCTATGGTAACACTAGGTGTTCCATAGTAACAATAGGTGTTCTATGGTAACACTAGGTGTTCCATAGTAACAATAGGTGTTCTATAGTAACACTAGGTGTTCCATAGTAACAATAGGTGTTCTATAGTAACACTAGGTGTTCCTAAGTAACACTAGGTGTTCCGTAGTAACACTAGGTGTTCCATAGTAACACTAGGTGTTCCTAAGTAACACTAGGTGTTCCATAGTAACACTAGGTGTTCCATAGTAACACTAGGTGTTCCTTAGTAACACTAGGTGTTCCATAGTAACACTAGGTGTTCCGTAGTAACACTAGGTGTTCCATAGTAACACTAGGTGTTCTATAGTAACACTAGGTGTTCCATAGTAACACTAGGTGTTCCGTAGTAACACTCATTGTGCCGCATTTACCCTCTTTGTGCCATAATAACACTCAGTGAGTGCTGTATTTGAGGAATGCACGACAGCGAGTTCTTTAACGTACTTATACAATTGTTATAACAAGGCATTAGTTCTGCACATCATTGGCGTGGTTCATGTTCCATGTTTGGACGCAGAATCGACTTTTGTACCAATTGCACTACGAGACCACTACGTGAGTGAGAAATAGGAAAATAACGCGTTGGCTTTACAATAAA
Source organism: Arenicola marina (assembly GCA_964019135.1). Classification (NCBI taxonomy): domain Eukaryota; kingdom Metazoa; phylum Annelida; class Polychaeta; family Arenicolidae; genus Arenicola; species Arenicola marina. The sequence goes on along the minus strand of OZ025261.1, from coordinate 9,373,691 downwards.
AAACGAATGGTCAACTAATGCATCAGTCAATGTGAAGCCCCAGGAGAGAGGTGGGGGCGGGAGGGCGTGAGGAATATAGCCATTTTGAACGTCACACTTTCTAAATCCCCACACAAGCTTAACCAAAAATAACTCCACCTTGAAAGCAATGTTAGGGTTTAAACCCTTCTACTTTAAAATAGATTATGTTTTTTTCCGGTGCATTCTTCTAGATAATGAACACTTAAGATAAAGGCGTGACGCCACACAATTGTTTTAATGACCCACAGTATTTTGTAGTAACACTCAGCGTGCCACAAACCACTCCTTACCTGTCTCGGCGGACATATTGTAATGCCGCTAGGAGTTCTTGACTCTCACAGTTGGGGCCTGCAACACGCAAGGTAAGAATATAAATTTGGAGAACATTTAAATGTTATTAATTCTGCTTGTTTTTTCTGAATGGAAGGCAGGTGGGTGATGTACGTCACACATCGTTCATACATCAGCCATACGGATGATAACTCAAAAAGTACATTGTATTATCAGCATTATGAACCCATATCTATAATGCATACTTAACGTCAGGCAAACTTCTTAACCCTAAGCAAAAATCTGGAAACGGTATATACCCACTCAGCAAATGCATTTTCAGAATTTGGCCCTTGCAAAAATTATAGTAAATATCATGTTGGTATGATCAGCGCTGCTAGAAACTTAAATATATCTCAAAGTTGTTTAGAGCAAATCGCATTTGTAATGCGACCCATTCCAGCATTGATAATTTTATGCCTCAGTGTACTTGAGCTTCTTAAACTTTCTTGAAAAATACTCGTCTGTCACCAGAATTTCATATGAAAACTTGTGCTTTTACTGACCCAATATCTGGGTCCCTGAACAGTAAGTAATCAATAAACCACTTAACATGGCTTAGATGATCATGTGATGACCTTGCATATGTGCATTGATCAAATTCCTGTAATAAAAAATGTTTATGTCCATCTGTGTGCCAGCAAAGCAATTATGGCTCCCTTTGAAGATTTTAACAACATTGGAAGAGTTCATGCATCAGTAATTTTGTATAAGTAAGTACTATTAACTTAAATTAATTGAAACTAACTATGAAAGCTATATTTAAACAGCTCCATGTGTTATGTAAATTTGTTGTTTACTATAGAATGCAACATGACTATGATTCAACCATAGCCATGGATTCATGGCTAAGGCCACACGTGCACCGCGCTCTTGATCCACTACATTCTAAAGTATATGTACTAAGATTGGAATAACAAATGCTTGGGTAGGCATGACCATAATAAATGCATACGTCTACACTCCGGCTGCAAGCCTGCAGATTAACATATACAAATCAAACACAGTCGGTGCTAATTTACCTGTTGTGGCTGAGAAGTCTGCAAATCCAATGTCACAACCAACATAGATACACACCCATAGATTTCAGTGGTCTTTCGGCAACGTCAGATGCATGTTTGGAAGGGTACAGCATGTGCACTGACTGCGAAGGGTGCGTAGCTACCAGACCGTGGCAACCCTGCTCAAACTGGCGGGGCTGCGAGAGGGGTGGGGGTGGGGTGGGGAGGTACTGTGTGTTGTTCATTTCGGCCCTCGGTCAGCGGCTTCATCCGTCAGTCTCGCTTGATGATGAAATGAATCTTTGTTGAATTGCACTCCGCTCACGGGCTTGCTGGAGCTGGAGGCCTAGGGTCTTTGCTTGTGTTAACATAAGGGGCCATGCATGCTATGCGGTAGACCACCTTCTGGCCGCGCCTTTATCATGCCTCTCCGGTGGACTATGACGTAGTTGCATCACGTTACGTGGCGACGAGGAGATTCACGGTCTGTGGGCAGGAGGCGCGGGGCGCTAAGCATGGCAGCGAGATGTGTGTGTGGAGATACGATATGGGCGCTGTGCATAGGGCGATGTGCATAGGGCGCTGTGCATAGGGCGCTGTACATAGGGCGCTGTGCATTGGGCGCTGTGCATTGGGCGCTGTGCATTGGACGCTGTGCATTGGACGCTGTGCATTGGGCGCTGTGCATTGGGCGCTGCGCATAGGGCGCTGTGCATTGGGCGCTGCGCATAGGGCGATGTGCATAGGGTGCTGCGCATAGGCCGATGCACACTTGGGCGATGCACACTTGGGCGATGCAAAACGCTTATGTACGCTGGGGGATGTACGCTGGGTGATGTACGCTGGGTGATGTACGCTGGGTGATGTACGCTGGGTGATGCACATTGGGTGATGTACGCTGGGCGATGCAAAACGTTGATGTACGCTGGGTGATGTACGCTGGGTGATGTACGCTGGGTGATGCACGCTGGGTGATGTACGCTGGGTGATGTACATTGGGTGATGTACGCTGGGTGATGTACGCTGGGCGATGCAAAACGCTGATGTACGCTGGGTGATGTACGCTGGGTGATGTACGCTGGGTGATGTACGCTGGGTGATGTACGCTGGGTGATGTACGCTGGGTGATGTACGCTGTGCGATGTACGCTGGGTGATGTACGCTGGGTGATGTACGCTGGGTGATGTACGCTGGGTGACCGTAGACCGCTAAAATGAGGGCCCCAGAGGGGATTTTTCGACACGGCGACACGGCGATTTTTAAAATCGACAACGCGACATCGGGGTTGTCTTAGAATCGACATGCGACATGCGACATAGCGACACGGCGAGATGGAACTTTTCTTAAAATCGACACGCGACATGGACCTTTTCTTAAAATCGACACGCGACATGGATCTTTTCTTAAAATCGACACGCGACATGGCTACCCCCCCCCCCCCCCCCCTCAGGGGCCCTAAAATGGTTAGATAACCCAGGTACTTTTTAGTATGTAGTCAAAAACGTTTAACATTGGATCTTATGGAGAAACGAACTTCCGTCAATTTGATCTACTTCCGTTTGGCCGGTTTCAGTGTCCTTTACCACGGTGTGAGATGTTATCAAATACAAGTGATATGGCGGAGCACGCGGCAAACGCATGTCTAAACTTCGTTACCCTGGCAAAGGAACATTTTCGCATGGACAAAATATACAGATTCTGAACAAATTAGACAATTTGACAGTAAAGTCAGAAAAACCAGGCACTGGACAGGCGGGTACGGGACCGTTCCAGATATGCTGTATAGAGGGGCCGGTTTCGGTTCTCATATGCTAAATGTAACGTAAATTTCGGCCCTCAAAGGGGGGTCGCCCCCCCCCCCTGGATCCGCCCCAGAGATACCCCCCTCGCTCGGCCGCCAATAACGAATTGTTTTTGAAATGGGCTCGCGGCCCTTTTCAGTCGGAATGGCCACCGCTAGAGGTTAGAAACTGGTTACAAAGTACGGAAACGAGTTGAAATTTGGTGAAAAGGTACTTTTGTTGTTTATTTCATCCATCACACTGCTATAGTGGGGGGGTCACTCTCTGCCTTCGACTCACTCCGCTAGAGCTTCCCTATATCTCTGTTGTCGCCTTCTTCCTCAATGCATTTTCACACTCGCTTGCCAGGGTGGCGACACGTAAATTCCTAGGAACAATGTGCGGCGCATTTCTACTAATTAGTGCCAGGAGACCCAGCCTAAGCCTAATAACACACAGTATCAGGTGATGAAAAGAAAAAATGAAAAACAGAGCCCGTTATTTTAATGTTTTATTCTTGAACATTATAATGTTGCAAGAAATTATAGCTGATTTGACCGGTTTTCAAGAATCTTGAAATTTGCTCCCGGCCGACAGCAGCGGTAGAAGCGGAGATTGCGTAGCGCCACCGCTTGGGGTGAGGGGGGGAGAGGGGGAGGTCTGGAGGTAGAGTCGGCGTGTGATGTCAACCGAATTCACTGCGTCAACAGGAGCACAAGGCTGGAGCTCTTTGTCCTGTGTTTTACAGGTGAAATCTTGACCTCGGTTGACTGTTGGTCGGCAGATACGGTCGTTTGCATTAGTTATTCCCACTATTTATAATGCTGCCTGATATAGCGACGGGTTTCTGTCTCCGATGCTCCGTAGAACATTATAAACAAATGACCACTCACGTCGTCACACGTTGGCCGCTGAGGATATCAGATTATTGGGATAAGGAGTGTTACGTTAAGGAGAATGGCTATGTAACAGTACATTCTTCAAAAAGAATGTACGGGGCGCAAGTAGCCACAGACTCCCCTGTAGATGTCGTAGCACTCTGCCGGCAGAGGGAAATCATTCCTCACATCACCTCTGCCCCACGTCACCGCCCACCTCAAGGTTGACCCCAACGGTCCTGGGGTCATGAATAGTTTTAGAGGTTTTTTTTAGATTGAATATTGAATTTTCGATGCAGAATTTGAAAAATATATACATTTCGTTGTCGAATGATCACAGTGGAAGAGTTAAGTGAAAAAATATTTCAAAATCGCACGGAGTCAAAGTTTAAAACGCTTCACGCCTTTGACCTCGTCCGCACTCGAAAATATAGTGCGAAAGTAACACGGCTTTAAATTAATCAAACTCAAATGCATTCGTCCGGTATGTTACCAGTGACACAGCAAATGCTAAACAGTGGTGTATTTTATGCCAAACTGCAAATTTATCTTCGATTAGATTCATTTCAATTTTCGCGTATGACGGATAATTCTGATGGTTAAATTTGACGTGGGGCAGAGGGACTATGGCGTAAGTGTAACGCCCTCTGCCGGGAGATCGATGTTGTAGATGCAACCCAACGCGTGCCATGAGAAAATACAAAGTTCGGCGGTTCAGCGCACATCGTTTATTCAGTACGCAATGTCGCACCTTTTAAAATTCGTTTCTTGATAACTTATCCTTAATTAACCGACTTATCTAATTGTCGATGATTTAATCTATATTCTTGCCACCAACATAATACATTTGACCTGTCTGGCTGATTCAAAACAAATGGCGGAGTACGGAAATGGTTCGATGCGCATGACCGGAAAGAAGGTCACCGTAAAACTGCGTAGATGTGACGCCGCGCTCCTCATTATCATATGCCAGCGTGTGGCTGATCATGGTGCCCTTGATGTTTCAAATTACCTTGCCGCAGTTCATAAGGTAAGGAATATGCATAGATTTCGTTCACAATTCGTACAGTGAAAAAAAAATTGTAGAACTTGTAGATTTGTTGTCTGGGGAGTTTCCGTTGCGACAAAAGATTGCCAACACATAGCGTAATGTAGACCGCAATACGTTTCATGCCTGATAGAAAGGCAAATATAATTTAGCAATTTCGCGAGAGCATTCCATCGGGCGCCAAGCTTCCAGTTCATCATCCATTGTGGTTGTGACTTGTTTCAGAGAAGCTCACTTATTGCTCATCCTGCCATGGGGGTCTGGAGATCGAGTCGGGGTATCGATTTTAAAGTCAACAAGAGCCCCAGGCTGGGCCGGCATGGAGAGAGCTCTTTGTGTGTGTTTAAGGTAGATGCATAGGTTACATATTTTTCAGACAAACTTCTTGAACATTTTTCAACTTATAGTACTGTGTATTCAAAACGATAAAATAACATAAAAAAGATATGTCTTCTACCTAATTTTCTGTCAAAATGACGTTGAATAGGTAGGGGGTCTCATCTAATTTTATAATGGCCGTCAATGGAGAATTTTGAAATTTCGACACGAAATATTCAACAGAAAAAAAAGGCTCAGACAAAGTTAATAAAAATTTGTCTGTAACAAGCCTGCTCCTTGTTTGTTCAAATAAGAGAACAAAATATATGGGTCTTCTACCTCGTTTTTCGGTAAAATGACCCTGAACATGGAAATTGTGCCGGTAATTCTGAGGGTCTGAATGGGAAACATGCTGAACTAGAGACAAAAGTGAATAAGATATTTGGTGTTATCAAATTTACATGAAACATTTAAGCAACCAAACGTGTAAGCATATAGGCCTACGATGATACGATGATGTGGGGGATCCCTACACCCCCCCCCCCCGCCTCCCCCACTGATTTACTGTGCCTGTGTTGTCAACGCTATGTAATTTGCCAGCTTGTTTCTAGTGCCATTTCGTTCAAAGATATATTTATACATCCCAGCAAGTTCTTTAGTTTGCTTGGACATGCGTTTGCCTATCACAGCGCATCAGTTTCGCGACTTTGTTACATAAACAAGAAATAAACGATGACTTGCTGCGGACAATAGAGCATTCGCCAGATTAGCCAGGTTCCGCGGCCCAACTACTTCGCTCGCTCGCTCACGGTGCTTACAAGTATGAGTATGAGCGGCGGTACCAGCTTATCGCCAGATCGCAGCGGCATAGTCCACCAGATGGCGCCACAGTGATGCCGGGAACCTCCTTAAAGTAATATATTCTGTAATTTCTGTATATTACCAATATACAGTACCATAACCCGCCCGATAACCAGCTTGAGATTGTATTGAATTGTGAGACCCAGCCCACCGAACTGGAATAAAATAGTAAACACCTTGCTTAGGGCACAAAACAATGATATACCCCTGTAAATGTTTGTGATGTCAGGATCACTTCCCTTGTGCCAATGAGATATAATTGCCTCGCGTCATGTTCGAGGCAATTCGCAAGGTGTTGTTAGCATTAATCTTTCCTGATGTTACCTAGATTTTCCCATTCGGTAGATTCCGGAACGCGTTAAACCTCCTTGCTGAGTGATCCCCGAAGATACGTCATTACCTTTGCTGTCTAGGCACACATAGGACACTTTATCGGGTCTCGCATGTGGGATCGATTTTCTTTACCACTCATCGATCAATGATATTAGCCTTTGTACCACGGACTAAGTCACGTACTTTCTTAACAATAGACCAGAAAATCGTAGGATATTTGGTACCTTTCAGAAGCTGCTGCTCAACTTTGACTTGTTTCTCATCTTTTGTTGATTTACAAATACGTGGAAATCTCTCTTAGCAATTGTATGTGATAAACATTTAATTTTTTTATACAGTTTTCCTGGATAGATTTAACAACGAATATTCCCGTGGCCTACTTAGCTGACACTTTAGTGTTTACGCGAGATGCATCAGTCGCCGTGTAAAAAACATCTTTCTTACAAAATGTTCACCCAAGTCTAAGTCAAGTCCGACATACTCTAATGATTCTTAAGTTATGATGTTATGATTTTATCTGGTCGTTCTGTACTACTTATGGACCCACTTGCTGTGTTGGTTGCACAAGAGACATTACGAAATACATTTAATCTACGGGATAATGGAAAATGACATGATTCATCGTAATTAGAAACATTGCAAGCAGTCGCATGATCAAACACGTCAGTCCATAAGACGTTCTTACCATTATAGGTGCAACATGTATATTCACCTTTTAGGTCATTTTACAGTCTGCCGTTGAGCAAATGTACACACATAGTCAAATATAAATCTATTAGAGCTTCACCAAAGGCGCTGACATCCTTGTTTTTGGTATTTCTACTTAAACAGAACTTAAGAAGTAGTACTATAGTTTTGCCGTATAGGATGGCCTAGTTTGTGATATCGAACTTTTTTTCAGTTCAGTCCGTAGCCTAAGTTGATAAAAGTACATCCGTAGATGTAAATTATTTAAAGCAACAAACATGGACGACACTTCGTTAGGCCCACATCCCAGGTGTGTGATGTGACACACGCTTATTTAATAGCAGAAATAGACCTGGCAACATCACATCGAAGACAACAATATGGTTACTGCAGATTTAATGCCACAACGACCGACACCATTCTGGAAACCGAAGCCCCCGTTTAAGCAGTGGCTCATACGCTCAGGGGTCTGGCAGGGGTAAATGGCAACATGCGACACATGCATATTTGAAAAATCGACATTCGATATTGACCGCCAAATTCCGACACTGAGGATCTGAAAAAGCAACATCGACACAGATTTTAGAAAAAAAAATAATCGAACTTAGACAAAAACGACACGAAACGTCAAAATGTCGACATTCGAAACTAAACTAATTGAAAAATCGACACTGAACACTGGACCCCCTTGCCAGACCCCTACGCTCCAACAGGCAGTGCCTAGCACCTGGCGTCTAGGTGCCCGACAGGCGGACCTCACAAAGGGCGGGACTTTTCCCTTCTAACTGTGCGACTTTCCTCATGACGCGGAGGAATACAAACCTCTCCACACTGATGTCGCAGCGAAACTCACATCTTTGGACGCTGTTGATGACATCGGTGACGGCGCCCAATTCGCAGTACTGAAAGTCGCTGCTGAATCCCTGTCCGTCAATTAATTCGAAGTGCGCCCGATACACCTTGATCAAATTTCGTTGGTCGCATTCCATGTCCTTGACAACAATCGTCATGGAGATGACATCAACCGGCAGATCCACATGGAGTCTTATCGCGAGATCTTGTTGCTGTGCAGCTGACGTAATTTCCTGGCAAGTGGCCGAGCTCCTATCAAACAGCTCCGACGCGTCGAACAATTCATTTGAGAGCAAAAAGTCGGATCCAATATCTAGGGCTGTCGAGGTCCATGAAAAAAGAAAATATTCTGCATGCATATAAAATAATAATATAATGATAGAGCCAGTCAGCGGGGCATTAGGCAATTGTATTGGCCCGACTTCAATCTCTAGCAGAACGTCACTTCCATTATCAATTGTTAAAGCCCAAATACGTGCTGGGCTCAGACAGTTATCTTGGCTTCTTTGGTTGTAAGCCAGTCGCAGCATATATCATGGTCTTCTTCGTGAATTGTGGCGTTTTCCTGCCGTTTTCCTGCCGTTTTTCTGCATCGCTTGAAGATGTCTCTCTTTTGCGTATGGCGAGCCATTTGTGCCATGAAGCCGATAAACCGGGTTTATTGCCGATGGACTAGGTTTATCAGCTGATAATCAGAGCATTCCGATGAATTTGAAGTAAGCCACATCATGGTGGCCACAATACTCACCGTCACGGCGTGGTGGTCACAGTACTCACCGTCACGGCGTGGTGGTCACAGTACTCACCGTCACAGCGTGGTGGTCACAGTACTCACCATCACAGCATGGTGGTCAAAATACTCACCGTCACATCGTGGTCACAGTACTCACCGTCACAGTGTGGTCGTCACAGTACTCACCATCACAGCGTGGTGGTCACAGTACTCACCGTCACAGCTTGGGGTGTCGCAGTACTCCCACTCCACCCGCGGATCCGTGGTGTAGCACCATGGTCCCCCGCTGCGGCCAATACCGTCAGGATTCCGGCAGAAGTTCTCCGCCTGGGACAGAGAGGTGATTTCACCAGAGAAGGCGTCCAGCTGGGTCATGGTGTGGATATGTGGGGTCTGTGAGTCCCAACGCTGACAGGTCAGGCCGCTGAGGGTGGTCCGGGTGACCCCCATGTACTGCTCACCCAGGTCATCCTGTCGGCAAGTCACTGCGGATGATGATAATAATGCATGGTAATATGGCACGAAAATACTGTCTCAACCATTGGCAGGATCCACGAACATAACATCTGTAAAACAGAGGATATTAACTTGGACAGACAAGATTTTTTGTTCGCACTAAAAAATCTTTCCGTAATGAATTTGATATTGTTTGGCAGAAATAAATTGAGCGCAGTTTTATATCTGTTGCAGTGTCAACACTTTAAGACGCGTATGCATTGCATATGTCAATTTCAGTGGTGAAAAGCATCCATAATGCCCGCAATAGACCGATCCAGGCTCCGAAACTAAGCCCCGTCCACCCTTGAATCTTTTTTCTTTACTCGTGAGTATGAAATTGACAATCAGAACTGATGGTAGATACAAGTGAGAAGTACTCATCTCTGAAACTGACAAGAAAGTGACATGTTGATTTGTTTGTCCGACTTGTTTGTCCGACATAACGCACGTGGAAGGCCTCCTTTTCTAAAAACATGATTGGATAACAGCAACAGTGACGTCAGTAAATGATTGACAACTTGGATCGGCCTATTGGACGCCGCAGCACCCATAAGAACGTCAAGTTGGGCCTCTCCACCCTCCCACCCTCTCAAAGACGGGGAAGATAACAATACATTCTCAGCCGGGGTCTTCATCATTGTGCCAGGGAAGTCCAAGAAATTATTTTGTCTGATACTGACTCGCGCCTTCAGACCAATGACCCCAGTGTCTTCTGGAAGGTCTAGGGTGGCCATGTGGGGTAGCCCAGTGCTGGTTCCGATGAGGGCTCCGTCGGCGAACACATCAACCACGTTGTCGGCCTGTGTATATATCGTCAACCCCCCCGCTGAAAGTAAGAAGAAAGTATTTATAGTAAGAAGCAATAATAATACTACTAATTCAAATTATGATAGGTCATAACAACATTTTATCATTCTACACACGTAACAATGTAATTACGTAACAATGTAATTACCAAACAAGGCAATTGGCTAAATTGTCGGTCTCTTTAAGTTGGACACTTGTCAGATCCCAATCGAAATTTCAGCATGTCCTGGCCCCACCTGGTCCATAGAACATTTTGGTAAATAATAAACATCAAGCGACCCGTGGTAAGTGCAAAAAAAGTGTCTAGATCCCCACAAACATAGGCCAGCAGGGTAACAACTACACACGACATTGAGATAACCAGTACACACGACATCGAGGTAACAACTACACACTACATTGCGGTAACAATTACACACTAACCATGCACTGGGACGAGCGCCAACAGGACTATCAGTCCACAGGCCGCCTGTGATGTCATCGGGAATATCGTGTGGCCACTCTCACGAAAGGTGGCAGAGCAGTCAACAGCCATCGGTCGATCTCCAAGCAGGTGGTAGAGATATGAGTAACATCTGGTCAATCTCCCAGTAGTTGGCAGAGATATGAGTAATATCTGGTCAATCCTCTGACAGGTAGCAGAGATAAGAGTAACATCTGGTCAATCTCCCAGTAGTTGGCAGAGATATGAGTAATATCTGGTCAATCTCCCAGCAGGTGGCAGAGATATGAGTAACATCTGGTCAATCTCCCAGTAGTTGACAGAGATATGAGTAATATCTGGTCAATCTCCCAGCAGGTGGCAGAGATATGAGTAACATCTGGTCAATCTCCCAGTAGTTGGCAGAGATATGAGTAATATCTGGTCAATCTCCCAGCAGGTGGCAGAGATATGAGTAATATCTGGTCAATCTCCCAGCAGGTGGCAGAGATATGAGTAATATCTGGTCAGTCTCCCAGCAGGTGGCAGAGATATGAGTAATATCTGGTCAATCTCCCAGTAGTTGGCAGAGATATGAGTAATATCTGGTCAATCCTCTGACAGGTAGCAGAGATAAGAGTAACATCTGGTCAATCTCCCAGTAGTTGGCAGAGATATGAGTAATATCTGGTCAATCTCCCAGCAGGTGGCAGAGATATGAGTAACATCTGGTCAATCTCCCAGTAGTTGACAGAGATATGAGTAATATCTGGTCAATCTCCCAGCAGGTGGCAGAGATATGAGTAACATCTGGTCAATCTCCCAGTAGTTGGCAGAGATATGAGTAATATCTGGTCAATCTCCCAGCAGGTGGCAGAGATATGAGTAATATCTGGTCAATCTCCCAGCAGGTGGCAGAGATATGAGTAATATCTGGTCAGTCTCCCAGCAGGTGGCAGAGATATGAGTAATATCTGGTCAATCTCCCAGTAGTTGGCAGAGATATGAGTAATATCTGGTCAATCTCCCAGCAGGTGGCAGAGATATGAGTAATATCTGGTCAATCTCCCAGCAGGTGGCAGAGATATGAGTAATATCTGGTCAGTCTCCCAGCAGGTGGCAGAGATATGAGTAATATCTGGTCACTCTACCAGTAGGTGGCAGTGATATGAGTAACATCTGGTCAATCTCCCAGTAGTTGGCAGAGATATGAGTAATATCTGGTCAATCTCCCAGCAGGTGGCAGAGATATGAGTAATATCTGGTCAATCTCCCAGCAGGTGGCAGAGATATGAGTAATATCTGGTCAGTCTCCCAGCAGGTGGCAGAGATATGAGTAATATCTGGTCACTCTACCAGTAGGTGGCAGTGATATGAGTAATATCTGGTCAATCTCCCAGCAGGTGGCAGAGATATGAGTAATATCTGGTCAATCTCCCAGCAGGTGGCAGAGATATGAGTAATATCTGGTCAGTCTCCCAGCAGGTGGCAGAGATATGAGTAATATCTGGTCACTCTACCAGTAGGTGGCAGAGATATGAGTAATATCTGGTCAGTCTCCCAGCAGGTGGCAGAGATATGAGTAATATCTGGTCAATCTCCCAGTAGGTGGCAGTGATATGAGTAATATCTGGTCAGTCTCCCAGTAGTTGGCAGAGATATGAGTAATATCTGGTCACTCTACCAGTAGGTGGCAGAGATATGAGTAATATCTGGTCAATCTCCCAGCAGGTGGCAGAGATATGACTAATATCTGGTCAATCTCCCAGCAGGTGGCAGAGATATGAGTAATATCTGGTCAATCTCCCAGTAGGTGGCAGTGATATGTGTAATATCTGGTCAATCTCCCAGCAGGTGGCAGAGATATGAGTAATATCTGGTCAGTCTCCCAGCAGGTGGCAGAGATATGAGTAATATCTGGTCACTCTACCAGTAGGTGGCAGAGATATGAGTAATATCTGGTCAATCTCCCAGCAGGTGGCAGAGATATGAGTAATATCTGGTCAATCTCCCAGTAGTTGGCAGAGATATGAGTAACATCTGGTCAATCTCCCAGTAGTTGGCAGAGATATGAGTAATATCTGGTCAATCTCCCAGCAGGTGGCAGAGATATGACTAATATCTGGTCAATCTCCCAGCAGGTGGCAGAGATATGAGTAACATCTGGTCAATCTCCCAGTAGTTGGCAGAGATATGAGTAATATCTGGTCAATCTCCCAGCAGGTGGCAGAGATATGACTAATATCTGGTCAATCTCCCAGCAGGTGGCAGAGATATGAGTAATATCTGGTCAATCTCCCAGTAGGTGGCAGTGATATGTGTAATATCTGGTCAATCTCCCAGCAGGTGGCAGAGATATGAGGACGCCAAATATAATATGAGTTGTGAGCAGTTAGGTACGAGTCTCCCGGCGGGTGGCATGGCGATGAACAGGGCGCGGTCCTCTGCCAACACGCGGCAGGTTTTCCTGGTGTGCCGGAAGAGGGTACCTTGTCTGATCTCCTTTTTGGTGACGGGCCCTCGGCGCTACAACCGTTAAATCAAATCATTCTAACCTGCCTACTGCTTGTGGGCAGTCTATTAACATGAGGCAGATCGCGGCAAAGACATACCGACTATTCTTGGTTGTCATGATTGTTGACGCGGGACATCCCGCCCAACTCTTTTCCCCATCCGGAGAACAATATCACCAGCATCGGTCGCCCTGACAACCAGCCAAATGTCGCGTCTTCTCGTCAGCCATTTCTGAAAGCGCAAGATAATTTATAAACCATTATTTGGCATATGGCTTCGTTGTCAGGGAAATGGATGTGAATAACCCCTCCCGGGACAGCCGACGACAAGTCACGAATCAGCGGTGAAAGCTGCCCTGTCAATAGTGCAGTACACTTCTGCAAATGTTACATAACTACAGCGTGGAAGACATCCCCTATTTAACTGCATTATTCACGGCGTCGGTTGACTGAACTTACACCGAATGGGTGAATACAGTTGGCTGTGGGCCTACGTGATCTAGTGCAACAAATAAGCAGTAAATTAATTATCGCTGCTTGCCATAAGGCGCGATGGTGAGAACAATGAACCTGCCAACAATTGAGTTCGTTCCTCAGAAGGCAGCCAGAGACGACATTAGCCGTCGTTATCAATGGTGTTTGGTGCTCGCGGCGGTTGTGAAAGGGAAACGTTTATCATTTAGTAGCCTGTCGTGGTGCTTACGACAATGGAACCTCTGTGGCTAACTTAACTAGCGCAATTTAGCCGACTACGGGGCTTAGTCAGCTAAAGTCACCTTGTAAATGATCTTAGTCGACTAAGCCCCGTAGACGGCTAAACTATTAAGTGATATAGGCCACTGGCGCACCATATCTATTGGTGAGGGGGTGATGACACACCAGGTCTATGGCTGAGGGGGTGATGACACACCAGGTCTATGGGTGAGGGGATGATGACACACCAGGTCAATGGGTGAGGGGGTGATGGCGCACCAGGTCTGTGGGTGAGGGGGTGATGGCACACCAGGTCTATGGGTGAGGCGGTGATGGCGCACCAGGTCTGTGGGTGAGGCGGTGATGGCGCACCAGGTCTGTGGGTGAGGCGGTGATGACCCACCATATCTATGGGTGATGGGGTGATGACACATCAGGTCTGTGAGTGAGGGGGTGATGGCGCACCAGGTCTGTGGGTGAGGAGGTGATGGCGCACCAGGTCAATGGGTGAGGGGGTAATGGCGCACCAGGTCTGTGGGTGAGGGGATTATGGCGCACCAGGTCTGTGGGTGAGGGGGTGATGACGCACCAGGTCAATGGGTGAGAGGGTGATGGCGCACCAGGTCTGTGGGTGAGGGGGTTATGGCGCACCAGGTCAATGGGTGAGGCGGTGATGACACACCAGGTCGATGTGTGAGGGGGTGATGGTTTATCGCGCGAAGGTTGCGTCAAAACATTGAGACAGTGCGTCTCCCGGTACTTTCACGAAACTCCTCGTGAAAATACCCGGATTACGCTTGTGATAGTCCCCAGTTGTTAACGTAAAAAGCCGTGCAAATCAGTTGTTTCATTGCTTATCGCGCGCAATGCCTCTGTAGGTCGTATTATTGTCTGTGATTGACGAAATCTGAAGTGGCATATTCGCCACATGCCAGGGACACCTAGGGTACCAATTTGCCTCAGAGAACACATCAGATGAGGGCTACAGGCCTGTCCAAAATTATGGGCATTACAACCTTTTAAATAATTGCTATGGAACAGATGAAGAAACAGAAGGGGTTTTAAGGCAAACTTTACGAGAATCTTCCATGACACTGAATAGTTGCTGAAGTGTGATATTGATTCAGAAAATAAGGGTCGGCAACTGCAGATACAGACTGAGGCATTGATGTTACTATGAACAACGTAGAAGAGGTCCATCATAAGTATCATGCAATGCTATAAAACAATGATGAATTTATGTTATGAATATACGCTTACATAACAGACAGAAATTGTAGAATTACAGGAGTAAATGCCGTGGGCAAAAGCAACAGGGTTGTTGGCAGCTGCTGCGGCCGCAGAGCAACAATCAGTCCTGAAAATGGAAGAATATACCCTTAAACAGAAGAAAGCGGCTCTTCAGTTCATGAAAGAGTTCCCGTCAGCCAAATCAGAGGCATTCAATCTGATGTTGGCCCTGTTATTATGCTAATTTACAAGTAGCCAACGTGATCGAACTGTTATAGGGCTGTACAGTTCTCATGGGTTCTATTTTCGGTTTAGGTCTTTTGGGGACTAACCAAAAAACGCGTGCTCTTAGAACGAGTGCGCATCACGCTGGTGCCTTGTTACAGCTGCGTCACGCGCACTCATCGCAGTCAACGTTTGAGTGTTGGGTACCGGCCAGCTGCGCAGTTTGTGCGTGAAGAATCGAGTGGGTGTGACAATATTGTTCGGTTGGTTTTGGTGCATGCAATCCTAACCATAAAAGCAAGACATTGATCTCTCAAAAATGCATGTGGTCCGGTCGATGAGAACGTTGGCAGGTTTGTATTTTGAGGCAAGTCATCGATGTTTACATTTCTGCGACAAACGAAGCACCACTGTCCTTGCCCGACTGTACAGCCCTATTGATTTAACCAGCCCGCCTAGCTTCACGTGCCACGTTTTAGAAGTCATAAAGAATACAGATATAGATGTCAGAAGAGCGCTTCTGACATCCCGAGTCTGACAGATTGATACTGTTATCAGGTTATAGCATCACGTAGGAAATATTGGAGTAGGTTTGGAAGGTATCTTCAATCGGTGCGGGATAACTCAAGCTAAGTCATAATTCACGATAAGGCTACGATATATCTAATAATACGGCCCGAAATTAGTTTAACAAATCAAACGAACATGTCGGGTACGGTACTAGTAGCAGAATGACTGCTGAAAATGATGCATTTCACTTCGGTTTAATACTTCTTCTTTTAGATTCATTTGCCATTTTCGCGCATGACGGGTAATTTTGATGTTTAAACTAGACGTACTTTTACGCGGGGCAGACCGACTATAACGTAAGCGAAATAGCTCTGTACATGCAGATCGGGCTTTTACATTATCCGTCGGCCATTGCTTTGTATTGGTTGCAAATATGTTTGTTTGTATTTGTGAATATATAATGTGCCATATTGGACATACGTCTGAAAAGACTGAGAAAGGGAGTCACTATATACTGTTCATTATGTATGTACCTCTTATATTTCTTTGTTTGATGCAGAATCGTGCATATTTCATAATTCATATTTTGTTTCGTTGCGGTTACTCATTATATGCCGTGTTTGCATTAAATAATTCTGTCACCGAAATACGAAATAAATGTAACAGCAAATCACAGCAACTTAAAGCCGACTCTCTGTACTTAAGTGTTATTTGCGATTGTATGAAGGTAAATTGGTAAAAAAAAAATGGCGGATGAAATGAGAAACGTGGAGATTTTTATTTATTGCCAATTATTCACCAGGAGTGCGTCGGCGACGAATGTGTTACGAGTTGGCAGTAAATCGAGATAAAAAATATGTGGATTTAACCTCTTTACTATTGAATTGCATGGCAACAGCATGTATGCAAATGATACACTTAGTGATATAAATACAGGGTGGGCCAAAATCACGTGGACTTCAGGGCGTCATTGCAACCGTGCTTCCGACAGCAAGCATTCATTACCACGTATCACGCTGAGTTACTTATACGTGAAGTCCATTTGGACCAGATTATTCTTGGCAAGACTGCGTTACTCCGAAATGAATCCACATATCAACAAATCACTCTTCATCTGTTGGATGTGTTGGTGTCGCCGCCTGGTGTACAGTGAGAACATCTCGAGCACTCCTTGCGTAGTCGTTACCTGCATCTGGAAAGAGTCAGTGGCCCCGCGGTCCCCGCTCCGCAACGCCCTCTCGTGGCGAACACTCAAGGCGTGCAGCTCCTCCGTCAGCAAGCGCACCTGTGCACATGCGCGGCCATGTCTCTTGGTAAGCTCGCGGTATGTTTCTAGAATGTCTTCTCGAGAAGGCATCTTAACAACGGGCCATATATCGTTATAATGTGACTTTGAATCAAATTCTTCTAAAAGAAATGATGTAAATTCAGCTTTCGGCGACTGCATAGGCACTAGGCTGCGAGAAAAGTGAATGGCATCTTGTTAAATCTGACCCTTATATAGGATTGCCGCACGTCACCAGTATGATTGAAATATGTTTAACACAGGACTGACAGGCGCGAGACCCATTGTTAACAACATACCATTACGTTTTACAATCAGATTAACATAACAACTGCCAGACCATGTTTAAACACTCACACAGGAGTGCGCGAATTCGCAATAAGCCAATTAAACATTGTTATTTGTGTCTCTATTTTTATTAACATTGATGACCATCAGTGTCAATATATATTTGACGTAACGCCTGACTTGCCAAATGAAAATTTACGTCACGCTGTAAACACATAATAGATTTAGTTGCGGGGCTTATAAATGCAAGACGTGTCTACAGTAATTTCTTTCAGTTCAGTTGTCGCCTTTCTCTGGTCTGGTTAATCATTTAATTGTTGGGAAGCAATATATCTACAGGTTTAAATGAGTACACGTTAATCCACGTTTTCGTGGCTTTATAAATTACATCAAATATGTTTACGATACTTTTTTTAAATGTGGAATAGCATGAATAGAATAGCGCAGTACGACCATAGTTGACCATTCGTTTCTCTATTTACATGATTTCACTCTTGTTTAAAATTCAAAAGGGTCTAAACAAGTGGACTTGTAATTTAGTGATTAGCACTTGTAGGATCCCTTCTGATCACTTACTGATGTGCTTCAAACAATGTAGGATTTAACCCGTGGCGTTGTAAGTAGGCTAGGGGTTCGCCTCGTGTCGAGTGTCCCCCGCTGGGTCATCGGCGAATGTTTATATGTTGTCTGGGTAAATATCTATTTGTGTGTCTTCGAAAGAGTGGGGTTACTCCCTGACACATGGCACCTTCTAGCTTGATACTTCCCATTGTCGCGATACGATCTTAGAGGCTAAACGCTTAAACCAGCCACACCCGATATCTTTTATATCGGGTGCAAGCATGAAATGTAATATGGAAAATAGACGTTGGGGCGCCCCAATTCCCATGTTTCCTAGTGTTTACCAACGGCCGACAGAGTCATGGCAATTCGCTCAACTTAGAACTGGTTCTTCAATAGATTATAGTTTGTATCCATTTTGCACAATTGCTTCAGGAGCTCGCGAATGAAACGTTATGGGCATTATATCAACATACTTATTTCTTTCCTTATCTCCAGCTGCAATTATTGTGTCCGGCGGCCAAAGCTTTCTTTAAGTATAAAATACTGTTTTCCTAATCTCCAACTGCAATGAGGAACTCGAGAACATCGGAAGTGAAGAAAAAGGACCGCCAGCACAGCAACACATTGTGTATGGCTATTTCTCGAGTTCCCCATTATATAGCAGCCATAAATAATAAACCTGTCGACCATGGTTAACTGCTTTAGCCCCAGCACATATTAGTCTTCGTGGAACAGACTATAGTCCATGAGAGTTGTATGCTCGTACGTAGACATTTTTTTATTATTTTTATTTCTAAGAATTGCCCACTTGGGCCAGGTTTGGTATCCAACCCCGGTACTAGCAACACATGACACTGTACTTCTGGATGTGCCGATAGGGTATGCCTGCTCCAATGAAATGCACACACCGTTCACATTTCGGTGCACGGAAGGGCATTGAAACCAACCTCCTCTCTCACCTGTCAATCAGCCGCTATCTTCTCCCGAATGTCCTGTCTGGTTTTGAGCGGGACACAATCCGCATGCCTATTAAATGCGCGAGCACCCAGCCTGTGCGAAAGACGTATCGGGGGGCACATTGATGGGTGATGACACACCAGGTCTATGGGTGAGGCGGTGATGGCGCACCAGGTCTGTGGGTGAGGGGGTGATGGCGCACCAGGTCTGTGGGTGAGGCGGTGATGACACACCAGGTCTGTGGGTGAGGGGGTGATGGCGCACCAGGTCTGTGGGTGAGGGGGTGATGACACACCAGGTCTGTGGTGAGGGGGTGATGGCGCACCAGGTCTGTGGGTGAGGCGGTGATGGCGCACCAGGCCTATGGGTAAGGGGATTATGGCGCACCAGGTCTATGGGTGAGGGGGTGATGGCGCACCAGGTCTGTGGGTGAGGGGGTGATGGCGCACCAGTTCTGTGGGTGAGGCGGTGATGGCGCACCAGGTCTGTGGGTGAGGGGGTGATGGCGCACCAGTTCTGTGGGTGAGGCCGTGATGCCGCACCAGGTCTGTGGGTAAGGGGGTGATGGCGCATCAGGTCTGTGGGTGAGGCGGTGATGACCCACCATATCTATGGGTGAGGCCGTGATGCCGCACCAGTTCTGTGGGTGAGGCGGTGATGGCGCACCAGGTCTGTGGGTGAGGCGGTGATGACCCACCATATCTATGGGTGATGGGGTGATGACACACCAGGTCTGTGGGTGAGGGGGTGATGGCGCACCAGGTCTATGGGTGAGGGGGTGATGGCGCACCAGGTCTATGGGTGAGGCGGTGATGGCGCACCAGGTCTGTGGGTGAGGCGGCGATGCCGCACCAGGTCTATGGGTGAGGCGGTGATGGCGCACCAGGTCTGTGGGTGAGGCGGTGATGGCGCACCAGGTCTATGGGTGAGGCGGTGATGGCGCACCAGGTCTATGGGTGAGGGGGTGATGGCGCACCAGGTCTATGGGTGAGGCGGTGATGGCGCACCAGGTCTATGGGTGAGGGGGTGATGGCGCACCAGGTCTGTGGGTGAGGCGGTGATGGCGCACCAGGTCTATGGGTGAGGCGGTGATGGCGCACCAGGTCTATGGGTGAGGGGGTGATGGCGCACCAGGTCTGTGGGTGAGGGGGTGATGGCGCACCAGGTCTGTGGGTGAGGCGGCGATGCCGCACCAGGTCTATGGGTGAGGCGGTGATGGCGCACCAGGTCTGTGGGTGAGGCGGTGATGGCGCACCAGGTCTGTGGGTGAGGCGGTGATGACCCACCATATCTATGGGTGATGGGGTGATGACACACCAGGTCTGTGGGTGAGGGGGTGATGGCGCACCAGGTCTGTGGGTGAGGCGGCGATGCCGCACCAGGTCTATGGGTGAGGCGGTGATGGCGCACCAGGTCTGTGGGTGAGGCGGCGATGCCGCACCAGGTCTATGGGTGAGGCGGTGATGGCGCACCAGGTCTATGGGTGAGGCGGTGATGCCGCACCAGGTCTATGGGTGAGGGGGTGATGACACACCAGGTCTATGGGTGAGGCGGTGATGCCGCACCAGGTCTATGGGTGAGGCGGTGATGACCCACCATATCTATGGGTGATGGGGTGATGACACACCAGGTCTATGGGTGAGGGGGTGATGGCGCACCAGGTCTATGGGTGAGGCGGCGATGCCGCACCAGGTCTATGGGTGAGGCGGTGATGGCGCACCAGTTCTGTGGGTGAGGCGGTGATGACACACCAGGTCTGTGGGTGAGGGGGTGATGACACACCAGGTCTGTGGGTGAGGCGGCGATGCCGCACCAGGTCTATGGGTGAGGCGGCGATGCCGCACCAGGTCTGTGGGTGAGGGGGTGATGACACACCAGGTCTGTGGGTGAGGCGGTGATGGCGCACCAGGCCTATGGGTAAGGGGATTATGGCGCACCAGGTCTATGGGTGAGGCGGTGATGACACACCAGGTCTGTGGGTGAGGCGGTGATGGCGCACCAGGTCTGTGGGTGAGGCGGCGATGCCGCACCAGGTCTATGGGTGAGGCGGTGATGGCGCACCAGTTCTGTGGGTGAGGCGGTGATGACACACCAGGTCTGTGGGTGAGGGGGTGATGACACACCAGGTCTGTGGGTGAGGCGGCGATGCCGCACCAGGTCTATGGGTGAGGCGGCGATGCCGCACCAGGTCTATGGGTGAGGGGGTGATGGCGCACCAGGTCTGTGGGTGAGGCGGCGATGCCGCACCAGGTCTATGGGTGAGGCGGTGATGGCGCACCAGTTCTGTGGGTGAGGCGGTGATGACACACCAGGTCTGTGGGTGAGGGGGTGATGACACACCAGGTCTGTGGGTGAGGCGGCGATGCCGCACCAGGTCTATGGGTGAGGCGGCGATGCCGCACCAGGTCTGTGGGTGAGGCGGTGATGGCGCACCAGGTCTGTGGGTGAGGCGGCGATGCCGCACCAGGTCTATGGGTGAGGCGGTGATGGCGCACCAGTTCTGTGGGTGAGGCGGTGATGACACACCAGGTCTGTGGGTGAGGGGGTGATGACACACCAGGTCTGTGGGTGAGGCGGCGATGCCGCACCAGGTCTATGGGTGAGGCGGCGATGCCGCACCAGGTCTATGGGTGAGGGGGTGATGACACACCAGGTCTGTGGGTGAGGGGGTGATGACACACCAGGTCTGTGGGTGAGGCGGCGATGCCGCACCAGGTCTATGGGTGAGGCGGCGATGCCGCACCAGGTCTGTGGGTGAGGGGGTGATGGCGCACCAGGTCTGTGGGTGAGGCGGTGATGACCAACCATATCTATGGGTGATGGGGTGATGACACACCAGGTCTGTGAGTGAGGGGGTGATGGCGCACCAGGTCTGTGAGTGAGGGGGTGATGGCGCACCAGGTCTGTGGTGAGGGGGTGATGGCGCACCATGCCTATGGGTAAGGGGATTATGGCGCACCAGGTCTATGGGTGAGGAGGTGATGGCGCACCAGGTCTGTGGGTGAGGCGGCGATGCCGCACCAGGTCTGTGGGTGAGGGGGTGATGGCGCATCAGGTCTGTGGGTGAGGAGGTGATGCCGCACCAGGTCTGTGGGTGAGGGGGTGATGGCGCACCAGGTCTGTGGGTGAGGGGGTGATGCCGCACCAGGTCTGTGGGTGAGGCGGCGATGCCGCACCAGGTCTGTGGGTGAGGGGGTGATGGCGCATCAGGTCTGTGGGTGAGGAGGTGATGCCGCACCAGGTCTGTGGGTGAGGCGGTGATGCCGCACCAGGTCTGTGGGTGAGGGGGTGATGGCGCATCAGGTCTGTGGGTGAGGCGGTGATGCCGCACCAGGTCTGTGGGTGAGGGGGTGATGGCGCATCAGGTCTGTGGGTGAGGAGGTGATGCCGCACCAGGTCTGTGGGTGAGGCGGTGATGCCGCACCAGGTCTGTGGGTGAGGGGGTGATGGCGCATCAGGTCTGTGGGTGAGGGGGTGATGGCGCACCAGGTCTGTGGGTGAGGGGGTGATGGCGCACCAGGTCAATGGGTGAGGCGGTGATGGCGCACCAGGTCTATGGGTGAGGGGGTGATGGCGCATCAGGTCTGTGGGTGAGGGGGTGATGGCGCACCAGGTCTGTGGGTGAGGCGGCGATGCCGCACCAGGTCTATGGGTGAGGCGGCGATGCCGCACCAGGTCTGTGGGTGAGGGGGTGATGGCGCACCAGGTCTGTGGGTGAGGCGGTGATGACCAACCATATCTATGGGTGATGGGGTGATGACACACCAGGTCTGTGAGTGAGGGGGTGATGGCGCACCAGGTCTGTGAGTGAGGGGGTGATGGCGCACCAGGTCTGTGGTGAGGGGGTGATGGCGCACCATGCCTATGGGTAAGGGGATTATGGCGCACCAGGTCTATGGGTGAGGAGGTGATGGCGCACCAGGTCTGTGGGTGAGGCGGCGATGCCGCACCAGGTCTGTGGGTGAGGGGGTGATGGCGCATCAGGTCTGTGGGTGAGGAGGTGATGGCGCACCAGGTCTGTGGGTGAGGCGGTGATGCCGCACCAGGTCTGTGGGTGAGGGGGTGATGGCGCATCAGGTCTGTGGGTGAGGGGGTGATGGCGCACCAGGTCTGTGGGTGAGGGGGTGATGGCGCACCAGGTCAATGGGTGAGGCGGTGATGGCGCACCAGGTCTATGGGTGAGGGGGTGATGGCGCATCAGGTCTGTGGGTGAGGGGGTGATGGCGCACCAGGTCTGTGGGTGAGGCGGTGATGGCGCACCAGGTATGTGGGTGAGGCGGTGATGACCCACCATATCTATGGGTGAGGGGGTGATGACACACCAGGTCTGTGGGTGAGGGGGTGATGGCGCACCAGGTCTGTGGGTGAGGGGGTGATGGCGCACCAGGTCTGTGGGTAAGGCGGTGATGGCGCACCAGGTCTGTGGGTGAGGGGGTGATGACACACCAGGTCTGTGGGTGAGGGGGTGATGACACACCAGGTCTGTGAGTGAGGGGGTGATGGCGCACCAGGTCTGTGGGTAAGGCGGTGATGGCGCACCAGGTCTGTGGGTGATGGGGTGATGGCGCACCAGGTCTGTGAGTGAGGGGGTGATGGCGCACCAGGTCTGTGGGTAAGGCGGTGATGGCGCACCAGGTCTGTGAGTGAGGGGGTGATGGCGCACCAGGTCTGTGAGTGAGGGGGTGATGACACACCAGGTCTGTGAGTGAGGGGCTGATGGCGCACCAGGTCTGTGGTGAGGGGGTGATGGCGCACCAGGTCTGTGAGTGAGGGGGTGATGGCGCACCAGGTCTGTGGGTGAGGGGGTGATGGCGCACCAGGTCTGTGGTGAGGGGGTGATGGCGCACCATGCCTATGGGTAAGGGGATTATGGTGCACCAGGTCTGTGGGTGAGTGGGTTATGGCGCACCAGGTCTGTGGGTGAGTGGGTTATGGCGCACCAGGTCTGTGGGTGAGGCGGTGATGGCGCACCAGGTCTATGGGTGAGGGGGTGATGGCGCACCAGGTCTATGGGTGAGGGGGTGATGGCGCACCAGGTCTGTGGGTGAGGGGGTGATGACACACCAGGTCTGTGGGTGAGGCGGTGATGGCGCACCAGGCCTATGGGTAAGGGGATTATGGCGCACCAGGTCTATGGGTGAGGCGGTGATGGCGCACCAGGTCTATGGGTGAGGGGGTGATGGCGCACCAGGTCTGTGGGTGAGGGGGTGATGACACACCAGGTCTGTGGGTGAGGCGGTGATGGCGCACCAGGCCTATGGGTAAGGGGATTATGGCGCACCAGGTCTATGGGTGAGGCGGTGATGGCGCACCAGGTCTATGGGTGAGGGGGTGATGGCGCACCAGGTCTGTGGGTGAGGCGGTGATGGCGCACCAGGTCTATGGGTGAGGGGGTGATGGTGCACCAGGTCTATGGGTGAGGCGGTGATGGCGCACCAGGTCTGTGGGTGAGGCGGTGATGGCGCACCAGGTCTATGGGTGAGGGGGTGATGGCGCACCAGGTCTGTGGGTGAGGCGGTGATGGCGCACCAGGTCTATGGGTGAGGGGGTGATGGTGCACCAGGTCTATGGGTGAGGGGATTATGGTGCACCAGGTCTATGGGTGAGGCGGTGATGCCGCACCAGGTCTGTGGGTGAGGCGGTGATGGCGCACCAGGTATGTGGGTGAGGCGGTGATGGCGCACCAGGTCTGTGGGTGAGGGGGTGATGGCGCACCAGGTCTGTGGGTGAGGCGGTGATGGCGCACCAGGTCTGTGGGTGAGGGGGTGATGACACACCAGGTCTGTGGGTGAGGGGGTGATGGCGCACCAGGTATGTGGGTGAGGCGGTGATGGCGCACCAGGTCTGTGGGTGAGGGGGTGATGGCGCACCAGGTCTGTGGGTGAGGCGGTGATGGCGCACCAGGTATG
This sequence comes from Arenicola marina, assembly GCA_964019135.1. Classification (NCBI taxonomy): domain Eukaryota; kingdom Metazoa; phylum Annelida; class Polychaeta; family Arenicolidae; genus Arenicola; species Arenicola marina. The sequence goes on along the minus strand of OZ025261.1, from coordinate 9,348,948 downwards.
TGGGTGAGGCGGTGATGACCCACCATATCAATGGGTGAGGGGGTGATGACACACCAGGTCTGTGGGTGAGGGGGTGATGGCGCACCAGGTCTGTGGGTGAGGCGGTGATGGCGCACCAGGTCTGTGGGTGAGGCGGTGATGACCCACCATATCTTTGGGTGAGGGGGTGATGACACACCAGGTCTGTGGGTGAGGGGGTGATGGCGCACCAGGTCTGTGGGTGAGGGGGTGATGACACACCAGGTCTGTGAGTGAGGGGGTGATGGCGCACCAGGTCTGTGGGTAAGGCGGTGATGGCGCACCAGGTCTGTGGGTGAGGGGGTGATGACACACCAGGTCTGTGGGTGAGGGGGTGATGGCGCACCAGGTCTGTGGGTGAGGGGGTGATGACACACCAGGTCTGTGAGTGAGGGGGTGATGGCGCACCAGGTCTGTGGGTGAGGGGGTGATGGCGCACCAGGTCTGTGAGTGAGAGGGTGATGGCGCACCAGGTCTGTGGGTGAGGGGGTGATGGCGCACCAGGTCTGTGGGTAAGGCGGTGATGGCGCACCAGGTCTGTGGGTGAGGGGGTGATGACACACCAGGTCTGTGGGTGAGGGGGTAATGGCGCACCAGGTCTGTGGGTGAAAGGGTGATGGCGCACCAGGTCTGTGGGTGAGGGGGTGATGACACACCAGGTCTGTGGGTGAGGCGGTGATGACGCACCAGGTCTGTGGGTGAAGGGGTGATGGCGCACCAGGTCTGTGGGTGAAGGGGTGATGGCGCACCAGGTCAATGGGTGAGGCGGTGATGGCGCACCAGGTCTATGGGTGAGGGGGTGATGGCGCACCAGGTCTGTGGGTGAGGGGGTGATGACACACCAGGTCTGTGGGTGAGGGGGTGATGGCGCACCAGGTCTGTGGGTGAGGCGGTGATGACACACCAGGTCTGTGGGTGAAGGGGTGATGGCGCACCAGGTCAATGGGTGAGGCGGTGATGGCACACCAGGTCTATGGGTGAGTGGGTTATGGCGCACCAGATCTGTGGGTGAGGGGGTGATGACGCACCAGGTCTGTGTGTGAGGGGGTGATGACACACCAGGTCTATGGGTGAGGGGGTGATGACACACCAGGTCTATGGGTGAGGGGGTTATGGCGCACCAAGTCTGTAGGTGATGGCGGGATCGCGCACCCTATAGGGGGGGGGGGGGCGGGGGGCAAAGGGGGGTCGTGTTCCGAGATCGTGACGAATAAGTCTTTATTTCCGGGTCACAACGAATTAAAAGTAGAATCACGGTTATTTAATATTTAACTTTCCAGTTCACGATTAATGAAAATCCTTGATCACGGCGGTCGGGTAATACCCCATTCCGAGTTTACGAAGAATTTTTTTCCTCATTCCCAGTTCACAGTGAAGTGAAAAGCCCAATCACAAGGAACGCAAATACCCTCTGCCCCCCTCCATCTATAGGTAAGTGGGTGATGGCGCACCATATCTATGGGTAAGAGGGTTATGGCACATCAGGTCTATGTGTGAGGGGGTGATGGCTTATCGCGCGGAGGTTGCGTCAAAACATTGAGACAGTGCGCCTCCTAGTTTTTTCACGAAACTCCTCGTGAAAATACCCGGATTACGCTTGTGATAGTCCCCAGTTGTTAACGTAAAAAGCCGTGCAAATCAGTAGTTTCGTTGCTTATCGCGCGCAATGCCTCTGTAGGTCGTATTATTGTCTGTGATTGACGAAATCTGAAGTGGCATATTCGCCACATGCCAGGGACACCTAGAGTACCAATTTGCCTCAGAGAACACATCTCATGAGGGCTACAGGCCTGTCCAAAATTATTTTTAAAAGTATTCCCACCTCTTAAATAATTGCTATGGAACAGATGAAGAAACAGAAGGGGTTTTAAGGCAAACTTTACGAGAATCTTCCTTGACACTGAATAGTTGCTGAAGTGTGATATTGATTCAGAAAATAAGGGTCGGCAACTGCAGATACAGACTGAGGCATTGATGTTACTATGAACAACGTAGAAGAGGTCCATCATAAGTATCATGCAATGCTATAAAACAATGATGAATTTATGTTATGAATATACGCTTACATAACAGGCAGAAATTTTAGAATTGCAGGAGTAATATGCCGTGGGCAAAAGCAACAGGGTTGTTGGCAGCTGCTGCGGCCGCAGAGCAACAATCAGTCCTGAAAATGGAAGACTTTACCCTTAAACAGAAGAAAGCGGCTCTTCAGTTCTTGACAGAGATCCCGTCAGCCAAATCAGAGGCATTCAAGCTGATGTTGGCCCTGTTATTATGCTAATTTACAAGTAGCCAACCTGATCGAACTGTTATAGGGCTGTACAGTTCTCATGGGTTCTATTTTCGGTTTAGGTCTTTTGGGGACTAACAAAAAAACGCCTGCTCTTAGAACGAGTGCGCATCACGCTGGTGCCTTGTTACAGCTGCGTCACGCGCACTCATCGTAGTCAACGTTTGAGTGTTGGGTACCGGCCAGCTGCGCAGTTTGTGCGTGAAGAATCGAGTGGGTGTGACAATATTGTTTGGTTGGTTTTGGTGCATGCAATCCTAACTATAAAATCAAGACATTGATCTCTCAAAAATGCATGTGGTCCGGTCGATGAGAACGTTGGCAGGTTTGTATTTTGAGGCAAGTCATCGATGTTTACATTTCTGCGACAAACGAAGCACCACTGTCCTTGCCCGACTGTACAGCCCTATTGATTTAACAGCCCGCCTAGCTGCACGTGCCATGTTTTCGAAGTCATAAAGAATACAGATATAGATGTCAGAAGAGCGCTTCTGACATCCCTAGTCTGAAAGATTGATACTGTTATCAGGTTATAGCATCACGTAGGAAATATTGGAGTATGTTTGGAAGGTATCTTCAATCGGTGCGGGACAACTCAAGCTAAGTCATAATTCACGATAAGGCTACGATATATCTAATAATACGGCCCGAAATTAGTTTAACAAATCAAACGAACTTGTCGGGTACGGTACAAGTAGCAGAATGACTGCTGAAAATGATGCATTTCATTTCGGTTTAATACTTCTTCTTTTAGATTCACTTGCCATTGTCGCGCATGACGGGTAATTATGATGGTTAAACTAGACGTACTTTTACGCGGGGCAGACCGACTAAAACGTAAGCGAAATAGCTTTTACATTATCCGTCGGCCATTGTTTTGTATTGGTTGCAAACATGTTTGTATTTTTTTTTAATATATAATGTGCAATATTGGACATACGTCTGAAAAGACTGAGAAATGGAGTCACTATATACTGTTCATCATGTATGTACTTCTTATATTTCTTTGTTTGATGCAGAATCGTGCATATTCCATAATTTATATTTTGTTCTAAATTCGTTGCGATTATTCAATATATGCCGTGTTTGCTTTAAATAATTCTGTCACCGAAGTCAGAAATAAATGCAACAGCAAATCACAGCAATTTAAACCAAGTCTCTTAATTGTACTTAAGTGTGATTTTCGATTGTTTGAAGGTAAATCGGTAAAAAATAAATGGCGGATGAAATGAGAAATGTGGAGATTTTTGTTTATTGCCAATTATTCACCAGGAGTGGGTCGGCGACGAATGTGTTGCGTGTTGGCAGTAAATAGAGATAAAAAATATGTGGATTTAGCCTCTTTACTATTGAATTGCATGGCAACAGCATGTATGCAAATGATACACTTAGTGATATAAATACAGGGTGGGCAAAAAATCACGTGGACTTCAGGGCGTCATGGCAACCGTGCTTCCGACAACAAGCATTCATTGCCACGTATCACGCGTTACTTATACTTATAGTTGCTTATACGTGAAGCCCATTTGGACAGATTGTTCTTGGCAAGACTGCGTTACTCCGAAATGAATCCACATATCAACAAATCACTCTTCATCTATTGGATGTGTTGGTGTCGCCGCCTGGTGTACGGTGAGAACATCTCGAGCACTCCTTGTGTAGTCGTCACCTGCATCCGGAAAGAGTCAGCGGCCCCGCGGTCCCCGCTCCGCAACGCCCTCTGGTGGCGAACACTCAAGGCGTGCAGCTCCTTCGTCAGCAAGCGCACCTGTGCGCATGCGCGGCCATGTCTCTTGGGGTGAGTTCGGATATGCGATCGGAGTAATCGGCGCGGATATTTGGAGCATGCGGACTCACTCTTTCCGCTAATAGGGGGATCAATATTAACCGAACGCAAAATCCGCGGTCCGCGTGAATGTTGCACTTGCTGGATTGCACAAATTATGAAGATCGTTAAATAGAGCCATACAATAAATCAACGGATACGTATTGTGTTCATTATCTTATTCTCGTTGTTATAATATTATTTACAGATTTTTTGCAGGTCGCAATACTACTATATATATATTAAATGTATTGTGCGGCCTTGACGCCATGTTGGAAATCCTCGTGATCCTCCTCTGTGTGGGGAGTAAGGTCTGGGAGTAAAATGTACCACGTGACCGCCCTATCGGACCACAATCTCCGCGTACGGCCCGCCTTATATCGTTATAATGTGACTTTGAATCAAGTTCTTCTAAAAGAAATGATGTAAATTCAGCTTTCGGCGACTGCATATGCACGAGACTGCGAGAAAAGTGAATGGCGTCTTGTTAAATCTGACCCTTATATATGATTGCCGCACGTCACCAGTATGATTGAAATATCTTTAACGCAGAACTGACAGGCGCGAGACACATTGCTAACAACATACCATTACGTTAAACAATAAGATTAACATAACAACTGCCAGACCATGTTTAAACACTCACACACGAGTGCGCGCTACTCGCAATAAGCCAATTAAACATTGTTATTCGTGTCTCTATTATTCTTGACTTGTTTTCACGGTGTCTGACAGTTCTTGATGACAATTAGTGTCAATATATTTTTGACGTAACGCCTGACTTGCCAAAATGAAAATTGATGTCACCCTGTAAACACATAATATATTTAGTTGCGGGGCTTATAAATGCAAGACGTGTCTACAGTAATTTCTGTCAGTTCTGACTGTTATATTAAGAGTGACAACCTCGCCTTTCTCTGGTCTGGTTAATCATTTAATTGTTGGGAAGCAATATATGCACAGGTTTCAATGAGTACACGTTAATCCACGTTTTCGTGGCTTTATAAATTACATCAAATATATTCACGATACTTTTTTAAAATGTGGAAAAGCAAAAATAGCAGTAGGATCATAGTTAACCATTCGTTTTTCTAGTTACATCATTTCACTCTTGTTTAAAATTCAAAAGTGTCTGAACACATGAATTGTAATTTAGTGATTAGCAGTTGTAGGATCCCTTCTGATCACTTACTGATGTGCTTCAAACAATGAAGGATTTAACCCGTGGCGTTGTAAGTAGGCTAGGGGTTCGCCTCGTGTCGAGTGTCCCCCGCTGGGTCATCGGCGAATGTTTGTATGTTGCCTGGGTAAATATTTTTTTGTATGTTTTCGAAAAGAGTGACCCAAGGCACCTTGATACTAGCTTGATACTTCCCATTGTTGCGATACGATCTTAGAGGCCAAACGCTTAAACCAGCCACACCCGATATTTTATAAAGTCTGAAATTCAAGCAGGGAGAATATACTCTTCCGCAGACTGCCGTTGGGCGGCGATACAGCGGCTCCGCCTATACATGTCGGCGAGGGGAGTTCGTGGAACAGACTATAGTCCATGAGAGTTGTATGCTCGTACGTAGACATTTTTTTATTATTTTTATTTCTAAGAATTGCATACTTGGGCCAAGTTTGGTATCCAACCCCGGTACTAGCAACACGTGACAGGGTACTTCTGGGTGTGCCGATAGGGTATGCCTGCTCCAAGGAAATGCACACACCGTTCACGTTTCGGTGCACGGAAGGGCATTGGAACCAACCTACTCTGTCACCTGTCAATCAGCCGCTATCTTCTCCCGAACTGGTTTTGAGCGGGACACAATCGGCAAGCCGATTAAATGCGCGAGCACCCAGCCAATGCGAAAGACGTTTCGGGGGGCACACTGATGCGTAATGTATGTATTCGACTTACCAGAGATATACTGGGCTGCCAAAGAAATGAACCAAATCTGTTGCACTCTGTGATTAGGTCACTTGACCGCAGATTAATAGGTTCTGGGTACGGATCCGGGCATTTAATCTTTGGCATGTTACATCCATTCATCCTGCGTCGTCCCAGGAGGTTCCTCAGCCCGGATGCGTTCTTGTGTGCACAAACAAAAAAGGCCAAGATACCGAATAATTTCATTTCATTTTCCTCAGTGAGCGACAGGCCGTTATGATCGCCGAGCAGGGAGGAGCGCGTTATGATACGCCATTTAATTGATTACCGCGTTGACCAATAATATAAATTTACGCAACATTTACGGTTTACGCAGGCCGTTTTGATACTTTGCGGGGAGGAACGCGTTATGATATTCAAGTCGCAGCAATGTAACTACGCAACCTCAACTGCGAATGTTGAAAAAAACTCTTGTAAGGTGGCATTTATTTTGATTCCTGCTTATATTGACAATATTATTTTTCTCAGCTTCTCAATCGTGGTCCTACGATATGAGCAACTTTTTATCTTAAATGAATAATGCGGAGATATATATATATATATATTATATATTTCATGTGAAACTCTTTATTAAACCAAACATGCACAAGACGTGAAAAAAATGTGTTTATGTAGTATACCGTAATATATACTGTAATGTACTCTGCCATCCGAGTTTGAACTGATGTACACGGTGGGGTACATATTTTGAATACAAGAATCATTTAACAAACAGCCTAAGATACACGTAGTAATGCATAGAGTAAAAAAAAAATCGTTAAAAATAGAGAAGTAACGGTTTCATAATACTTAACACATCGTAAGTAAAGTACATACAGCATTTTAGCTGTCCGACATACTTAACAATTACAGTCGGTGTTAGCCATACCGAATATTTGACTATTGATGATAACCTCATCGCGTATTAAACGTAATAGACAAGTCGGAACTAAACAACGTTAAACTTTCCAAAGTAAACGCATCAAGAATTCCAAATACATTATACTCACAAATTTAGTTTAAACTGAACAAATACTTTTGTAAAATCCTTGCAATAGTTTACTCTTGTCAAACACTCAACTATCATGGTGTTAGCCATATCAAAATACATTACGATTGCAGGTGTAACCTTGTAAAATACTTTAAATGCTTCGTGTAACGTTAATGACGTTGCCCATGAAACAAAATTATTGGCCTTTTAATCTATGTACAAAATGTTATAAACGTACATATGAATGACCTTTTAAAATGCTGACCGAAACGTTACGAACTAATTCTTATCAAGCAATTATTATTATTATTATTATCATTATTAACATTGATTCATTGACTAATAGCACTTGATGTAACATATGTTACTCTAATGAAATGCATATCTTATTACGTTATGACAGAGAAATTATAATTATATTAATGTGAAGTGCGCTGGTACGCATACAATTTGCCTAATGAAAGTATGTCACATTATTAAGCATATTTGAACTAGAAATATAAGCATTGTGGGATGTGGAAGTTAATATTACAGGTTACGTCACCAGAAACGCAAACGAGGTTACACTCCATCTACAAAACACTTAGCAACGAGCACGTGCTTCTCTTGTATCAGTCATATTGGTGTATGATCTAAACCCCCGAAGGTCTGCTACAAACAATACTGCGGTGATCTGACCTTATGACGTCACGACGTCAGAATAGGAGACGTCACAGCGTCAAGACGTCGAGTTGTCACGGCACCAAAACATCGCGTTGTCACTCCGCAATGACGTCACAGCGTCAATGACGTCACCACGGGGAGGCCTCGTCGTGGGCGATGCTTACGCTTCCATCACGCCGTTCTCCGAATACACGTTCGAGCTCACGCTGGAGTTGCTCTCGTCTGAACTATCGGACACGATACCCTGCGAGATGAGTTCCTCCTGGAGCTGCTCCAGCTGGTCGGCCCTCCGACAGGCGTACTCGTACAGGGCGTTCCGTACGCCCTCCAGGGTGGCCAGCTGGAGACGCAGCGTGTATCGGAAGGCCCGGCGTCCCGCCTTGTAGGCCCGGTCGTACCTCACCTGGACGCCTTCTATCCTATTGTTCAGCAGGCGAATCTGCTGACAAGCGCGTCGGAATTTGCGATCTAGAGAATAAAACATATTCAGTGTGTCTGGGTTGGTGGTATCCATGGTTGTATTCACTCGTGCGTCACGCGATGACGTCATGACGCAGACGGGCGACGTATTCGGTACTGATAAAGACAAACTTGTGGTAAATCGCGCTGCCTACAACTGCTGCTAAATAATGCTCCTAGAACTGTGCGCCCTGTCCACCGCTCTACGACTTAAAGATACTTTATTCCCGCTAATCGCTGGATATATATACCAAGGCCAGCTAAGCACACATCGACGCCAACAGGCGCGGCAGCTGCGATCTCTGTGGCATGTTTACAACAGCGCTCAACTCATTCGAATGCCTGCGGCTAGTCTAAGTGCCATCAACTGATTCGAACGCCCGGCTGGTCCAAGTGTCACATGTGTTTAAGAAACTGACGCGCTAATGAAGTGCCGAGGGAGTGTGGGTTTGGGGAGGGTTATGAACCGGGGGGGTTGGGTGGGGGGGGGGGGGGCAGGGCAGAGATAGTGATGGAAAATCTCAATTGCATTCTGATTTCTTCCATGTTAATGTTAGTGACAGGGATTCATAGAACGCTGTTATTAACTGACAACCACACTGAACACTGAAGACTGGCAGATCGTTAACAGTTTGCCAGCAGTTCGTTAACATGAGCGTGATGAAGACACATGTGCAGTGGGCGCGAGAATGAAAACAAAGGTGCTACTTGGTTTCGAGGGCCGTGCGTAATCCCCAAAATAGTAGAGGGTGGCCCAATGAATGCAGGGAGGAGGGTAGGGCGCGGCGGGGGGGGGGGAGGTATAAGAAGGGGCGAGGCATTGTTTGCCTAGGGCACCTGTCGTAAGACTCTGTCTTGCGTAGCCATGTTTTCACGGTGTCTGTGGCTGTTTGCGAAAACTCCCCGTGTTTCATTAAACAATTACTTGCGCATCTCTAATTAAACACCATTTTCCTTGTTGTGTTGAATAATAAACTGACGTGGCTAATATCACACGTGGCAGAGAACGAATGATTGTTATTCGTTGAAACATGTTGTACATTTCAGAATGTCGCATTTAAACTTTGAGCTTTGAACGTTAAGATCCTGGAGGTACTTCAGTCCGTTGTTTCTCGTTATATTTAACAGCGGACGCTGACCACCAAGTAACCTTAAGATATATGTGGTATATATAGATATATATATGACGGAAATGAGTATAAACTGAACGGGACATCTTGTATATTAACACACATTCTAATAACGATGAACTAACCCCTTGGGGGGGGGGCAAGGGTTTTTTACGTTTTCGGGAATGGGCTTTCATTTCACAGTGAACAGGGAATGAGGAAGACAATTCTTCGTGAACTGGGAATGGAATATTAGCCCACCGCCGTTATCAATAATCGTGAACTGGAAATTTTAATATTAAATGACCGTGAATTGGGAAATGGCCATATTATATCATGTATCCGCCTCCTCCGTTGTATACGGGGACTTCTCCTTTTAATTCATCGTGACCTGGGAATAAAGAACTGTATTCTTCGTAATATGGGAACACGACTTTTAATTATTCGACAATAACGCATAAATAGAATGCAGATGATACAGCGACAATATGCAACAGTGCCATAGGCGCTTTAAAATTAATATTACCAATCTATATATCGCCATGGATTGCACAGTGCATGGCAAATATAGATCGGGCTTTCATTAATGTTAATTATAACATTTAACTAAACCGTTCGCTTACATGAAATTATATCGGACTATAGCATATAACAAATGCTAAACGGAAAATCGTGTACAAAACATCAGAGCATTATATTATACACAATACAATATTAACCATGCAATTCCAAACCGGTGAGACAAAACAAGAAGTTAGCATGAGTCATATATATATATTATCATTCGTTGTTTATGACAAGCCGTTACTGATAATTCAGCTGTCAGCTCTTCAGTATACAAGTACCGAGTACACCTTGACCAGGGTAAGTGGTCTATTGCGCAGTTTTCTTGCACAACTGGACCAGCAGATGGCAGTACAAGAGCATTGATTCAACTGCAAAACTGTTCGAGACACCACTTATTATATAGTAATATTTTTTGTAATTTCTGGCTCTTCACATCTGAGCAACGACTCCTTTCTGTTTTGTTCATGGTCTGTTTTAATTTATATCGCTTGCCTAAATAACTCATTTTATTTCATTATAATGCGGCCGCCTTATCAACTACTGCATTGCATAGGAGGCGGTAGCGGGCAGGGAGCCCGGAGTTAATTTGTGAGCCTGCCTCCCCCCCCGCCCCCCCCCCCCCCCAACGATCCTATGACTTTATTCTACATTTATATAGCGTCAGTTTCTGCTCCTAGACAGAGACAGGAAAACAGGCAAAAAAGGGTTATTTGAACAATACATATGAGCATACCTACATGAATTCCCCCCTCCCCCCCCGGCTAAGTGACAGGTGGGGTGCCATTTAAGAGAAATCGAGTTTATAAACAAACTATATATATAATGTTTCGCCGCCTACGCATTGATGTAATTACTCAACAAGCCTTCCCGCATTGGGAATGCCAATACCCAACTAAAGCTCTCGCCGATTTTGTCTCATGAAAGTTTTGGGAGATTTATACGGCAACCGTGCATAAGGTGACGCAGATCATTTACAATACCCATGCATGTCCTCGGGTTCAGCACTGACTGGGAAGGGGGGGTGCAAGGGGTATTTCCGTTCCTCAGGAATGGGGTTTTCATTTCATCGTGAACTGGAATTTAGGCAAATAATTCTTCATGAACTGGGTATGGGATATTAACCGACCGACGTGATCAAGGATTTTCAGTAATCGTGAACTGGGAAATTTTAATATTAAATAACTGTGAATCGGGGAAATCGCTAATTTGTATCATGTATCCGCCCTTCCTGTATACTGGGAGTTCTCCTCTTTTATTCATCGTGACCTGGGAATAAAGGAATTTATTCTTCGTGATCTGGGAATACGCCCCCCCCCCCCTGACTTGCTTAGCCCACGGACGGATCCAGCAGACAATTAATCCCGTGGGGGTCACAAACTGGCGCGGATCAGGCATTTGAGAATTTGAGGGGGAGATTCACTTTAGGTTTAAATTTCTTAGGACAGGTGGCAGGAGGGGTGAACCACATTAGGTGGCAGGAGGGGTGAACCACAATAGGTGGCATACGGTTACCATTGGCCATGAGTAGCCTCCCTCAAAAAAGAGGAAGAGGTCATACTCCCCAGACCTCCCACTAGATGTCTTCATATTTATTGCCTTTGCGGGAAGTTACAGCAAGAAACTGCGACCCCCGTGACCCCCAACTATCTCCCAAGGTTGGGGGTCACATGACCCCTGTGATCCCCCCTGTGATCCGCACCTGTTAGCCTGTCCGAGCGGTCACTCCGTTTCCCGCCTCTTAGCCAGTGTTTCCCGCTCTTCCAGGGGGACGAGCAGAGTCCCGCGCTTCTCTCGGGATTGGCTGAGCTGTGTCAAGCTCTGCGGAGTGCGCGAGTGGGATAGGGTTGTGTGGGAGTTGCTCGTCCTTCACACGCGGGGAAGGGGTGGGGGGGGGGGCACTTAATACATTGCTGGGTTGGCATCCGCTCGGTCGGGGCTTTTTAACGCCAAAATGAACGCACATACTCCCGGTCGCAAGTTTTTAAAAAAGTCCGCTCTATATCTGTTTCTAAAGGGGTATCTTTTTCATCACAATGTCCGCTCTGTCAGGCATCACCCCCCCCCCCCCATTTGTATAATAGTGCTCCCCCGTCTTACCACAACTGACAGCCATGAGAAGAAAATACCAAAATATGTGGGTTTGAGCTATCACACCACTTGCACGCCGATCTATTCGACTATACATAACGTTAGTGCCAAAACTGGCATAGAATTAATCATAAAGCCTATAACATTGTCGCTTACGTTTGATTGGCTTATGGAGGATGCTTTAACCTCCAAGATCATACCAAGGCAATCGGAAGGGGAAAATGGGGGTGAGGAGGAGGCTGTGGGGATGGGGAGGAGGCTGTGAGAAGTGGAGAGGGCGGCTGAGGGGGTGGTGAAGAGGGCTGTGGGGGTAGGGAGGAGGCTGTGGGGATGGGAAGAAGGCTGTGGGGTGGAGAGAGGGCTGTGGGGAGTGGGGAGGAGGCTGTGGGAAGTGGGGAGAGCGGCTGTGGGGTGTGTAGGGGGCTGTGTGGGTAGAGAGGGAGCTGTGGGGGTGGTAAAGAGGGCTGTAGAGTGGTAAGAAGGTTGTGGGGGTAAGGAGAAGAATGTGGGTAGTGGGGAGGAGGCTGTGGGCTGGGGAGAAGGCTGTGGGGTGGGGAGAAGGCTGTGGGGAGTGGATAGAGCGGCTGTGGGGGTGCGTTAGGGGGAGGGGGCTGTGGGGGTGGGAAGATGGCTGTGGGGGTGGGGAGAGGGATGTGGGGAGTGGGGAGAAGGCTGTAGGGAGTGGGCAGAAAGCTGTGGGGAGTGGAGAAAGCGGCTGTAGGGGAGGGAAAGATGGCTGTGGGGTTAGGGAGGGAACTGTGGGGAGTGGGAAGGGGGGATGTATGGGTGGGGTGGAGACTGTGGGGGTGGGGATGAGACTGAGGGGAGGGGGGGGGGTGGGGTGGGGAGGGGACCGTGAGGCGTGCAGTAGTTTGTTGAGAATCATTAAATCACCAATTTTGTGATCATTTCTCATGTTTCTAATTGCGATGATTTCATCACATTTGAAAGGTATCAGTCTACTCGAGGTGGGCGTTAGCGAACTAGACCGGAAACCAGTAGGTTCTGGGTTTGAATCCGAGCCTGGGTACCTAATGTGAGGCATTTTTATGGACATTCGACATTGACCCCCACATTCCGACACTGAGGATCTGACAAAGCGACATCGGTACAGATTTTGGAGAAAACAAACGACACTGGACTTTTACAGACTTACATTTACAGACACACATATTTAAATATTACTTCACTACAACGCCTGTAACAACTTCAATGCAGCAGCATTGTTACCTGTAACGCGCTTTCTGCAGATGCGGAGCACATTGTCCAGGCCAAAGTTCACAAAGTTACGTGGCCCTCTAATCCACACAACACACTATACCCTGTGTATACATACAGCTTTCGTCGAGACCGCTGCTTTAATACACCCCCCCCCCCCCCCCCCTCCACCTCCCACTCCTCCCCATCGTTATATTTACACTCGGCTCCAAACAACACACCCTGATCTGCCCCTCAACTTAATACCGCCTGCCCCCCCCCCCACCACTCCCTCCGCCCACCCCACCCGTCAACTACTTGTCGCACCTACACACTTGTCGGCGCAAACATATCTCTGCCGGACAGAATCCCATAGAGTCACTAGCCAACCTGTCTGTTGGTTGTTAAATGTCTAAATACTAAATCTGCTGATAAACACGCAGGTGAGAATTTGCATAGTCGCTGATTGTTACGTCACATTCAGACGGCTTACTATGGCGGGCCGTCGGAGCGGTCGTACTCGCCTTGTGTCATCATGGCATGCGGCCCCCACACGCCCACCCCCCCCCCCCATCCCACCCATCCCCGACTCCACCCCACACCCACCCACGCCCATCCCCTACGCCTTCACGCACCTCCACCCCCACCCCTTCACCCACACCCTCACGCACGTCCACCTCACCCCACCCCACCCTCGGCCCTATACCCTGGCCCACTACCCCGACCCGAACCCCCTCCCCCACCCCAGCCCTGCCTATACCCTCAGGCATACCGTTATCGTCACCCGTAATCCTCCACCCACCACCCACTCTTATCATAATCCCTCTCATTGGTCCCTGGGTCCCAACGCTCGCATATATCACCGCCAAATACTCGGGTTTCTAGCTACCTGCTATCTAACCCACGGGCTTTTGCTAATACTTCTGCAAACTTGGATCTTTATAACGGGAGCTTTACCTCCCCATCCGCTCTCCCACTCCCCCCCCCCCCCCCACCCCCGCGCCCCGCCACCGCCCCTTAATAGTCCCCTCCCACACACCCACACCATCGCACGTCGAGCAAAATGCGCCTTACTAGAAACTGTCGCACTCCATATCAGTCAGCCGTCATTCCCATTTACCCCCACCTACCTACACCCCCTCCACCTCCCCCCCACCCGCCCGACCTCCCCCCTACCCGCCCCCACCCTCTCCCCCGCCACACTAGGTCTGGTCCGGCAATATAAGGCCGATCGACAGGGAACAAAAGTTACAGTTTCGCCCCGAGATGCAGACGACACCCAGAACGACGCCTACCTGCTCCCGCTCCCCGCAGCCTATTATCGCCCGGTGACGTCATCGAGACGTTGGCAAAAGGTAAGTGCGCTCGCGAAAAGCGGAAACTACCCCTGTAACTGTTATCAACTTTTGACTGGCGTGCTCAGTACTCAGACCATTCTACGTTACGGTGGGACAGATTAATTACCTCCTTAGTTACATATGCCTGGTATTCTGTTCCTAAGGAGGAGATTCAGGAATTATTTTGGCGTCGTTTGCAAACCTCTTTTTCTGTTTCCAAGTAATATTTCGGGGTTCCTATTTGCGCGTCTATTTATTTGGGTTATTCCTACATATTGATACCATCCTAGGCGAACATTTGAACTGAACTATCGTCCAGATATATCAGTTCGTTTGAAATGATTCCCGGCTCAAGTGGTTCCCGGACTTCAGGCTAAGGCCCGTTCTGATATAATTGTACTAACTGCGGAGATGATGATTACGAATCCGAGTTTTGTGAGGTCAGTCGCTGATCAATGACAACAGTTCTTACTGATCCGCAGCTTTTCTCTCTCCCCCATCCCCTCACCCCTCCACCCCACCACCACCTCTGGCTAACCTGTTATAATTTGCCGCACTTCCTCAGACCCTGACCTTGACCTTGACTGTTGTGGCGGGGGATGGCGGGGGTGGGGGCGTATAAACCAGGTTCATCTAGGCTAAAGTCATGTATGCAGCAGGTTGGTGTCCAACCATAAATTCACCCAAGCTTAGATTTACCTACGCCTTTAGCAACAGCCCCCTCTTCCTCCCCCTCCTCCTCCTGCCATTGGCCTTTAAAACCTGTCAGCGCTGTCAATTTCCGGGTATCAAGTATGAGAGAAAGTAATTCCTACACCAAATGAAGTCCCTAATGGTAAGAAGGTACAATTAACATTCGAGAGTTTCTCAGTGTCGCTGTTCTCACGTTGCGCTCGACGGAGGCGATGAAGAACAAAAAAAAGTTCGAGCAGTTTAAACAATAGTAGTGATAATTGCTCTAAAATTTTCCCCAACCACAGCGCCAAGCCCCCGAACAACCGATTAATGCATATAGCCAGTCCCCATCAGGCTTCATCCCGACTGTGGCGGCCATTACAGTGCCTCGCTTGCCTCTCATTTAGACACTGAAGTATGAGAAGTTTATTTTGGTGCACCCTTTGCAACGGTCAGCTACATACGCAACTGTGAACACATTTTTGCCATTTGAAAGTTTGTCACTAGGTGGCGTTTTAAAATGCTGGTCTCCTAGGTTAATAGCTGGTAAATCAGGGGGTTAAAAGAGGTATCATTTGGCATCTACATATATGGCAGATTTAACGCATGTAGCTTCTTGTAGTTATAACAAAATGTTTTATATAAGATAAGTTTCATATAAGTGTTTATCCTTGGGGAATGTGAGATTCAGTTTATCATTGGGGAAATAAAATATCTCACATAATATGGAGAAAAAAAATCGTATTATAAATGCAATTTTGAAGAAACCAGATCCAAGAGATTGTAGAATTAAATACGGGTATTTGTGTACTTACTGCGGAGAGGATGACTACCAGTTCGAAGTTCTTGTGAGGTCAGTCGCTGATCGATGTTTTTACTGATCTTACTGATCCGCAGCTTTGTTTTGTCCCCCAATCCCTCACCCCTTCACCGCACCACCATCTCTGGCTAACCTGTTATAATTTGCCCGCACTTCCTTAGACACTGACCCTGGCCTTGACTTTCATGGCGGTGGATGGAAGGGATGGGGGCGTATAAACCAGGTTCATCCAGGCTAAAGTGGGACATAAGCCCCCCCCCCCCCTTCCCCTCTCCCCATCCTGCCCCTTTAAAATTAGGCATCGGCAATTAGGCAAATTAAGTCACTCTTGGTAAGAATAAACACCATTCAACCGTTTCTCCGGGTCGGTTTTCACGTTGCGCTCGGCGGAGGTGATGGAGAACAAACAAAACCATGTTCGACGAGTTTGAACAATAGTAGTGATAATTGCTCTAAACTGATCCGAAAGCAGCAGCGCCAAGCCTCCATACAACCGATTAATGCAGATAGCCAGCCCCCATCAGGCTTAATCCGGACTACACCTCGCTTACCTCTCTACCCAACTTGCATGCCTTTCCAAGCCAATCAAACCCGCTATATATATATGCCAGGGCCACATCTAAAACAGTGGCGGATGCAGAGGTTGGACGATTAGGACCCAAAGGAGAACGGGCGGGAGAGAAATCCATTTTAAATTCTCGGCGGTCAAGTCTTGGGTAACCCAGTCACCTGCTAAATTTGATGTTAACATAAATGGTAACATGAATGCGCCACAGAGTTACCAACTTCACCCCTGTCCTTACATTTTTAGATGGCAACCTATGACAAAGAGGCGAAGACCCGACCTAATAACGATGCCTATAATCGAGTAGAAGATATTGGTGGGGTGACAGGAAGTCAAAAATCTCAACTGTCACATGTCCTTATGTTGAACGCCACCGCAACTTCAGTCGCCCACAACCCCCAGTTTTGGTTGCTCTGATATCGCCTGTTGAAATAATACATCATCTTGTTAATATTGAATGTCTTTGTGGTGCTAATATTAGGGGGAATATCGTAAGATCAATTGTCACATTCGTCAAGGTGATTTTTCTTTCTACGACAAATTTATAGCAGGGAAGCAAGACTAGGACATTCTTTATTGTACGAAAGTAATGTTGTGCCAAAGCAATATTAGTAGAGCAATATTGCAGGAAAGTAAAGAATAATCTACCATCACCTCGTGTCATCTTCTTCCAAGTGGGTTACTTACTGAGCGACCGCGGAATTTCTTATCCGACGGATGTTAATGTATGGCTTTGCGCTAACCTGACGACCGTCTATCCATAGGGCTTGGAGTAGCGCTTTGCCCACCGCATTTCACTGTCTCTATTTGTCTCCGCGAGAGGGCGACACCGCCTCGCCGATAAAATACTCCCTACAGACAACAAAAACTGTTAACCTACCTGGGTTGACAGGAGCGTGTCTACCGCTAGTGCTAGTGACAATATCTAATAGATCGAAGGAGTAGGGGGAATAGGGGACCTGCGTTGGGGGTGGGGATGGAACGAACGGATGGAGTGTTGGGAGGAGCGGGTTTCGGTTGAGGTGGGGTGGATTGGGCGCAAGGGATGGTGGGAGGAGTGGGGTGGGGTTGGGGAGGGGGTGGAGCTGGAGCAGGGGGAAGGGGTGCATCAGCGTGAAAGAGTTGCTGAAAGTAGCTGGCCTGCTTGGTTTTTTCTTTGGTCTCAGTCAGTTTCCTTAACCACGGCGCTATCCTAATTGAACCTTTCCAGGTTGCTTGGAGAAGCTGTCATTTTTCTCGGCGAAAAAAAGAAATTGGGGTCATTTTATGTGACAGCAGGGGGGTGTGGAGGGGCGGGGCGGCTCCTGGCCGCTTACAGGGTGGCTGTACTGATACAGGGTGTGTCACCGAATGGTACAGGGTGTGTCACCATGGCATTGGATGTTATTTCATATATTTAACTAATACTTTAATTACCTATCAACTAAATAAATATCTCATTAATATCTTGATGCCAGTGAATCAGTTTCACCTATTGACATGATTAGGTAACATAATACGTAAGAAATCACCATGCAAGGCGTAGATAATATAGCCCCAACAATTCGTTATTTAATACTGATATGATATGCTGCCTTTTCAGTACATCAACCTCACAATGACTGTCATGGAAACGATAGTGCTGCGTCCAATAGACTCACCACCAGTAGATGATGAAGTTACAGCGCAGCCTTCAGCTCACCACGTGCCAGCCAGGAACAGCCCAGAGCATAGAGTTATATCAATTCCGTTTCGTTCGGATCAGCTGTCATGATGCCTTCTTCTGGATATGACAAAGAAGGCATCTCAACGGTTGTTCTGGATCGGAGTATTCACATCCGAACTGCATGGACGCGGTGGGCAAAGCAAGAATTGGTCGCGGATTCCACGAAGTTAACAGTCTACGGAAGGTCTTGCGAAGGGGTTGTGGGGTCCATCTTTCATGTTAGAATCCACGAAATGTATTATTGTTGTAAACGTTAGGCGTGAGAAATTCGTGAGCTATGCTGAAACAATGGTTCGCCCTTACATGGAAAAACCAATTGGATATGGATAATATTTATATGAGCAACTAATGTGGATAAGTGGTACGTAAAATGCGAGCGCATATATTAATTTGACTATTCCGTGGAGCTGCATCTAGATTAATTCAAAATAAATCACTCTTCGGCTTGCCGTAATGCATATCTTTGGCGATGATGTATACCATGCACCTGCTTGTGGCGTATTATTCGGTTGCTTAGGAACTCCCATAGTAGTTGTGACGTCAAAATATTATAAACATTACGTCACAACTACTCAGTATTATAGTCGCGACGAAGGTCGTTAGCTTATTCGTTTTTAAAACGTTGAGACTTAGAACATGTAAAACTAGAGGTTAATTTTGCTAAGTCAGCAAGGTTCGTTGATATATATCTCCGAAAAAAAACATACGCATGATGACGTAACATGCGATCTCTTCCGCTTTCTTCGGTGGAGGTTAACTTCCGGTGGATTTCACCAGATCATAACAGTATGGGATTCAGATATGAATTTTAATATAGATTTTATCCTTTTTTGACATGTGTGTTATCGGAAGAGCTCGGTACTAATGATAGCTTCATTGGTGCAGAAGACGTTATACACACAAAATGTCGTTTTCTGGGGATGTACAGATATGCGTTCTCCCTGTGTGTTATCTTGCATGATGGCGGATCCAGGAGGATGGGGATGGAGAGGGGGGGGGGGGAGTGGGAGGTATTCAGGGCCCCAGCCCTCCTGTTTAAGAGATCCGATAAATCATAACGGACCCAATGCCCCGTGTGGTACTTTTATGGACAGTTTTTCTCGCCATTTTGTTTACCCATGGTAGCAGTGATCATAACCCTCTTCATCAATAAGCAATAGCCTTACAGTTTCATTAGCTGCCATTTAGGTAATCGTCTTGGTGGGCTGGGTGACACATATTGATTACGGTCCATTACCAATAGACCATTCGTAAAGAGTTGGGGGTTACCCCCGGAGACATGGCTCCACTCTCCCTTCCTTCTCCCATTGACGCGATATGACCAAAAGTGGTTAAAGCGTCCTAAATAACCAACCAACCAATAGACCATCCAGGCTGTCAATCATTCACTGATGTGGCGAAAAAGGTCTTCCACGTCGGACAAACCAGTCGGACAAAAAAAGTCACATGTCACTTTGTTGTCAGTTTGAGAAGTGAGTACTGCTCACTGTGTACCTACCATCAGCTATGATTGTCAATTCCTACGCACGATTAGGGAAAAAAAGTCAATCGTGGGCCGGGCTTCGTGTCGAGTATGGATCGAGCTATCGCGTAATTAACCCTCTGTAATAGACCGATACAGACTCCGACACTAAGCCCCGCCCACGCTAGAGCCCTTTTTTCTTAATCATGATTATGAAATTGACAATCGTGGCTGACGGTAGGTACAAGTGAGAAGTACTCATATCTAAAACTGATAACAAATTGACATGCTGCTTTGTTTGTCCGACTTGTTTGTCCGACCTAACGCACGTGGATTACCTTTTTTCACCACATGATTGGATAAAAGCAATAGTGACGTCAATAAAGGATTGATACTCTGGATCGGTCTATTGTTGCATATGCTGAATTATAAACAATGATGTTTTTTGGTCAGTTTTCGTGATGCTGGCTAACATTGTATATACGCTTATGCTTATCATTTATATATGTTTTTGCATGTACATTTAAGATATGCATGAATAAAGAAACCAACTCCATGTCGACTTTTCCGGCAGTTCATTGCGCTGCTAACAGATGTCGTTGGCTGAAACATAGCGTTATGCTAAGACCGACTGAAAGTGCCGTTTAAAGATACGACAATATTCATTTAGACAGTTTAAATGTTTGCAGTTTAATTGATCACCCGATGTTTAACAATAGATTCTATGCGACTGCATCACTATGCGCGTGATCAGATTGCCAGAAATTCAGTTTTGAACCCAACTAAATGACACGTCCTAAAATATATATTCGAAATACCTTGCACTATATACATTTGCTATTTTAAAGAAAATAACGCAGTGATGAATTATCTAATCATAATTATTAATAGCCAGCAGCACTAGCCCAAGGAAAGTCCTTTTACAAGCCACAAGTGCGTTCAGATATAAGCGTATTTTTCTCATCATTATATATAAAAATGTATCGCCAAACCAAACAAGCAGGAGTGTAAATGATAGAATAGTTCACCTAATTTTAAATAGTTGCTAGGAAATAAGCGTTTCATTGGGTAAAATAAGATACATAAATATACGCATTTCTTTAAGATTTAAATAGATTATGATATGCCAAATAATTATATAGATGTTATTAAAGATGCCTTACGGTTGTTCATTTCGTACTCGTATCGAAGCCATGTCTGTCCCAAAAACGGTTGCTATTTCATAATATGTAACAGAAACTTGCAGACGATCTAAATCACCCTCAGTTCAAGAACATTTGGTTTCAAATCACTGCGAGAGTTCTGCAAATAGATAAAATGCAGAACAAATATAGGTTTAGCCATTTGCCTCCGTCGTCAATACTTATTATGTCGACCTGGTGTAAAGTATATAGAATATGTCCGGCATATCACCATCGTTATAATCTTAGATTTAGTTGAGTGTGTTACAGTTTGCATCACAAGGGTCATAGCCAGTAAATGGACAGCCAAATAAAAGACACGAGAGTTTCAATAAAAAGCACAGAACTTTTTCGAACTTTGGTCTTGTTACTTTCTATCTTATCTATCTGCATTTGTGATCGTTTTAAGTTGCATTCCGACAAATGACTTCCATCACTGTGACTTCCATCGAACATGTTGCTGTAAACTACCGTCTCAGCACTGTATCTCCTGGGTTCTACATGTACCAATATCACATTTCGAAATACTAATTAAGTAAACAACTAAAACAAACATCACCCAAATTCGCCGCCTCAATCGTGTCATTACCATAACTTATGTTACGGTCATAAGGCCACACACACTGTTCAATAGTATGAAACCTTGCGTTAGATAATTATAAATGTTACCTAACCTTTGTTGTCAAATAGGGTCTGAAAACTAGACTTCTGGTAACCAATTCGATATATTAGTTTTACCTACGTGAAGCATCTTTAGCAAATCTTGTCCCAAACGAAAGTTCGCGCATACCTTTGTTCAAGTGTTTATCTCCCCAAACTGGACATTACTGCCCCCATTTTCACAATCCTTGAGACGTGTCAAGAATTGCTAAACGCGTCATTTGCTCTGTGATTATCTCAGATTGGTCGTTGACGTGGTCGAATGTTGCATGATAAAAACGGGAATAAAAACTTCATGCGCGAAAATGAGTCTAATCGGATATATATACATAGTTTGGCATAAAATACACCACTGTTTTTTATTTACGGTGCTATTGGTGCCGTACCGGACGAATTCATTCGATCTTAATTAATTAACAGCTATGTTTCTGTCGTATAATATATATTCCAGTTCGATCGAAGTCAAAGGCATGAAACTTTGACCCCGTGTTATTTTGACATATTTTACGACAAGAGAATGTCTATATTTGTCAAATTCTGCATCGTAAATATAAAATTCAACATAAACAGCCGTCTAAAACCATTCGTGACCCCAGCACCGTTGAGATCGACCGTGAGGTTGGCGGTTAGGTGGGGCAGATGTGATGTGAGGAACGAGCTTCCTCTGTTGGCAGAGTGGCGGGCTTCGTCACATATGCAATGTCCCATTGCAATAGGGATGTACAGTTCTCGTTGGTTCTATTTCCGGTTTAGGTCATTTGGGGCCCAACAAAAAAACTCGTGCTCTTAGAACGAGTGTGCATCAGACTGGTGTCTTGCTACAGCTGCGTGACGCGCACTCATAGGGCTGTACAGTCACTTCGGGATCTTATCGAGACCCCACGAGACAGGGATACCTATGCTCTACGTCAATGCCTAGCATCAACGGCCTGTACGTGCTGCCTACCTTCCGGTTGTTTGCTTTCACTCGCCTCACACACAAGATCGGCTAAAGCTGTCCTTAGAAGCACAAATAACCACTGAAGTTATGTGCATATCCGAATTATAACCATCCGAGTATATTTATGTCATGTATGAGCGATTAGGCAGTTGATAAACCAGAATACGGTTGTCTTTTGAGTGACTGTCAATGTCAGGCGATCTAACGTGCTGCGCGGGGTTTTCCATGTCGTATGACGTAATAATCATCATGACGCGCGTTTCTGCGCGCGGTATCTATGGTTACGTAACAACGCTCCTTATATGGACTGAGCAGGTGAGGGCAATGGTGCTCCGTTTGTCGCAGAACTGTAAACATCGATGATTTGGCTCAAAATACAACGCTTCCAACAGTTTCATCGAACGGACCACATGCATTATGGAGAGATGTCTTATCTTTAATTATATTATGATTTTATAGTTAGCCATGCCTGGACCAAAGCAAAAAAAAATAGTTTCACACCCACTCGATTCTTCACGCACAAACCGCGCAGCCGGCCGGTTCCCAACACTGAAACGTTGACTACAATGAGTGGGATTAACGCAGTTGCAGCAAGGCACCAGCGTGATTCGCACTCGTTTTAAGAGCACGTGTTTTTTTGTTGGTCCCCAAAAGACCTAAACCAGAAATAAAACCCGCGAGAACTGTACAGCCCGCGCAGCACATTAGATCGCCTGACACTGACAGTCACTCATAAGACAACCGCATTCTGGTTTATTAACTGTATAACCGCTAAAATATTACACAAACCAACTCTGATTGTTATAATTCTGAAATGTGCATTAAATTCAATGGTTAGTTGTGCATCCAAGGACAGCCTTAGCCGATTTTATGTCTCAAGTGACTGAAGGCAAACAACCGGAAGGTAGGCAGCACGTACAGGCCGTTGATGCTAGACATTGATGTAGGGCATATAGTATCCTTGTCTCGTGAGGTCTCGATCAGATCCCGCAGACTGTACAGCCTATTACGCTAAACAAATTGATTTGTTAATTGCATTACCGCAGCTGTGTCTGATATCTCGCGAAAATGACCTCGATATAATATAATCCTGGTCTCGAAGTTGAGGCTCTCAATGCAGTGACCTTATAATTCATGCCATGTTTAATGCGAGGTTTGCTCATATATCAACGGCAAATCCATGAAGAGTGTCGGCGGAGGGTGGTGGTGGGAACATTTGGGTTCGAATGGATTCTCCGCAGGAAGGAGAAAGGGGTTTCGATTTCAAGCGTTGGAAAACCGGAATAAATAAATCCAGTTACCTTTTTACCTTAAGCGGTTTGTTATGTCTTCCTGCTCAACACAAAAAGTAAGGCGAAACAAACCAAGTTATTCAATTGCACAATAATAACAGTACGATTTCATTATCAAAATTGAAAGATGCAATACAAGCGCGCTTGCTTCTGAAATGAAATATCATTCACAGAAATTACGGCGGCATAGAACATCCAATTGCGTCCGTCGTCCTAGATAAGGGGTCTAGAAGGGGGGGGGGGATCCGGTATCCAGTGTCGATTTTTCAAAATTCTCAGTGTCGAACGTCGATTTTTCACGACGTCCCGTGTCGCTTTTTGGCAACGTTCAGTGTCGTTTTTTTTTTCAAAAATCTGTTTCGATGTCGCTTTTTCAAATCCTCAGTGTCGGAATTTGGGGGTCAATGTCGAACTATTTCAAATATGCCTTTGTCGCGTGTCGCCATTTACCCGTTCCAGACCCCTGAGATAGATGATATATAAATATAATCATTTCTTCTTCATGACGGTACGGCGACATGTCTCAATGCCCAGCCTCGCCCGTAGTTTAGTAACTCTGCCTTGAAGAGCAGTGGCAAACCCTCGGGTGCTAAATGTCATGACGAATGGGTTGATGACCGCATGGAGTGGCAGTATAAGAAATGCCACGAACGACGGCAGAACACCTTCGACTTTGACCCCGTCTCTAACAGTGAACTGGACTGTTGCCAAGGCGACGAACCTGGCGACATTGATGGCTGTGGAGCCGACTGCGCGCATGATGACGTAAGCGTTGGCCAGTCGCTTCCTATTGGTCTGTTTGGAGAGGTTCGGCGCCCGGTGCAGAATCCAGAATAGAGAAAAATACATGATCATTATGGCGGAAAAGGCGGCCACGTTGAAGACCCAAGCCGTGATGTCTACCAGGTGCCAGGCAGAGCCGCCCAGGTGAGGCGCCAACAAGTGGTAACACAACCCATTGACGGGGGCCTCCTTAGCGCCGATGTCCACCACTCCAGTCAAAGGGAGCATTCCCAGCACGAGACAGAAGGCGCATGCGCAGAATAAGGGTGATAATATCACGTGACTTTTCAGCGCTCTTATCTGGAATGGACGGACCACGGCCACAAGTCGCGTGGCCGTTAAACTGAGCAGCGCCCCTACGGACGCCTCCGAGGCGAAGAATGTAACTACCCGTAACCCGTTACACAGGAGACTACCGGACCACGTGTCCGAATGCAGGGCGAAGGTGTCCCGATAGGTCAGGTCAGCCAGGGATAAGATAACGAGGTAGACCCCCAAAATGCCGTCCGAAAGACTAAGGACGACCATCACCGCGGCGTTGGCCCAACGGGCGAAGGAACGATCCATTCTGGCGGCCACCGCCCACCACCAGCCGAGAGACGCCAGGTTGCCGCTCAGAATCAACAAGGACAATACCCAGACCACGTAGCGAAAATACCGACGCTCGATAAGATCTGAACACGAGGACACCACGAACTCATCCCTTGGTTCACATGTCGCCACGTTCGGGGCGAAGCAGCATAGCTTCAAAGGGGCTGAGTTCATGTATCGCAGGCTGCTCATTAGCGGCCAGATGGCAAGTTCTTGTTCCATCTGAAGTCTGTAGTTATGGCTCACGCCCAAGGAAACGAGGTTGGCACGCAAGGGCAATAATATATCTGAAGTTAAATATACCAAATCATTACCCGTGAGATTCAAATACCGTAAATTTTCCAGCCCATCAAAGCCATGAATCTGTATCTCTTGTAAACCTACATTACTGAGATCCAAATTGATAATGAGCTTCGCCTCCTGAAATATATAATTTGTTAGGGTCCAGATAACGTTATGCGTAAACACTATTTCAATTGCATTTGGCAGGCCCGCTAAGGCATATTCGTCCAGGATTAGAAAACCGTTAGAACTAAGATCCAAGACATGCAAATATTTCAAACATGCAAACATGTATGGGAGAATAGTTTTCAATTCGTTTTTTGATAAATCAAGTTTAAGAAGCATATGATAATGGCAAATAAGTTTAACATTTCGATTCAGTTCAATCATGTTAGATCGAAGAGAGAGCAGTTTAGTGTGAGATGAGAAGAGGGGGATTAAAGCAAGACTCTGATTGGCGCACGATATTGCGTAGCCTAGACAACGGCAGGACGGGGGGCATGGCAACAGATATGACAACGCCTCGTCATCATCAGACAATGAACAATCGGTCACTGAGTTGTTAACATTCACTGGGTGAACACAAACGTTGTCATGGCGACACTTCAGCAGCCCTGGACAGGATAGTCGTTCGCAGCGACTCTCATCCTCGCCGGCCGGGCAGTCGGAGCGCCCGTTACAGACATAGTGGAAGGGAATGCAGGGACCTCTCGGGCACTTGAACATGTTTGAACAGCGGTGTAAGGCGCAGTTCTCGAGGTGGGCACCGTTACCACAGTACACCATGTCGCCTCGCCGGTTCACCTCATAGATACAATATTTATGCCGCGGGTAGCACCGACCTCCGGGGAAGTACCTCTCACATCTCACGTGGTCGCTTTCCGTGCAACGAGACGACAAACTGCTGCAATTGCCCTTGGCGGCGTCGTATTTCCCAATGACGTCATTGTGATATTCAGTCTCCTCCCAGGTGTCGCCGCAGTTGACTATTGGATCGTTCACATCATCATTGTTCTCTGCCGACATTGCGGGATGCCGTCCAAGATGCTCAATTGACCCATCAACTGTTGAACTCGCGACAATTCCTTCCCCAGACGCATTGGCGCTCTGGCAAAATAGTTCGTCTTCCCCCCGCAGGCAATCGGTTATCCCGTCGCAAAGCTTAGAGTAGGCGACACACCCGCCGCTGTCACATTGGTAATACAGCTCACCACAGCTGCAGTTAGTGCTATGACACGATACGAAGCAGTTCAGGTGATCTGCAGCAGCTTCTATCGTGTCATACGTCTGATTGCCGGTAAAGCTACAGACATGACCACAGTCCGCCTCGTCAGAGCGGTCCGGGCAGTCCTCTACACCGTCACAGAAGTACGTTTCCAATATACACGTGAGGTCTTCACACACACCCTGCCCGGTGGGACACAAGGGCACGCGGAGTGGGATTACGGAAGCTTCGCACACCGAGACGATCACCATGTCAGTCACGTTGGATTGCGGTCCATACTGACACATCGGCAAGTCGTGAAGCTCCACAGAAGTGAATGAGTGTAGGATATGAGTCAGCAGGACGCAGTCATCGCCGGCGCCGTCTTTGAACATCAGGGCCCCTTGGGGTGAACGGCTTCCCGACAGCGCCATCGTGGTCCAATCTGGCAGCATATCGAGATATAGGCGCTGGACGTACTGTTCCTCCCTCGTCCATTCCGTGGCGTCGTGGTTGGTCGCTCGTAGGAAGATTGGCAATCGCGCTGTAGTTCCGCCGCCTCTACAAACGTCACCCGCTACAGAATCGCCAGACCCGACCGTCAAGGGTACAAAGCACTGGCACTTCCCCAAGACGTTCACCCAGCCTTCCAAGCAATCGGATTGGTCATTTCGCGCAATACCGCTGGCGTCCTCACCACCACGTGAGTTCCCCTCCGCGCGTGGCGCCCCCACAGAGCACATCGCGCTGTCCCGGAACTCGCAGATGGTGACAGTGTCGCTCAGTTCATAATCGCAGGGGACATTAACCCACGGTATCGCCGCGTTAGTGAGCGGTACTGCCGCTGCGCAGTCAGCGCCCCGATCATTCTCCGGCTGCAGCGACTCCAGCGCATGACGTATCATGTCGTCATATGGGATCTTCCAGAAGTATCTATCGAGAAACTCGGATTGCCGCATGTCCGCGGATCGCATTATCCGGTACGGGATATCCCGAAGAGGCCGATGCCAGTTCTGGAAGGTGACCGGGGATGTGTCCAGCCACTCCGTCGCCTGTGCTGAATCCTGAAACAACGAGTGAGAAACGTCGCCCATCGGCCTTAGGTGGCTATTCCTGGTGAAAAACTCCCATATCGATTCAGTTATGACGCTGTTATGACGTTTAAATATTAGGTTTCTTTTCAATGTTTTACCCGTCACATTGGCACACTGATCCATCACTTTTTATTTTTATTTTGTCCTGTACATGATTATATGTTAGCCCTCGAGTGGTCTATGACAGTACATTTACACTATTAATAGTGTACCTGCAAGGTAACTGACACTTGTTTTAATTTACACATACATATATAGATTATAATATGTTCAAAGGAAGGTTAGAATATTATATTAAAAAATTATATTTTCAGGAAGCAAAGCACAGCATTAACATTAACAACCAAAGGTCATTGTAGCAAAAGCAAAACCTAACTCCCGGAAGACCTACTGGTAGGTCCATCTAGCGGCGACAATTTACCTCTGCAGGCCTGGAGGTCCTCAGGCCGAGAAAGATGGCCTGTGCAAAGCCCAACTCGAGAACATCGGAAGCATTTTCTGTATTAGGGACGCCAAAAGTGGTCCAATGTTGAACCAAGCGCCATGTCTCGGAACTGGAAATACTAATCAAGTGGCCTCCGAAACCCTGGCAAAAATCTTCCGCCGCATCCCAGCTGGTCAAGCTCTGGTTGCCAAGGGTAACGGATGCTCGGTAGAGGGCGCCGTGCAAGCAAACGGACGAGGACCAAAGGTCACGTGGTTCGTTGTCACCTCCTGGGCTGGCTGGCAGACGGTGTGCTGAAGTGGGAGGGTCGTGCAGCCGGGCGTTATACGTTATCACGAAACTGCATTGAGCCCGTGATGCGTTAACGTCCAGGTCGAAAAAATCCATTTCAAATCGACCGCATCTGGTATCTTGAGATGAATTGACTTGGGGACGACAGTCTATTCGGCCTGCCCACGATGTCGCCATGCGTGCACTGCGCCAGTAGAGTCCCTTTGGTCCGTCATTGCCCCGTGATTCAGACGTATAGCCGAGTGCCATCTCCAGACTCCCGGAGCAATGGCCCCGACCTTCAAACCGGAGCTCGTACGCACAGCACCTTGGGCGCTGGGAGGGTCTTCGGAAGCGCGTAAGTACCGGCAACCAAGTTTCCTTTGTGGGTGTTATGACGACCCAGCCGCACTGCCCATCGGCGACCTCGATATCTTCCGCTTTGGTGACGCTGACGCTGCGGCATTGCTTAAAGGACTCCTTCACGAAGTGACTTTGACTCCCGTATCCTAGTAACGAGCACATCTCCGAATACAGGATTACCCCTGACGTCCGGTAGTAATCCTTGAGCGGATCACACCACGCCGAGTCGACATCCCGGACAGTGTTCACGGTCAGGGAAGTATGGTGGCTGAGGTCAGCGGTCAGGCTGTGCTGGAGGTCTTCTTCTTTGTCGGAGTAACGCTTGGTGATGAGAAGATCACATGTACCGCAATCGAACCATGGCACGAAGGCGCACGGCCGACTGTCGAACCAAGCGTGGACGAGGTCGAAGCAAGGCGATGCAGGTTCGTCGACAACGCAACCGTCGAATTCCCAGACGGATGGGTAACTGGGTATGCACCAGGCGCAGGGGTTGAGAATCCCGTCGCATTCCGTGACCCCCAGCGTGCCATTGAAGCGGATTTCCCGCAGGTTGCGGTAGGTTTTAACCACGAGGCGCAATCTGGTCCCGACGTTGATCCCCCGCTGCCCTAATTGGGACCCCCACACGTGCGCGGTATGCTGGTTGCAGATCGCCCCGACGTACCGCTCACCCTGCGTCAGAAAGACCCCGCCCAGCTGACAACCGCTGTGGCTGATCCCCGTCATCACCAACGACTGAATTGCCAGTTTAAGATACTCGGAATGTGCTCCACGGCTATTGATATCGTAAATGTGCAAACCGCCCCTGGCGGAAAACCCGAGGACGGTGTCGTTGATGACGTCAATGGTGTAGTGGTTACGGCTGTTGGTAATCACGGGGTTGATGTTAAACCAGAGTGTGGCGTTCAACGTCTCATCGAATCTGCGGACATTGGGCGGATTGCGTGTGACCAGCTGTACGGTGATATCCCCAGCGGTTGATCGCAGACCGGTCGCCAGGTCAACGTCGTTATCGCATTTCTGTCGACCCAGCACTGTGAGGTAACCCTCTAAAGCGTTGAAATCTGCCATCGGGAGCAGCGGCCCGTCCATAATGATCATGTTCGCCTCCAGGGCTTCCACGCACGTCAATGTTACCGACGTCACTGTTATGATGGAACCGACTTTGGCCAGAATGTGAAGGAAATCGTAGACGTATCCCTTCGACGACGTACCTCCGCTAAAATCGAACACGTTGTACCCACTCCTCCAATGCAGTCCGGCATCATCCTCCATGAGTCCGTGTCGGGTAATGATCAAAGATCCATCGACCCACTTCTCCAGAGAGTCTTCTCTGTAGTCCAAGGGGGGGTTAATTCCGGATTTGCGGAGCTCGCGGACCTGGTACACAAGGGACATGTCCAGGTGGGCCTTAAGCCGTGGCCACCCGTATACGCTGACGTTGACGGAGTGCAGCTCGGAGAAGAAGGTACCGGGGAGAGCCCCTGGGCAGTGCGTGCCTATGATATTGTTCGCGTAACCGTCCGACTCCAACAGGCTTACGGACACCGACTGGCAATACGGCAGATACGGGACGACTAGCGCCAGGACGGTGACGTTTATGCCAAAGGCGGGCGCCACAACGACTGTCCAGAAGTCGTAGGCGTCCTCTAGCGGCGTGAAATCGTGAACGGTCAGAGCGCCGCACGGTGTCGTGCTCTTCGGCCGCGCGGCCAAGTCCTTGTTGGGTAACGCGAGGCTGCTGCATACCGGTTCCCGGAGCTTTTGCAGCGCCTTGTAGACGTCCGCAAGCGTGAAACCTCTGTCACGTCGCTCAGAAATGGTTTCCTCATGTCGCGCGGGGGGCCGTCTCTCGCTCAGCGATTTCATGACGGTATACAGATTGACATCGATGTATTTTGTCCAGATGGGAAGCCTAACTACCACGTCGCTGTCGGACTGATGGGCGTTGTTGCTGGATACGACACCCGGGCAGACGGATAAAATATGCAACACAAGTGCTGCAAGACTAACGCAGATCGACGAACTAACAACGTAATTCATTGTGACGGCGTCTGCTACAAAATGGCTGCTCGCAACGTTTGTATGTCAAAAAAAAACAGTTACAACGAAGTTTATGCTCGCGCATATATTCCGATTTCACCGGGCATCCAACATCTAGCTAGCTGTATTCCCGTTAATTAGTCATCGTCGATTTCGAATCTTATTGACGGTGTCCTCCATCAAACGCCCCCACGAAACAAAGCACCATTTCAGATAATCAGTTGATAATTAACTGCTGTCATATGATACCTTACGTTTAGAGCTAAAATGGCGATAAGAGAAATTGAACGCTACAACAAATTAGGATCAACGTCACAATGATCTGATACATGTATATATATATTTATATACATATGCTGCATCTCATGTAACTACATGGCCATATGAAACGGCAAAGAATCTTGTACCATTATTTTAGTACGTCCCTCCTCTGCGCTGGGTTTTGTAACTTGATAAATTGGTGACGCGTCAAACCAGTAAATTATTAATTATAATACCGCCCAGAACCCCGTGTGAGTGGCATTCGGTTTCGTTGCTGATTAGTTGACGGCAGCATTCGATAGCTATAACTACGGAATCCCAGGAGGGTCACACATTGTTGAGATTAAAAAAAAAGACTTTTGAAGTGAAATTGAAAATAAAACTTTTCTTTAGATTAAATTTGAAAGTGAAATTAAAAATATATTTTTTTACAGTCATTTCAGAGTGGGAATCAAATAATGAAAGAAATTTGAAAATCAAAATGGATTTGAAAATAAAAGTGAAACTGAAATTGATTTTTCTGAAATCAATTCTCGCGAGATCCCGCGAAAATGAAAATGAAAATGAAATTTAAAATTACTTTTTCCTGGATAAAGTCTCGCGAGATCTCGCGGTACTCTCGTGTTGCCAATGTCAAGATAGAACGTGATTGTATCAGTACTTTGCAAAGTTTGCAACAGGTCTAGCAGAGTGCGGCAAAGGGTGAGGAGCGGATTGAACTGTTGGAGTCTGTTTGAAGTAACATAGTACGGTGAGAATTCTTAATGATTTCTTAAGTAATATGTTACAATTATCCTCTCATTTGTATTAGTCTAATGAGAAGGCGAATATTGGAATTTTAAATCTGCTTAACAATATGCAAAAAGGACAAAGCGGCCATGTGAATCGTTTCATATATTTACCGTCGATCGATTCAAAAACATAGATGGAAAGGAGTATGACTTGAGAATGATTCAATGCGAAGAAAATATCATGTTGCTGTTGAAGTTTGAAGTTGAACGAATATTGGAATTTTAAATCTTTTTAAATGTTGTCAAAAATATTAGTACTAATATTTTTGATTGCTCCTTATATAGTTATGATCGCTCGCTTTGCTGGAGTTGAATTTACAGCGTCTGTGCTGTGCCTGTGGCTAAGGCACTCCAGCAGTCCAACGCCCGCCACCTTTTCCCCGCTGACGTCTTTAAGGCTGGTGAGGTCCCGGCCATCCCTGACGATGGTGACATCCCAGATGCCCCTGACGCCTGTGGCGCCGCCTAGTGAACCAATCTCACTTGACATGGTTGTCATGGTACAGATGGTATTTGAATGATCAGATCGACCCCAGGGGCCGTATTCATAATCTCCTGGTAAGTTACGCACGAAAAGTGCCTTTTCATCTTAGCCTCCCCAGCTCGTTGTGGTGGTGTTGATGATAAAGATATCTTCTTCAATATAATTTTAGCACTTTCTTAATTCAGAAAATCCACTTCTTGGGTGACTACTTATGTATTTTGAACCCGATAATCGCTCGTCAAATCTTCGACTTAGCGCTAAGTCTAGTGGCATATTCTAAGTGGCGATTATGAATACGGCCCCAAGATGCCAAATGCCGTGTACATATATATCATATAAGATGATATAAATTAAATAAAATAAGCTTATAACATTATTTGCGAAACTGGTATCCACAATGTGTTTTTTAGCCGATTAACGAATACAAACCAGCAATCTCAATCCCCCATCACCGTCAAAGTACGCCGCCTCGGCTTAGTGAATAATACCCCGTCGTTTATCGTAATCTCCCTGCGACCTGGGCATGCCTCCACCCCTTTATACCCCTCACACCGTAACCCCGGCGCCAACGCAAACCCCTCCCCCTCCCCTACCCCCACCCCTCCCTAGTGGTCAAATTGTCCCGCGGTCAACCCGTCCAGCGGCCAAAGTGGGACCCGGTGTAAACCGGCTGTATACCAACCAAGCAAGACAGCTGTCACGATCAAATTATAGGAATAACATCTGTTTTTTTGTGGGCAAAAATAGGGATGTAGTCGAAAACTACACAATTACGGCTATTATACGGGTAAGACCTTATACTGTTATAGGCAAATATTATAAAAATCACCTCACACTCTGTAGAAGTACCCATTGCCAACAACCAAACTACACCCAGCCTTGATGCTTCGACCTTGGCATTGGCAATACGAGAGTATCGCGAGATCTCGCGAGACTTTATCCAGGAAAAAGTACTTTTAACTTTCATTTTCATTTTCACTTTCGCGGGATGTCGCGAAAATTGACTTCAGAAGAATTTTCAATTTAAACTTTACTTTTATTTTCAAATCCATTTTGATTTTCACATTGTAATTTTTACCCGTAGATTTTTCTTTCATTTTTATGTTTATTTCCACTTTGAAATCAATGTAAACAAAAATATATATATTCAATTTCACTTTAAAATTTCTCTTTCTTTCAAATATAATCTGAAAAATAATTTCTATTTTCAATTTCACTAAAAAAGTCGTTTTTTTTCCAATTTATTCTAAATGTGTGAGCCTCCTGGGATTCCGTATATAACAGAAGACTGACACCAGTGAGGTGCCCAAGTATTGGTTGGGCGCCATACGTCTGTGGTTGTGACCTGCCTTGTCAATTCTGACTCGACACCGTATATTTGTAGAAAAAGTTCCCTTTGCGTGAGGCCATGACAATTTCTTCTTCACTGAAATCCCCACTGGTGTATTAATGTATGTTTAAATAATAATCCAATGTCGTTTATGAAATACACTAAGGGCGTGTTCGATTTACCTGAAACCGACTGGCAACCGAAACGGTTTGCTCACCTAAACGCGAACGCATATTTTCCTTTGTTTACAGTTTCAACATGCATGTTGGCAATGGTCATGTGCTTATGAAGTTATGCCAGCATAAATATACCGTCTATTTAATTTTATACCCGTAATTGGACTGTCCTCAAATGCGTTTACAAATAAGTTTCTATGCATTACATTTATGATTAACAATTGTGAATGTGTTGATTAAACTGACAGTTCCGCGGAACCGAAACCGTCAAACCAGCTCTCTCGATAGTTTCACGGTTTCGACCAAACCGGTTTCGGTTCTTCTCTTGTTGAACTGTCAGTTCGGCAAACCGGTTTTGGTTTCATGTAAATCGAACACGCCCTAACTTCACTAGATGGGGTTAAATACACAGCAAATAGTGTATGTGAAAATGAGCGCTCCCTATTCACTCAGAACATATAACATTCAATGAAATTTCAGTGCTCTTTACTTATTCACCCATGTTGGTATCAATCATTAAGTAGCAGATTTTTAATATCATTAATGCCTTAAGAATGTTGTTTGTCCGTGACCCTGCAAAATCACACTGTTCCCAATAGCAGTCGCGACGAAATTGGGGAACAGTTATTTGCCCTCGCCTTCGGGTCAGAATTAACATGGAATCGACAACCACATACGTCGACATGACCACTGTCGCCAGAAAAAATGATGTTTTCGTTCGGTATTTGTCAGTACAGAGGGGACGGGTCTACGTTCCAGGTTGGACGTGGTGCCAAATAATCGTAGAAGTTTATAATAGGCATGGATCTGACAGAAAACACGAAGGTTTTAGCAAGGAAGTGATAAGTAACACATTTCATGCCGTACCCAGCCGCCCATCAGCATACGGTCATGCCAAATAGTCCACTTTGCAAGCCCTAAGCTTCGTCTTATTAAATTTTTTCACAACCAGCTTGTCATACAATATCAGGTTACGTAAAGCGAGTTAACGTGGTAGGGAATATCAGGGAAGCAATATGAGGTGACAATTATGAGGTGATCACATGCTGGAATGGAACTGTTAATTTTGCTCTAGGCATCAAAATCAGCTTGTTACGACAGATTTGAAAATACTCATTGCCCCCCCCCCCCCCCCGCCCTCTATTTATGGCTGCAGCCAGATAATGCGGATTCATCGTCGACGAGAGCTGACACCGGCCAATGGCCAACCTGGAGGGAGGAAGTCACTAGCGTTCAGAGGCAAGATCACCGTTATCAATGTGACGTCCGACCCTACCACCGGCCCAGTGCCTGCAAATTAGGTAACCAGTCAGAAGAAGGAAAGACAAAGGTTTATTCTAAAAAAACTGTGAAAGGAGGCGGCCAAGGACTCTCTCTCCCGCGGCTGAAGGCGGGTTCCGGCCAAACCTTTGGGGGGGGGGGGAGATGGGTAGGGGTGGAAGGAGAGGCGGTTAGTCAGTGGGCTGGGGGTGGGTGGGCACCGAATGGCCCGAGTGGGAGTGAGGCAGCCATGCGCCGAGTCACCTCAAGCCGGTGACCCAAGGGGATAGTGAGGTAGCGCAGGTAGGCTGACGAGTGCCAGTCCCCGTGGGCCTGCAGGAGCTCTGTGGGGACTCCCGCTAGAAAGGCGGCCGTGCAACCCCCGCGCCTGAAGGAGTGGCCTGCGTAGTGCGAGGGTTGGTAGCCCGCGGCCCGCAGCAAGGCGCCGAGGGAGGAGGTCAGTGTGGAGTGGGGGAGAGTGGTGAGGCCAGAGCCAGAGGGGTAGCTGAAGGCAGGGGCGGAGTGGTGCGCTAGAACGAGGGTACAAAAGCGGTCATAGGCGGCCACCGGGTCAAGGGGGGAGCCAGGTATCGCGCAAATGGGGATGGTTAAAACACGCTGACCGAACTGCACTGTCTTTGTCTTCGTTAAGGCCAGTAGCAAACCAAACTCTGTCCTAGTGACCGAACCGCGAGATGAATGTCTGGCGGGGTCGAAAGCGGAAGGAGAAGGTGGGACAAGGTTAGATTTGCGAAGGAAGGCAAAGAAGGTGATCAGGAAGGCGGCCCAAACTGCGGTGTGAAGGGGGCAGGAAGGGATGAGGAGGCGGGCGAGTTTAAGGAGGATATCTGGGGAGATTGGGAGCTTAACAAGGGTTGGTCAAGCCCAACCGCTTCTTCGCCGACATGAGGGCTAGTTTAACATCAAAGGAGTCAAAGAACTCGAGCGACAAGGCGAAGCAGCGGTGTAAAGTGCGGATGCCGTGGGCGTAGTTTTTTAGCGACTGGTAACCCCGTAAGGAGTTGGCGAGTAACGTGATGAAACGGCAAAGATTGAGGGAAGAGGCAGGCAAGGCAGGGAGATCGTAAAACTGGCAGAATTGAGGAATGCAGTCCATTGAGAGCGGAAAGTTCTTGCGGTGCCAGGAGCAAAAGCCTCTCGGATAGCTCGGCTAGTGGCGCTATCTAGGTCAGCAAGCATTGTCGCTGAAAGAGAGTAGGGAAATGATGGCGGGTGTGGTCAACTGAAAAAAAGGTTAAAGCACAGTACACAACCACGCGAAAAACTAGTGGTAGTTAAAATGCAGTAATATAAAGCATATATGGTTAAGAGAGTCACTCAGGGCCTAAGCCGATTCAATGTCAAATAGAGGCCGGGGCACGGCGCATTCAGTCAATTCCTGCGAGGCCGTGGCTTCCGAGAAGCGTTGCGGGTATGTTGGGTCGGTGGGCCAGCGGCTCAGTAGGTCTGGCAAGGTGTTGTCGACTCCTGGGATGTGAATACAGCGGACGGTGAAGTGATGTCCGGCCTCGGCGTACCACAGGCATCTGAGGGCGGCCTACATGAAAGGCGACCGTGAACGTCCGAAGTTGACTGCGTAGCAAACGCCTTCGTTATCACGTATGCACACGTGTGCACACTTGATTACGAGCTTGCGACGTGCGAATAGCTTGCCCCACAGGCGGCAGGCAACAACTATTGCCAGCAACTCCGATAAGGGGTTGGCTGCAGCCGCGCAGTTCCACGAGAGTACTTCCACCAGGGTGACTTCCGTTACTTCCACCACAGTGTAAATAAACCTTAAGTGCCGTATAAAGCCTCATACTAAGTATTACCGGTAATAATTTGATAACTGGACCATTTATGCAGTTACATGTAATCCAATCATTAACTATTAGGGTCTATTTTGTTTAAAATTAAGCAAAATGCCCCACATGAGCGATAATATAAACATTAACATAATACGGAAATTTGTGGGCGGTCAGTTTGTATACATGTGCATGTAGAATTGTATGCAGCTTTTGGTTCTTTCATTCTTGAAAATAGAACCTTGAACAAGGATCTTTGTGCTATTACGTATATATATTTAGGCCTGTACGCATATAAACATTGTGGTTGTGATTTATATTTATAAAATGATTTCATCTAATTTAGTTTTGGGGCATACCGGTAACTGCATTTAGGAAGTTAAATCTTGCACACTCAAGGAACATATACATCACACAAATGATCACCTTAGAAAACTTTGGTAGGCTAGTGGCTCAATTATACTGGACTTAGTTTAGTTAGGGGGGATAGCTAGGAGGACAAGGACAATACATGCGTAGCGTACCAAATAATGAACCTCAACTAAAGCTTGATAATAATGTTTTTCATATACAAATTTGGGTAATGCATGAATTTTTTTTCCAGCGGCTTGGCCCAAATTTACTTTCTGCATCTCAACATATACTTGTTTATCCCTCATGATGGATTAAGATATCAAGATAGAATCAGTCATTGCTATTTTATATTTCTTTATGAAACTATAGATACCAGTTTTACTCTTTTACACTTTAGCCAGGAAATCATACCCTTTCTATTAGTACAAATTCATTTACAAAACTTGCAGGGTGAAATGCTATTCCATATGTTATACAATTCAATGCATCAAACTAACTTTACCTACAACATGTTCATTTTTTCTGAAGAAAATCGTTTTGATTTGTCCATTTGTCTATTATTAACATAAGCAACAATTGTACCTGCAGCCATGTCCCTAGGGGCAAAAAGTACTGCCTTGGTTTTTTAGATTTAATGCTTTTCGTTTTTCGTTTTGCTACAGCCTTAAAATTGTTACAAACTATGAGCCATATATCGTAATTGCATTACACAACTAATTCTACATCGAGCACATTATTGTGGTATTTAATTGCATTTATGACAATATTTCCACTAGTAATGTCCCTCCTCATTATGCTAATATAGGTTGGTGCATGGAATGGGGACCATGCACGTACGTCCCCCTCCCCCCTTTAGGTCCCACCTCCCCACTATAGGTTGGCTTTAGGAGGGCCATGTCCCCCCCCCCTCCCCATATCCGACGATCTAAATATAGGTTTCCGTTAGGGTGACTACGTCTATTTAGGGGGCCACTTACCCAAGGACCCACTTCCACATTATATCCCGGAACTGTGGTGGGGGGGGGGGGCACTTGGAACAAACCTGCTAGTGGTGAGAGTTTGTTTTCTGTTGATTAAAAAGTTGCTCCGTGGCTCCTTGATCAACACGGAGCGCCACGGACATCGGAGAGAGGAACGAACAACGGAGAGGGCCACGGACAAAAGAGAGGGCCACGGAAAACGGAGTGGGGAACGGACAACGGAGAGGGCCACGGACAACGGAGAAGGCCACGGACAACGAAGAGGGCCAC
This sequence comes from Arenicola marina, assembly GCA_964019135.1. NCBI lineage: Eukaryota > Metazoa > Annelida > Polychaeta > Arenicolidae > Arenicola > Arenicola marina. The sequence continues at coordinate 9,310,397 of OZ025261.1, read as the reverse complement.
GGAAAACGGAGAGGGCCACGGACAACGGAGAGGGCAACGGACAACGGAGAGAGAGGGCCACGGACAACGGAGAGGACCACGGACAACGGAGAGGGGAACGGACAACGGAGAGGGCCACGGACAACGGAGAGGGCCATGGACAACGGAGAGGGCCACGGACAGCGAAGAGGGCCACGGACAACGGAGAGGGGAATGGACAACGGCGAGGGCCACGGATAACGGAGAGAGCCACGGACAACGGAGAGGGCCACGGACAACGGAGAGGGCCACGGACAACGGAAAGGGCAACCGACAACGGAGAGAGCCACGGAAAACGAAAAGGGCCACGGACAACGGAGAGAGCCACGGACAACGGAGAGGGCCATGGACAACGGAGAGAGCCACGGACAACGGAGAGGGGAACGGACAACGGAGAGGGCCACGGACAACGGTAAGGGTAACGGACAACGGAGAGAGTCACGGACAACGGAGAGGGCCATGGACAACGGAAAGAGCCACGGACAACGGAGAGGGCCATGGACAACGGAGATAGCCACGGACAACGGAGAGGGCCACGGACAACGGAGAGGGCCACGGACAACGGAGAGGGGAACGGACAACGGAGAGGGGAACGGACAACGAAGAGGGCAATGGGCAACGGAGATTGCAACGGACAACGAAGAGGGCCACGGACAACGGAGAGGGCCACGGACAACGGAAAGGGCAACGGACAACGGAGAGAGCCACGGACAACGAAAAGGGCCACGGACAACGGAGAGAGCCACGGACAACGGAGAGGGGAACGGACAACGAAGAGGGTCACGGACAACGGAGAGGGGAACGGACAACGGAGAGGGCCACGGACAACGGAGAGGGCCACGGACAACGGAGAGGGCCACGGACAACGGAGAGGGCCATGGACAACGGAGAGGGCCATGGACAACGGAGAGGGGAGCTGACAAGGGAGAGGGCCACCGACAACAGAGAGGGCCACGGACAACGGAGAGAGCCACGGACAACGGAGAGGAGAACGGACAGCGGAGGGGGTCACAAACAACGGAGAGGGCCACGCACAACGGAGTGTCTGTCCTCCAAAATACAGAATTTTCCATCCCGTCAGTAGCCCACAATAAAATTTACAAGTAGCCGCCGACCACGATTTCGCCGCTAAACGCGGTGGCAGCCCTTTTTGAAGGTGTGTGCGATTGACCAATCAGGTTGGTTGGTTGTATATTTAGGACGCTTTAACCACTTTTGGTCATATCGCGTCAATGCGAGAAGGAAGGTTGGTTGGTTGGTTATCCAGGACGCTCTAACCACTTTTGGTCATATCGCGTCAATGGGAGAAGGAAGGGAGAGTGAATCCATGTCCTCGGGGGTAACCCCCTACTCTTTGCAAAGGAAAACGTGGGATCTTTACATTACAGACCTGGCCACAGCGGGGCGCGAACAAACGTGCCGTTAGGCTCCTAGGTGGCCAGAGCCCCTCTAACCCACTGAGCTACCGGGTTCGCCCCTGACCAATCAGCAGGCGATACTCTAATTATATTCAAACCGGAAAGTACGCCTACTGTGTGAGCAAAACCAGAGCGCGTGATCAGTCCTAATAACAATAGTTGCGATCATTGTTTACGTAGACAATCGAAACACGTATATCAATTTGTTTTGATGCTATTTTCCATGAAACATCAAGAGCATGTTCTACAGCGCGGCTTGGAACTGCCGCAATTCATCCTTAAATCGCGGTCCTGATCTCTCTTGTCACGCGTTTCCCCTGTAGGGTACCTCCACTGAGAAGTTCCCGCCGCGAGAGAACTTCCAGTGATAACGTAAGGCGGCGCCATACGAAGGGTCACAACATACGTCACTTGCTCGGACGGCAAACCGGCGCGCTGCTCGACATTGATGGGGCGGGTTGCCTTAATTTTTGTTTCTCCTTACCAGTCTGGGGTCCCTATTTTTTCCTACTTTTCTGGCACAATCAGCACCTACTTTATCTCTACTTTCAAGGGGTCAATCATATACAGGGCTGCACTCTCACCGGAATTTGTGCCATGTCGAGCTGTGTGTGAGTTATTTAGGAGCAAATTGGGCTACTTAATAGATATGTGGTATAACTCACTATACCATAGGTAATGTGATAGATGCCAGAAAGATAGTTTAGTTTCGGTCGTCTCCATGTCAATCTCGGATAAGGTCGTTCGTTCTTCGCATAATCGCTGCCGACGTACCAGCCAGCACAGCGGCCTTTGTCTACACCATTCTTGACGTCACGAAATTTCTGCTTTTCGATGCGATTTTGGAAATATTCACAAGATTCCGTTATTTTATGACCGAGCTGATGCTTCTAAAAGAAACAATTAAATTAAAACAGCACGCCCTTCAGAACTTCGATCTAAATAAACTATAATAATTAAAATATGACCGAATGTAATAAAAGCGTGTCGGTTATTTACGCTCTTTCACAGCACAGCGAGTATTTTAAGAGATGACTTTGGTGTCATTTCTATTAAGTAGCCCAATTTGCTCCTAAATAACTCACACACAGCTCGACGTGGCACAAATTCCGGTGAGAGTGCAGCCCTGTATGTGATTGACCCCTTGAAAGTACAGATAAAGTAGGTGCTGCTTGTATTTTTTTTTTTTTGCCAAAAAAATTAGTCGTTCCAATTCTGCTAAAGAACGACTTCAACGCGGAACGAGTTAATTATTTTCCAAACCAAACAAGACTTGTAAGAGTTTGTGGCGCGATGAAGTTTGGAATCATAGATTTCTTTTGGGAAAAAAAATGGATTGGGGGTTAAAGCAATATGCTTACATGCGCCATCTTAGATTTTTTACATTTTAGAATCAAGACTAAAGTATCTCAAAATTTATGATGCACATGTTTTTACATCTCTTTCAGTCTGTGAAACAAACATTTCAACATAAAACTGCGCGGTTTATTTTTATCGCGCGCGGACGTGATAGCGAGCCGCGGTCGACATCACACTCAAAATAGCGAACTGCGAACAGGCGCGTAAGGATATAGAGCCGGCCACCAACTTCTGCTCCGTTGACCAAAATGCTTCTCTCCGGAGAGCCCACAGGCTTTCAGGATTTAAACTCCAGATAGAGTGTACTTATTTGACATGGAGAAGAGGTTCGTAATACAAAGAATTACAGAATATATTGCTTTAAAAGGGGAATAAATTGGCGCGAGACGCTGCGTGGAGTTCATTCTTAGACTAGTGGAACTGTACGTTGTTCGGTCTAGAAAAAGAATAGATTACGGGTTTGATTATGAAAGAACGATGAAACGAGTTTACTCTGCTAGTATTGTGCATCATTCTGCCAAACAGATGGATATACTTGCGTGGGACGCATGAGTTTATTCTTTTGTCTATTATGTAGTTGGACTGGGGATTCGATAGTTGTTAATGGGGCGTGGGGTATATTTCATTCTGGTCGAAGTGTACCCTTTTCTGTCTATTAGGTAGTTGGATTGAACTAGGAGTTCACTCGGGTGGAACTGCATCTAGTCCAGCATGTTGGGTGCCTGATTGGGGGTTCGATAGGTGATAATGGGGTGTGGGGCGTATGAGTTCACTCTGCCTATTAGGTAGTTATACTGAGCTATGAGTTCACTCTGATGGAACTGCTCCTAATCCAGCATATTGGGTGCCTGATTGGGGGTTCGATAGGTGATAATGGGGTGTGGGGCGTATGAGTTCACTATGGTGGAAATGTACCCTTTTCTGCCTATTAGGTAGTTATACTGGGCTATGAGTTCACTCTGACGGAACTGCACCTAATCCAGCATATTGGGTGCCTGATTGGGGGTTCGATAGGTGAGCATGGGGGGTGTGGGGCATATGAGTTCACTCTGGTGGAAGTGTACCCTTTTCTGCCTATTAAGTAGTTATACTGGGCTATGAGTTCACTCTGGTGGAACTGCACCTAGTCCAGCATATTGGGTGCCTGATTGGGGCTTCGATGGGTGATAATGGGGTGTGGGGAGTAGTACACTGTGGTGGAATTCCAGTACCTCCAGTCCATTAGTTAGACGGGGAATTATGAACTCGTTTTATAATTAATGTTTTATAGAAAAGTTACTGGTATAAGTTCGTTTATGCTTTAAAATCTAATATACAATTTTCATGTAAAAGAAATGCCACATACGCGTCGAGTTCCATAGTAACAAAATGTTAAATTACCGGGCAATTAGCATATGCACAATTTCCGTTGACCTGTACGACGCCTATTATCGCCCACAATAGAAGTAGTTTGCATCACACGCGTTTTAGGCAATTAAAAGTTGATAAATAATGAAATAAGTTGTCAAATACAGTTTCTACTAACGGGGTTTCGTTAATACAAAGAATAAGTGGCAAGTGGAGTAATGTAGTGGCAGAAAAAACATGTTTTTCGCAGGTTGCGGGCTGGGGTGGCCACGGGCCCCGGGGTGGGGGGAGGGTCGGAACTCTTGGTAGGGGAGCTGCGGGCGCCAGCCTGCCAGGCCACGGGGTGTTGAGTCACTGTGTACAGGGGGGTGAGGGCGATTGGCCATGGCGGCCGTCCCTTGGGCAGGCGTTGGCCCTGTGGTTGAGAGGCTGGAAGCCGGCTCGATGGCAGGACTTACAGACGTGCCTGAAAGTACACGATCTGCCTCGGGGGCAGCCGCTCTTACCGAAATTCCATTGTATGCAGACGTCATCGGTCTGCGTCCTGCGTTGTTGGTCACGGTGGGGCGTTGCTTGTAGATCTGATGGCCGCAACATCTCCCCCTTTAGTTCCCTTATAGAGGTGTCCCAACTATGGTGGCCTTGCTGGATGAGGCTTAATGCCTCCTGGTACAGAGCGCGGACCGATGGCCAATGGTATTGCTCTGCCATGACCATCAGGTCCGCCATATGCCGGGTGCGGGCCCGCCTCTCCTTCTCGGATATGGCGGGGTCGCCGAGGATTCGCATCGTCCCGCACACCATTTCTGGCAGGGAAAGACTGTTGAAGGCGACGTCGGCGGCCCCGGCCCTATGCACAAATTCATTAGGCCACAAGATGGGAACGATTATCCTACCTTTGATGTTAGTTTGGATAGGGCCTGGCTGGCCGGCTAGAGTCGGAGCTGCCGGGTAAGGGGCGGATCCCACGATGGCCTGGCGGAGCTGGGCCAAGGTCGGCAGTCCGGCGGCCTGAGGCTGAGGGGGGGGGGGGCGGCCGAAGGGGTGTATGCATAGGTATCCCAGGCGGGACCGGCACCGATGACAGGCCCACCGCCCATGGTGGTATATCCTGTCGGCTGCTGCGACGGCTGTGCCGGCCATGGGTGGAACAGGCCGGGAGGTGCGGGCTGCTGGGACGGGTGTCGACGGTGGCGCCATGGGTGGCGCCTGAGGGCTGCGATGCGCTGATTGCGCAGCCCCAGGCGCCTGGATCAGCGCCGGCGCGGGGACTTGGGGCTGGATCAGCGCTGGCGCGGGGACTTGTGGCGTTGCTGGCGGCGCCTGGACCTGCGGGACTCTGTCGCTGCCAGACAACAGATAGTTGATCTGTGCCTGCTCCCTCTCCATCAGCTGAGCCATTCTGTTTAGCGTCTCATTGAGCTGTCCGAGGGATGGATCCCCCGAACAGGATCGTGGGGAAGCCACAGCTTGGCCGCGGGCTACGACGGAGGCAGATGTCACTGTGGGCGCCGCGATGGTGGCCGTGGTGGTGACTGTGCAGGTTGTGCTCGCCGTGCTGGTTGTCGTGGTCGTGGTCGTGGCGGTTGTTGGTCCCATTGCTCGTGATGGGTGTGATGTCCTGAATAAGCCGCTGCAGGTTTTTCCCCACGGAAGACTATGTCCTTTGACCGGTTGCCTACAACTTGAGCAGTAGCGAACCTGGCGCGACATAAATCGTGTTACCCAAGAGCCAAATTACGCTCGGACGGCGAGAACCTGCAAGTGCCAGTTCAAGGGTGTGCCGCTGGGGTTATAGTCTGGGCGCTGGCCAGTGACAGGGGGGTCCGACCAATGGGGGCGCTGGCCATTGACGGGGGGTCCGACCAATGGGGGCGAGACCCAGTGACCGGCCAATGGAAGCGCCGGATCTAGAAGACCCAGCCGGCCGGCCCGGTGTCCAGGGGGGGTTGTAGCCGGGGGAGGAGGAAGAGATGCGACTGGGGCCTAATTACCATTTACTAATACTTACCATTACTCTGTTTATCGACATCCGAGGGATCATCCCCCTGCGCCCCCACCATCAGTGATTTTGATAGGTACGCCAATGGGTGGGTCCCAATGTCCCAGATCTCCTTTAAATTATGGGACATCCTAAAACATAATGGGTCATCATTGCGTGGTCTGTATGCTATTTTCAGGAAATCCCTTGCATTATTACATATACTATAGTTTCTGATACTCAGACCTAGTTACCTACAATTTTTAACATGCATTACATTATCAGCCGCTGGTCATGGGTCACCATATGGTCAGTCTGTTCCTGTATGGTGTAAGGCCCCGATTCTGGACAGAAACCCCTTCTCACACCGAGCTGTTTATATACTTACAATACGTCCCCATGTCCGCTCACAGCTCAACAACAAATGCGACAAATGACACAGGACGCATACCTATCAGAATCACTGCACCATCCCGTCCCCTTTTCTCCGTCTTTTGTCGAAAAAACAACATGGAATTAACAATGTTCATTTTCTATTTATTTGACGCCAAAGCGACACACCATATTTGTGTATTGTCGAACCAAGTACGCGAACATTACAAGTAAGAGATAGGGTTGCAAGCTCGCAACCTGTACACGAAACGCTCCCCAGTTATAAGATGATTTGGTGACATTATCACGAGAGATATCTTGATGATGACACTGTCACCCATTCGTGACACCAGGACAGTCTGTGTTGCGAATGGGTCAGGTTAATACCACCGTACGTTGAGACTTTTGCCAACTAACCAATGTTACCTACGTAGTGTGTGCATTGTTCGGCTAATTTATTTATCGGTTTACTTTGGTGAATTAACTGACGTAGTTTTCGATGTTTAATGAGCTCAAAGTGGCGAGAGAGCTGGTTTGACGGTTTCGGTTCCGCAGAACTGTCAGTTCCATGAACACATACACCAGAGTGTAAAATTCATAAATGTAATGAATAGAGACTATTGGACAAAGGTATGAAACTAATTTATTTACGGAAAGTCCAATCGCGGGTAGAAAATGAATCAGGCGGCATATTTATGCTGGCATAAACTTCATAAGCAAAATACATGCTGAAACTAATTTATTTACGGAAAGTCCAATCGCGGGTAGAAAATGAATCAGGCGGCATATTTATGCTGGCATAAACTTCATAAGCAAAATACATGCTGAAACTATAAACAAATGAAACTATGTGTTCGCCTTTAGACAGGCAAACCGTTGAAACCGATTTCAAAACCGGTTTCGGTTTCTATAGGCGGCGTGTTTAATCTGCTGCTTCGCTTTCGTAAACCGTTTTGTCTGTGCACCAGTTGCAGCCACAATTTATGCATTTTTGTACTCTGTTACACAAGACCCCTGTGATTTTAACTTACCTGTAAGTGTATCTTGTTTAATAACAGCACAACACGATAGTATGGCAGACGAAAGTGTGTTGACAGTCATATTTTTATGACGTCGTAAGGTGAAGGTCATATTACTGCGTTTTCATTGGTTAAAATACGTAGGCCCGTGGAAGAGTCTAATATCAGAAACAAGCAAACGGGACCGCCTTTCTTGTCCATACACATTTCATAAACTAACAGTTGCGTTAGATTCTAAAAGCAAAAGTTTTATAAAAGTCAAAAAGACAGTAAGCAGTGATTTTATATATTCCACACGCATATGACAGGTACAAAAAACGCATGTAATGCATGTTATGGAATACAACCTAGCCCCCCTCCCAAAATCCCAACAACACTATCGCCCATAGACATGATAGATGACAAGGTAAACAGAGCGACGGCCATCGCGAAAATTGTCTGCTTTGTTTGCGTTAAACTAATAATTTTGGCATCATGTGAATTCCTTTGCCAAGAGGGCTGTAAGCGAATCAAATTTTGTTGGGTCTTTGTTTGAAGGTGACAAATATAAACAGATTTTAGGCTTATCGAATATGAAGCTTTGTTTTCAGCCACGGACACGTTATGACGCCTTTCGTTTTATTTTTAAATGTTCGAGCGACATGTTCACTGAAATCACAGTGGTCCGTCTATGTGCCTATGTAAGTATGCTCTTCCGAACAGCGAACACACGGTCGCGTTTTGTTTTTACGTCCGCGTCCGTCGTCCGTCTTAAAGGGACCCACTATAATTCAATAGGGCTGCACAGTTCTCGCGGGTTCTATTTTCGGTTTAGGTCTTTTGGGGACCCAACAAAAATACGTGCTGTTAGAACGAGTGCGCATCATCACGCTGGTGCCTTGCTACAGCTGCGTGACGCGCACTCGCTGTTGTCAACGTTGGAGTGTTGGGAACCGGCTGGCTGCGCGGTTTGTGCATGAAGAATCGAGTGGGTGTGAAACTATTTTTTGTTTGCTTTGGTCCAGGCATTGCTAAGTAAGAAATCATCATATAATTAAAGAAAAGATATTTATATCTCCATAATGCATGTGATTCGTTCAATGAGACTGTTGAAAGCGTTGTATTTTAAGGCAAATCATCGATGGTTACATTTCTGCGACAAACGGAGCACCATTGTCTTCGCCTGGTCAGTCCACGAGCGCTTAACTTCTTCGTTCATTATTAGTCCCCACGCGGTCATCTGCACTAAGCCCCACCTCTCATGGTCTATATATAGCAAAGAGTATGCAACAAAAAACAGGCGCTGCCAATACCGCCTCAATTTCCAAGTCCCTCGGCAAGCTAAAATGCCATTATCCCACCATATGTCTTCAATTCCAACATCACAAATAATTTATCTTCTTAACTAAACTTACTTTACATCATAATATTCGCAGTTACTACGGCAAAATGACGCATTTGTGCAGAACACAACACAATCCCACTTTTCACAGAGGGATCGCGATAGACGGAACGCGCATTGTTGACAATCGAACGACGCAGGCGAGCTGTGACTGGACGAAACGAGACAGACCCACTAGATACGGAATCGCACGCGCGTGTTGGGAAATGAACTGTTCATTTCAAATCCGCAGGGGGAGCAATAGGTCTGAAAAATTTAATAGACTGCCAAAAAAACAAAAGGCACGCGCTTAAAAAAATCTCATCTTACGAGTATGTTGGTTCGATTGAGATTTGTCCAGTTCTCTTTTATTGAGAGAATAAAATAAATATTTCGCGCATTTTATTTCAATAATATAAAATGCCTCCCCCCCCCCTTCCTTAAGCTATTCCGATGATAAATGACGTACTTAAATTTCATCATCAACAATGCGCGTTCCGTCTATCGCGATCCCTCTGTGAAAAGTGGGATTGTGTGGTGTTCTGCACAAATGCGCCATTTTGCCGCAGTACCTGCGCATATTATGATCTAATTAAAAGTAAGTATATTTAAGAAGATAAACTATTTGTGATGTTGGAAATGGAGACGTATGATGGGATAATGGCATTTTCGCTTGCCGAGGGACTTGGAAGTTGAGGCGGTATTGGCAGCGCCGGTTTTTTGTTGCATACTCTTTGCTATATATAGACCATGAGAGGTGGGGCTTAGTGCAGACGACCGCGTGGGGACTAATAATGAACGAAGAAGTTAAGCGCCCGTAACTTTTGTAATTGTGTATTTTGATGCCAAACTGCGAATATATCTTCGATCAGATTCATTTCCAATTTTCGCGTATGAAGGATATGGTTAAATTTGACGTGGGGCAGAGGGACTATAGAGTAAGCGAAACGCCCTCTGCTGGGAGATTGTCAACTTCGTTGCAACACCAATTTTGACGGAAGCGGAGCTCGGGAAGCGGAATTTCAGAAATGATTAACTTAACTAATTTGGTAATAATTAGCTGTTCTCCATGTCGTGTTTGCTGTTATTGTGATTGTGTTAACCAAATGAAGCCGTCAGTATATTCCGTCATGATATATAATGACATGACGTTCTGTAGTTTGATTCGGCCAGACTCCATGTGTTTACTAGCCTGAACTGTCCTCAGGACGACAGCTTGCACTTAGACGGGCGACGGACAAGAAGTGTGTGTTCGATAAAGACGGATGACAGACGCAGAGGCGGAGGCGGATGCAAAACTGACCGTCTTCCTTGCTTTAGGCAATACTTCCATTCTCTGGTCCACGCGAGATGGCGCTGCTCGAGCTTCCCCTCGCGATCTCCTGGCGGGCAAACATGAATCTTGTCCCCTGGCCAAACAAGTAACGCTGGTTGTTGGCCTAAACATCTCTAGTCTTGAGGGAGGCGATTCGAAAGCCAGGTTTAAAAAAGGTTGTTTATCACATCACGACGTAGAATAGGATGCGCTAAGATACTATCAGCAACGATCGCATTATGTTACATCGTACTTAAACAGGAAGATCTTTATCCTGCACCGACCACAAAATAGTACGATCTATGAGAAGCAAACCCGAGTACCAGATACCAGCTATAGGCCAGTGCCACAATTGTTTTTTCAAGTTTTCCTCTCAGGTTTCTGATTGATTCGTCCGTCAAATTCGAAACCGTGACAGTACAAGTCAGACCAAGGTAATCACAGGCAAAATAAAAAATAAAAACTTCATGAAAATTTTATATTTTATTTCCAGCACGGTCGTCCATAGGACCGACCGTGACACACTCCAGGACACGTGTGTCCCTAGGTCTCCACACGTCCACCCACCTCTCCACCCTCTCGCCACACGCACGTGGCCACGACGCGAATAAAACTCCTAATACATGGAGCCAAATAAAATACTAATCAACTACGAAAATACGAAACATATTAGTCATTTAATGAAGAAACAGAAGATGAAAAACATACTTCGTGACTTTCCGCTTTGATTATTCAACAAGTTACCTCGACGTTCCTCAACGTTTGTATAAAATTTCAAAAACGAGTTTTCCTTTATCGTGTTAGAAGTCTATCGTTGGTAATAAATTTTTAGACCACTTTTTTTTATGTATTTGTAAGTACTGTTTTTAGCGCAAACAAGATAATAACCAACATATTCGTGTACTCAAAACTCCAAAAAACAATAGCGGCACGTGGTGCCCGATAAGAGCCGGCGTCTCGTGGTAATCTCTGACAGCCAGGGTCTCTATGGTAACGGTACTCATACCGACCACTCCTAGACCAACTTACCAAAGCACGCGCATGTCTAGAAATCCACCCACTAAAAACACCAGAACGTTGAACCACGTGACTATTACGTATGGCTGTGTGCGAAATAAATCTCTCAATGAAAGACACAATAAATATGAGCAAAAATGCATTGCAAATCAACGCAAAAAAAAGTCTAAGTAAAATGGCGGCCTACTCTTTCCCGCATCTCTGGCGGGCGGCAGTTCTCCCAACTCACAGTATGAAATAGTTTACACAGTTTATGCTGTGGTTATTCATATCACTATTACTAACGCCTACATCTACATCTGACGCTACTGCTCTCCGATCCACACAATGTTCGATCTACGGCTACCACACACGAATAGCACGCTCCATATATGTATATATGTACAAGGCTAGACTAAGACTACTCTGGTGCCCTTAAAGCACTTCAAAGGGAGGAAATCTGCAGTAATAGAGCTATTAAGGTACACTGGTTCCAATCAGGTGCCCCACCACAGACAGGCTACATACAGGGTTATACAGGGTTGCACATGCACCATCACCCATGGGGGCGACGGGATATTGTCCCTTTCGAAAGCGAAATTAACTGAAAATCATTGCAACAAAACAAACAACCTGCCCAGTGTTTCTCGGTTCTCCTTTTACGAAACTGTGATTGAAACAAGATATATATATCTATATATATGTATAAATATAATGTATATTGTATACGGTTGTTGAGCTTGCAAATTTAATTAAAGGAGGATCTGTCGCCACCTATCGGGGGGAGATTAATTCCCAGGGCTGGGGACAGTGAGAATGCTGGGCAGGCAGGGAACCAGCCGGGGACAAAATAGTCCCGCAGCCAATGTGCACGTGCAACCCCATAATTGGTCATTCGTTGACATTTGCCGACACACACACACACAGCAGTTACGTTTCATTTGTAAACAGTGTTACATTGACATTTATCAAATACTTGTGTACTTGTTTCACCTGAAAGCTGCAGCTTCTGTATAGAATTATTTTTCTCGGTTTTTTTTTGTGACAAAGTATTCTTGTTAAGCGGCAACACAATCAAGTGCGATGCTAACGACCAGAACACAAAATAATGAGTGTGTGTGAAGCTTTGCTACGAGAATATAAATGCGCACAAAAATCAATATGTCAAGTGGTTAAGACGCGACTAAATACCAAAAGTACAGTTACCAGCCGGTAATTATTCAACTAGCCTCAGCGTATCACAATACGTTACATCCATTAGCCGCTAGATGTCACTCACATCGCATAACAACTATGTCACATATTCGTTTGACCAATTCTGAATCTATATCACGCAACAAGACGACAGACAGCCGTCATGACGAAGTGACGTCAGACAGTCGTCATGACGTCATATAGTCGTCATGACGTCATAGTCTGTATGATGTCATATAGTCGTCATGACGTCATGCCGTCGTCACGGCAAGCTAACAGGACATCACACAGTCGTCATGGCAACATGACGTCATACCGTCGTGACGTATGAACAAATATATGGCAGCACAAGTTCCTGGATTGGTCGCCAGGAGACGGCATCACCATCCACGTGAGACGAAGCGACGCTCGCCTTACACGGTTGCCGCAGTCCTACCTCAAGGCATCAACGCAACATACATCACTTCACATGCAGCGATGACTAGGTTTCCAAATCCAAGCAGTCCACACTAGTCCAGTCGCCTGGAGCGGTTATAATGCACCACCGGCGACCAATAATAACCAATAATAATATTATTATATTAACTATAATAACAATTGATTTATTCACGGTGGAAACGAATATTGCCTTCAGCCAGATGCCATTTTGTGCGTCCCTCAGCGTCGCTGGGATCACAAGGCAGAGAGCACCAGAAGCAAACAGGTCTCCCTGCAGAATTCAAGTCAACAGCAAAGCAAATGTAAAGTCTCAGCCACCTCTACTCCCTCCAAGCACACACAGTCACGTGACTTTCGCGCTTTCAAAAAGGTCAACTAAAGTCTCTCCACTAAAATATATACTGTAGCCGTCACATGTTTGCCGTTACATTGAAACCTGTGATTTGCACGTCGGTATCACATGGGGGGGGGGGGCGTTACCAGGCCACAGAGCACGACTGGTTCCAATCCTTGACGTATCCAGCCGCAACACAGCGCTTGGTGCCAATATACCGCCGCTCGTTGCTTGGATACCGCCGGTCGTTGCTAAGACACAGTTCTCTGGTTGCTTGGATACCGCTGCCTGAGTTAATCCCGGCAACTCTCTGGAGCCGATGACGCGACGCGGCGCGGTGCGGTTGACTGTTCCGTCCCCACCGCCCCCCCTCCCCGCCCACGCCCACCAGTGCCACGTGACCTACACTCAGGGGAGGATCACGTGATAGTGGCGGTCGTCCTCGGCGACCAGGAAGATTTTGGGAAAGTTGTCAGCACCCTCATCCGGGTAGTGTGAGATGAAGTCCTCCTGGCCGTAGCGGGCGGGGCGCACTACCTCCATCTTGACGCCGAGGGTGTGGCCCAACAGGAACAGCTCCAGCTGGGAGGGGGGGGGGGAGAAAAATATAAAACTGTCATCAACCGGCATCACTTTAACCTAACGACACCACTTCCATACTTATAACTGTTACCGCATCGCCCCATATCTTAAAACTCCAGAAAATCCCTTTCACATTGAGCTATCCTCGCAGTTCGGTTTGATGTATATACATACCGCCAACGAAAGTATTTCAGATGTCGGCATGGGTGAAATAAGTTCAGCAACAAAGGTAACGTTTAAGGAAATAATGATTAAACGCTGTTAGATCTCCAGACGCTGATTCATGGTATGATTTAGGAATAGGGAAACTTAGCCTGTAGTACCAATACTTCAACAAGTTTTCCTTAAGCTTCTTATACAGGCATGTGATGAATTGTTACATCCGCCACAGGAGAATTGGAGGTCAATGTTGGACCTCCACTTTCAGGAAATCATTTTGCGCTGACGTTATCACTATAGTAACTGATGAGACAACGTTCAGGTTACGCTTCGTTCTACCAGACAATCCCCTTGGAAGGAGGCAAGGTCATAATCAGTATTTCCTACCACCATTCTCCGGCCCAATTAATAATTACATATCTATATATTGTGTAGCCACAAAAGTGGGGATATATAATGTGCGAGAAATACAAATTAAAATGGAGACCAATTTACAAGCGTGCCGTGCAGTTCATGTGCATATGAACTCTAGTATCAAAGACAAAAGAATTAAACTCAGCTGCCAAAACATAAACGATAACCTTGAATGACCATTAAAAGGCAAACCCAAGCACCACTAGAAATGAAACGGCTTTCCATACCTCTATGGGATATGGGTATTGGGTGTCCTGGTTAAGAATAAACAAAAGGAAATGAATACAGTCACTTCATTGCGTGCTTCTTCTTATGTCCGTAGACGCTGCCCCAAACTAACTATCAGGTCAATATCACTGGCCATCGTTCTGTTGTGTCTGGGTCCCTTAGAACTGTTTTACCTTCCGTCTTTAGCAGACAAACGTTACCCTGTCAATTTCCCGTTTATTGTGATAGGTGAAGTTAATTTGCTTTGCACGGTAATACACAGGCCTATCACTGTGTATTAACGCTGACAAGCGTTACTCCGTTCATTTCTGCGATACACTGACACATTATCGTTTACGCGGAGAGATGAACCCGGTTATTTATCGGGGTAGTTGAACTCTAGTGGGTGGAGGTTACGCCAAACATCTCTCGCAGTAAAAGTTCCACTCACAAAAAAACTGGACTCGCAGACTGGACACACTGTCATTGCTATGCCCACCCTTTAAACGTAACACCATCGTCAACTAGCTCTGGGGTCTCTTTCGATCAATACCGACGCATTACGCATCCAATACGGACAAAACCAAACACAAACCTCTCTTCCTCAAGCTCTTCCATTTCCATTTTACCTCAGCATAAGTATTTCTCTCATGGACTTTGGACACAAAGAAATCCCAACAAAAACTAACATGGTGGCCACCCGACCCCCATGACGAGACTGTGATGACGTCATAATGGCACCGACCTGCTCCGTGCCGCTGATGTCCCCCAGCGGGTTGAGGTGGTTCCGGAACAGAGCCTCCAGACCCAGCGACGTCTCCCGCGCAAACATCAGCCACACGAACACCGGCGTCCCGTGACCTTCCACGTAGTCGGCGTGAAGGTCAATGGCCTTCAAGGTCATCAGCAGTTTGACGGCCTCCATCATCTGCAGATCCACTTCCGGGTCAAAGTTGAGGACGTGGAGGAGATGCTCCTCGCGGTCGGCCGCCGAGCCGTACTGAGTGCACTCCTCAACCTGCGGGCACGGGAGAGGCGGGGCGGGGCGTTAACAAACCGAGAGAGGCTTCACATAACAACCTCGAGGTAACCATTTATATGTGTATGCGATGTTGAAACCTCAAAAAATAAATCACGTTAAAATTTAATTTTAAAACAAGAATACCCATGTTGTTATTAGCTCCCTTCTCTGTCATCTTATTCTAAACCTCTCAAATAATAATTCCAATATTAGTTCGATGTTATATATAGATCTTCACTATACTTACCTAAGTAAAACAATATATTATGTATGCATTCGGTAATGGTACAATTAAGTTGTAAATCAAGTCAGTCCGGTCCCTTCACATAAATGCTGTTACGACACAGGGAGGGACGGCGTGTGCGTGTATTGTACGGTGGGAGGTTTACCTGTTGGTAGAAGGCAGCCAGGCAGTCCTGTAACCGGTCCATCAGGGTGTCGGGGGTAAATGGAAGACGGTTGGCGAAGTTCCACGACTGCAGAAAGGCATACTTGGAACTGTGGAAGACTTGCAGCTTCTGAAACACGATACAACGGCCAGGCATGAAAATCAGTAGGGAAGATGAAGTCTTACCACGCTTACAAAACTAAATCCGAAGTACTTACAATCTGATAGATCTAAAAAGTGACACTATGAGATGACGATTCACATCTTTGTGAGAATCACGTTCTGTACAGAATAATGTGTACAGAATAATGTTAGTGTTTTATGCCAACTTTGTGCACACGAACCATAAATTGAGCCTATAAACCTCGAATAAAAGAAGGCTAGTCTAACAGATTTATGCGATTTGGACCACAGAAACGAGTGAAAACTGCAACGATTAAATAATTAAACCACGGTTAAATGACTTGCAGACTATGGAGAGAATTGCGGGCGGCGGCCAGGGTATGCGTGGCCTTGAGGCTGACCTTGACGACGTGATCCAGAGAGCCGAGGTGCTCCAGGACGGGCAGCCGGTGGACGATGATCTGGTAGAGCGTGGCCCGTAGAGCGCAGTAGTTGTCGGCGCGCACCGGCCGCAGCTGGGAGAGACCCAGCAGGCTCTGCACCTGGTGGTAGCCCTGCAAAGGTCAAGGTCAAAGTAAAGTTAGAGGTCAAGTCAAGGTGAGTGGAAGGTCAGCGAACTATCAGGTGAAGGTCAGTGGAAGGTCGATTAAAGTTAAGTCAAAGCAGGTTTAATTAAAGGTCAAGGAAACTCAAGTCAGATGGAAGCTCAAAATTTAAAGTTGCATGTCGAGCTCTTTCCCGCCAAAACTAAAGAGGTCAAAATACCAATAAGAATCAGTCCTTGACTCATTCAAGATTGGTTTTATCTATACTCCACCCATGCCAGACTGCCAAACAGTGTCTCTTAGCCTTGCCCGTGATATCAATTTACCACAAACTTTCCTTTCAGTGGTAAACGTCATCAGTTTGTGTGCTTCGCGATGCTTTGCTAGAAGTAGCAGTGCCGCGACAGAGTGCTGTGGTGTCGCGGGATAGACACGTTTGCCACACAACAGTCAAAACGGCGAGGTTTATCAGGTTTCTGAATTTATGCAATGAAACAATCGAGTTTTCTGCAAATTTTGATATAAATGTCGCCTGGGCTTAGTTTTGGCGGGAAAGAACTCGACATGTAACTTTAAGGTCAAATAAAGAACTTTAAAAGTCAAGGCAAAGGTAACTTTAAAGATCCATGCAGCGGGCTATTATCAAAGTTATTCAACTGGCCTTAAAGCAACCGAATACGCACTTTATGTTGCAATTTTGCATAAAATTAACAAATCAATAAGAAGGTTAATTAGTGTGACATTGGCTGAGTGAGCTGGCAGGAGTCCCGGGCAGGGGCTGGATCCAAGGTGAGCAAAGGTGGGGGTGCCACCGTGAGGGGCTGGATCCAAGGTGAGCAAGGGTGGGGGTGCCACCGTGAGGGGCTCCTACCTTCTTCATGGTCTGTGCCCGGCCGCTGTCCGCCGTCCACTCCCGCTCCGCGTACTCGTAGATGTTGACGCGCCGACTGACGTTGCGCACCTCCCACTTCCGGCGCGACCCGGCGCCGCTCAGCGCGTGGCGCAGCATGGGCGGGCGCCCCCTGGTGAGCGGAGAGTCCGCGCCGTCGTGGTAACCGCAGTTGTTACAAGGGGGCGGCGTGGCGGGGGCCAGGGCCGGGTCGGTGCGGGAGTGAGTGCGGGCGAGCGGGCTCCCGGGGGACAGGGATTGTAGGGTCCCAACCTCCTGGTTGTTATTGGCGCGAGTGCCGCACTCCCCGCCGCCGCCGCCGCCGCTGTGGTGATGCCGGCGGTGGGACGGGGACCCACAGTCGTGGCACACGTCGTCCTCTCCCGGACTGGCGACTGTCTTCACCGGCGACTGCCACCTGACCCCGGCGCGGTTATCCTCCCCCACACCCACGTTATTGTTCTTATTATCGACGATGAAGACGTCGGCGTCGGAGAGTCGCGGCTTGTACTCGCCAGATGGCGTCACCGATCGGTGTCGCTCCTCCGTGCAGCTGATGCCCTCGGGCAGGTGCCGACGCCCTTCCGGAGCCAGGTCGGCGCCCAGCTCCCTCACCAACTCGTCCTCTATGTACATATCCTGGATGCTGTTCAGCGTCCGGCTCCGCGTCATCTTCCGTCGCTTCGACTCCTCGCCCAGCGAGACCGAGCTGCCGGGGCTGTCCAACTCGCGCTTGTTGTCATGGCTACCGGTGTTGCCATGGCGAGCGTTGCGTGGACGGTCGGCGTGGGCGTGGGCGTCGCCCGTGATGAGCGGTCGACGAGCCACGAAGTTGGTGCCATGCTCGCTGGTGGCCAGATCGGACTGGTAATCCCACATGAACTCCCCCTCGTAGTGGAAGCTCCGTCGCCACGGCGTCGCCGGGTCGTCAAGGTCCCTCTCCACGGACGCGCTGGTCGACCTCGACCCCGCCAGGCTGCCCTCGGGCCGCTCATCTCGTCGGGTGCGCGGCCGGCGCGAGACTTTAACGGGAGAGAACACCACATCGGGATCGTCGGCGGTCACCAGGTTAGGCGCCAGCGTCAAAATCTCCATGAGGTTCTCGCGAGAGTTGAGCGTCTGCACGCGGCTGTTCATCTCGCCGATCTCTTCCCGGATCTGACGCAGCTCCTGGTGGATCTGATCCATGTTAGAGGTGGTGCTCTCCAGGTCGAACTCGGGCTCCAGGAGGCCGACGCTGACGGGCGTCGTGATGCGGGACTGCAGGCTCTCGCCCAGGTCGATGCTGTAACCTTTGCTGAAGAGACTCTCGCGCGCCGAGAAATCGGTGGCCGAGCTCAGGTCCGAGGCGACGCTGTAGGTCTGGTGGCGCCGGAACGGTCGCCGCTCGTAGCACTCGTTCAACTCTCGCAGCACGTCCTCGTCGCTGGTCGCCAGGGGGCGCTCGTACCATTGCGACGGCTGTTTATGCCAGGGATGTTGTTGTTGTTGTTGTTGTTGTTGATGTGGCGGTGGGTGGTGAGGGTGTGCGTGGGGGTGGTGGGAGGGAGGGTGGCTGTGGGGACACGCGCTGCAGTCCATACACATCTCGCAGGACCCCTGCGGGGTGCTGTTAAACAGCCCCTGATTGTTGGCGAAGTTTGCATAATCGCTGACCGAGTGGTCGTTACCGGGCGCGTCGGTGACGTAACCAGCTTCCAGGACGCCAGGGCGTTCGGGGTGGGGAAGGCGCGCGGAGACAGGGGCGGGGGCGGCGGCGAATCTAGCGGGACTGAAGTCCGGGGGCAGGGAGCGACCCCCCAGGGAGTCGGTGTCGCTAACCAGCTGCGACAGTCCCAGGTGTTCCCGGCTGGCCCCGGGCAGCGAGCTGGGGCCGAGGCTCTGCGAAACGAAACCCTGGTCGGTGCTCAGGGCGGACGACAACAACAACTGCGGACACAGGCCACCGCCACCGCCGCTGGCAGCCGCCGCCTCCTGCGTCGAGCGCCCTCTACCGACCGGAGATCCCAGCCCACGGTGTGGGGACAGACAGCAGGTGGCCGGCGAAAAGAGGTGGTCTCCACTCCCCAGGTGGCGCGGCGAGTCCACGGTGTGCGAGCGCCGTCTGGCGGCCGCGCTCTCCTGGTAGAGGTAGTCGTCGCTGTCTACATACGGGTGACTGCCGCGGTGACGTAGCCCGTGAGGAGATTCGGGTGTGGCGGCGACAGAGGACTTGGCGGACATCTGGAAGGACATTGGAGTGGTCGTGGATATCCCAGAATCCGGGGTCTGGGAAACAAAGTATGTGGCACGAATTAGAGACGCGTACAGACAGCTCAAAGGGTTTAATATTATCGCAAAACAAATGAAACGAACTGATGTTTAAGGCCGTTGTGTTGTGCACACAAGGGCTGCACCATGCCAAGGAGATTACAGAGACGATAAACGATGAACGGATAACAACCCAAAGCGATGTAATCTTTGCTTTCATCAATTACGACGTCGCTAACTTACTATTACACAAAAGAAAAATGAGTGAGTCAAAAGTAGTCAAATCATTGATATTTTATATTCAGTGACCATGATGAACTGATTAATCTGATGTGCACAGTGAGTCTAATGTGTAAACAGGAACGAGAAATCTAGCGAACCTTCAAGGTCACCCCAAAGTCACCGGAAAACAACACCGGTTCGTCAGAAACTAGTTGTTAACAAGGTCTTAGCATCAGTCCCGTCGGAGATGCGTAAAATATGGCTTAAAAGGCAATCGATGGACATCCCGGTACCCCCCCCCCCCCGCCCCCCCAACTCAGCTCCCCCTTGCTTAACGCTACCCTGCGGCGACATCCAATCAATACCAGAGCGCCAATGGCGTCATACGGAGAGAGATGCTGGTTCCCTTCCTAGTCATTACACTCTACCGGTAGGGGCCGCCACGGTGCTTCGCGCGAAAACACTCTTCAGATAGAGATCGCCACCCCCGCCCCCCCACCCCTTCACCACCCGACACCTCGATAAACCTACAGACCCCAGCGGATGCACACAGATTCTTAATTAGTCGGTCCGGATCGGGTCGACTTGGTCGGTAGGACGTCCGGGACTGGAGCCCGGATTACGCGGCGACGGCGGGGAGGTGGAACCAGCGGGTGGTTAATGACAAAACACTGGTACACTGGTGGGGTACACTGGTGGGGTACACTGGTGGGGTACACTGGTGGGGTACACTGGTGGGGTACACTGGTGGGGTACACTGGTGGGGTACACTGGTGGGGTATACCGGTGGGGTACACTGGTGAGGTACACTGGTGAGGTACACTGGTGGGGTACACTGGTGGGGTACACTGGTGGGGTACACTGGTGGGGTACACTCCTGGCTTAGCTTTCAACCCTGACTTGATCAAGTCCCATGATTGTCACACCGTAGAGGGGTGGTCCTTAAGTCGCTTGTTTACTCCAAACTTACGGACGGTTGCAGTCATAAATAAGGACGCCAAGCGATAATTACTGAAATAATCAGTTCTTTTAATCAATGCCAGCGATGACGTCAGCACACTGGCCTCGTGCCGTAAATCTAGCCCCCCCCCCCCCCCTCCAACCTTCACCCCCTCCTCCCAAATCCCCCATTTTCATCAAGGCAATTAAGATCGCCACACGACAGCGCTGAGAGAAAACGAGATTTTCGCTAATAATAAATGTCGCAAGAATTACCAAAAACTCCCAACCGAGTTAAGTAATTACAAGGCAAGGTTGACAGCAATAACACGCGGTACACCAATCACACCACTCCACTCCAGTTGCCTCTCAACCTACCTCTGGTGAGTTCCCGTCAGGTGTCGCCTCGGTCTGGTCGCCCGGCCGGAGCGCCCCCTGGCGAGCGGACTTCTTGTCCTTGGGCGCCTCCACGGCGGGCGCGAACACCCGGCAGCAGAGCTTGTAGAGGAGGACGGACCCCAGGCCTAGGCCGATCCCCAACAAGCAGAGGATGCTCGTCGCCCGCACTGTAAACAGAGACGAGAGAAAACGCCATATTAGTCACAATCGAAGCCAGGAAATTAGGCAATTAAAGAGGTCTAGGGTAGGGTGGGGTGGGCTTTAGTCAAGAAGGTACGTGTCAACCCAAAAGATCATCTTGGCAATTGGTATCGTTGGTTGCATATTCAGGACGCCTTAACCAATTCTGGTCATGTCGCGTCAATAGGAGAAGGAAGGGCAGAGCGGAGCCATGAAGCCGGGGGTAATCCCATACTCTTTGCGAAGGAGGGCATGGGATCTTTTTCTTGCGACCACACAGGCACAGACACGGCCACAGCGGGGCTGGAACCACCGATGCAAGAGTCGTTAGACCCTCTCTTAGTTGTGTTTAGGCATACCTTTAAGGTACCTTTAGCCTGCGGCCTATCTGAGGCATACAGAGTTTCAATCATTAACATATCTATCCAAATTTGATCAGCAACCTCATACTGCCCTTAAAACGTTACGATGATTTAACACCCTTTAAGCACAGTTCTTCAACAGGTTTTGAATTGCGGTCTATACTGGCGGGGTATAGGACACGTGCTGATAGTATGGTTCAATAAGTAACACCACAGAGGTCAGATGAAGCTCATGCATATAGTATCCCTAGTGCTATTGCTGTGGGACCGGCACAAAAGCGAAAGGAAATAAAATGAGAGGTTCTGCTTTAGGCCGCTTTTGCGCACTTCAAGGCAAAGATACAAAGAAAAGAAATTTCCCAGGACATTGAAATGGTGTTCAGACGAAATTTTCCTCATGTGCAGGTGCCAGGGTTCGAACCCACGACCTGATGCTATGCTGATATGTAGCTCAGTAGAAGCTTATGAGCTGAGCTATACAGGAAGGAGAGAGGACGGGTCACCCCCCCCCCCCCCCCCCCGCCTACACACACCTACCAGACTTAAACACCCGCACGTGCAGCAAAGACTTCTTCTTGGGGTCGAGGACGGCGCTGACCACGTATCCCGGCCTCATCAAAGCCGTGACCTTCACCAGCCCGTCCTCTTTGGTGACCTTCACCTTAGTCACGTACATCGGCCCCATCTTTTTGCCGGAAATCGGAACCCCTATAGCTCCACTTACTATAGACGAGCGTTAGAAAATACCACGAAGTTTCGTATCGTTGGGTGACACCAATGTATCATCTTCACCAGACGTTTCATAACGAGGCGAGCGTATTCCCGGAGTATATATATCCAGGTAACCGAGGTGAGGTACGGGTTTAAGTTCCAGTGGGAACGCCACAACGTAAAACCAACTATATAGATCCGAAACACCCCACCCGGAGTCGACAAACGCTGGCGCAATCTGTTGTCTGTCGTCACCGGTCTGATCTGAGCGCATTCTTCGCTCTTACCTATTTATTTACCTTACGATTGGACTTTTATCTGGACCAACAAAAAATTGCCCGTCACAGTTAATAGTTTTAGCTACATGACAAAGCCCACACGCTTTGCCCATCGGAGCCACTAACTGTCACAACACGGGTTTACTGTCGACGACCACACCTGTGATATCGAGACCCTGTATGGCCGGGTTGGGGGGGCGGGCGGGGTAGCCAGACATACGGGTGCTCGCGTGCCACGCAGCACGCACAGCCCCCTCACACGGGCCCTTAACCAGCTATATTTGGGTTCGAAGGTGATGTCGATTGCATTGACGGCGGGCGGTCTCTCGACTCAAGCCCGTACCACGTGACCGATCGCATGTACCGTCTCCAAGTCTATTAAAACTAAAGTTGATATATGTGATAGATGGACTGATGTTTTAGGCCACATTTGTGCGCGCGCATCGACCAAACTAGATGGAGATGTGTCCGTGTCTTTCTGAGTATCGTCTAGAAACAAAGAGCTCTTTTTCAAATCAAGCAAAAGACAACCCTTGAGTGATATTGCGTGAACCAATTTCCAGACTCAGATATATATACGCATTAAGATCAACAGGGCATCAGTCAAGCAACCTGCACTAGCGAAATCGTCCTAAAAATATTGAGCAAATAAGCAAACCACAAATTATGCGAATTATTTGATTGACTAGGCCATCAGATAAGATTCCTGTGCCACAGAGGAAAAACCGAGAAGGTTTTCAATGTATTGCGTTTTAGGCGCATTAATGCCAAAGGTGGTAAAGGAACCCTTAGGATAATGGTTGGTTGGTTGTATATTCAGGACGCTTTAACCACTTTTGGTCATATCGCATCAGTAAGAGAAGGAAGGGAGAGTGGAGCCATGTCCCCGTTGGTAACCCCCTACTCTTTGCGAAAAAAAGGACATGGGATTTTTGTCCTGCGACCACACAGACATGATCACAGCAGGGCTCGAACCACCGATCTACGCGCCGTTAGGCTCTCGGGTGGCCTGAGGCGAGCGCTCTAACCCACTGTGTTACCGCGCCAGCCCCAGCTGGGATTTGAACCCGCAACCTTTCAGACTACAGCCGAGCACGTTGGCGGGTCTTTGGGTGTCAATATATACAGTCATACAATTATATCACAAGTAGGGTTGCACTGCCTCGGCAGACGTTTAATAGCTTAGACAGCATGAACTCATAGCCTATACGTCTGTAGATACCATTGGGTTATATCAGTTATTG
Source organism: Arenicola marina (assembly GCA_964019135.1). Classification (NCBI taxonomy): domain Eukaryota; kingdom Metazoa; phylum Annelida; class Polychaeta; family Arenicolidae; genus Arenicola; species Arenicola marina. Next base: position 9,286,333 of record OZ025261.1, on the reverse strand, counting down.
GTCAACCAAGCTCTTCATTGGTATCATCGGATGAATATTGGCTGCTTGATTATTGTTGGATACTGAATGATTACACCGATATCAGTTATCAATATATATATACATTAAGTTCCTATATAACAAACAAGGCTCCAACCCAAATATTTTAGTTATCAGCATTTCTTGCTAAAAATCATCCAGGATTATTCATTATAAAATTGTGTATTTATTGATTTAGGAGCGCCATTCCCGACTTCCAAAGGCACAAGGCCGCCCGTTTACGCACAATGTAATTACTCAACAGATGTTGGGACCAGAAACCACCCACAGCCTACAACACGCTGACTACGGCTGGCGGTCGGCTGGGTCGTTTTGTGGGCCAACTGCGGGACCCAGTGCAAAGCGAATAGTTTTGCCGCATTGTGTTCGGGATATACCTACATGGTACAGTACGGGTCTGCATCGGTTCTTACTACTCACCCCTATGGCTGCCTCCCTCGTCCCCCCCCCCCCCCCTCTCATCCACCTCTACCTCCTGCCTCCTCCTCCACCCTACACACCCATATCGATCTGCCACCCCCCCCCCCTCCCTCCACCTCACACACCCATCTCCCTCCGCCATCCCCTCACCCATCCCATCTGCACCCCCAACCCAGCTCACCGGTCTTACCCACCGAATGTGACCCCACACCCATCCCCAGTATGACATCCCGCGCCCATCTACAGCCAACGCCCGATTTCTTAACCCTACTCTCATATGCCGAAGTGTATCTTCCTCCGGAGGGCATCCCATTGCGGGTATTGCTTTATGTGTAGATAAATATATTTCTTTAGCTTCTCCAGCCAGATTTTCTCTCGCCACAGAAGCACGCCAAGAGTGAAATGTCAGAGGGGTTCTGTCTGGCGGGGGAAGGGTGTTAGGAGGTAAGGAGAAGGGATGATGGAGGGTGAGGAGTGGGGGAGGGTGGAGCGTGGAAGAGGATAGCCCCATGTGACGTTGTTGGCAACAACTGTCTCACATGGGACTAGGAGGAAGGAAGAGGGATGATGGTGGAGGGAGGAGGGTGGAGGGTGGAGGGCGGAGGGAGGAGAGGGATGACGGAGGAGGAAGGAGGGGGAGGGAGATAGAGAAAGCCAGCGGCACTAAAACGATACGTTCTCCGTGTAGAAACCAACTCCCTAATTATTCCATCAGATGGAGAGGCTATCGACTCAAGTGCTGTTGTTATCGAGCAAACAACAATATCTCTCACTCTCCCCGGTCACTGCCAGGCCGATCAAGAGTCGCTGATAGCCAGAGGTCAAGGTCAAGAGGAGAATACTATTATATCATGGCCCACACAATATCAGCTTCCGGCGGAATTCTATATATATATATACAAGTATATACATATATACTTACCCCTGACCTCCGACATGACTCCAATCTCCTCTAAATGGCCTCACAATGCATCACATCCACCGCTCTGAACTCGATCAGGACGTGTGTATGTAGGTGTGCGTGTGTCATCCACGGTGCACCACCACACAATGTGATGTAGCCGCCATCAGTCATCCGCTCCAACGATGGCGGACGTGCGATGGGAAGTCAAACAACGCTTATCAGCAAGCACCAAGTGCATACTAGCTCAGTCCACCAGCCATGGGAAGGTCGCAAGCTGCAACCGACTAGTTTATCGTTTCACAGGTTGCTCGCATAAGAATTTTTTTCCCTATAAGATGGAATCGTTCGTTTTCAAGGGACAGTTTGTCTGGATCCAACACACAAACAAACACAGCCAGAGTGACAACAAACACCTTGTGTGCAGGCCCAGCCACCCACAGATCATGTGGGACAGCAATGTGATTGATGAATGGCTCGATGTGTACGCACAGCCTGCAGACAGGAGGCTGGTACCAACGTTCGCTCAGCGCGCTGGCAGCAACTTAGCAAATATCGATATTGGAAGACGTGGAGGGGCAAAAAGTACTTGTATTGTGCGGCCGATTTATGCTGGCACCCTACACCGCTTGGCGGCAGTGGGGGGAGTCTACCGAAGCCGACACGCGCCCAGCCACTAAGGCCCCGACGGGATCTATTTTCAGCGGGATTTCAGCGAGAGTTTTAGCTCGGGAGGGTTGGTAGACTTGTCACTCTTGGCGAGCCCGGTGAGCCGCTTTGCTGTATGTACCACTCGCCGTAACCACCACTCCCTCCCTCTCATCCGCACCGCCAGGTACAACGCAGGTAGCTCACTCTGGAAGACCGTTCTGCGTACAACAGCGTCCTTAACTTTCACCGCGTTTCCTTATTCTTTTCTGCTTCTACACCCGGGTAATTATGTTGCCTTTCTCCCGGCCGAGCACAGATTGAGTGGTTTCCATCTATAGACTACCCGCGTCTTCCCTCAGCTCAGGTCGTATGGCGAGAAACGGATGATACCCGCTTCCGCGTTTTAGACCACCTTGGTGCACATATGGCTGGTACACAATATCAAGGAAACAAATGCGCCATTAACATGTATCTCTTCACGGCTTTAAGTGACGTGCAACATAATGTCATTGGGAGGGTGAGCATTCTAAGCCACCTTTGTGCATACATGGCCCACTTTCCATACCAAAGCACAGGGTGGCGTTAAGTAGACTTAGATAGAAACAGAAGATTCTGTAGTTATTGTTTGAATCGCGGAAAGCTAGTAGTGGAAGACGAATTCATTTTATAATGGTATGTCCTCTTTATGATAACATAACAACTCGGTATCTGAATTTGTCAAGGTCCAACCGAACAGGAATTTATAGATTTAATGTCAAGTCAGGAGAAAACCGTCTTAAGCAGTCAGATTGCTGCTTATGTTTACACCGCAATGAATGTACATTCCACCAGTATGTGAAGAGCGTTTTTTTAGTCGTTATTTTACTGTACTATGGGCCCGAGGCCTGAAGTAATAAAGCTATGAATTATTAAACTATTGCTGGCTAGCTGAGCCGGTGTATCTCCTGAGACAATAAGACTAGTGTGAACCGATGCTGACTCAGCGTCAATATCCTAATTCCTCATATCTACACTCAGGGATCCCGTCCCTATATACGCCAGAGAACACATGGGCCACGCCGAGTAGGTTTACCTCCTGAGACAAGGACAAGAGTGTGAATCGATCTCCACTCAGCGTCAATATCCTAACTTCCCATATCTACACACAGGGATCACACCCCTACATACGCGGGGGAATGGTCATGTGACTTCGAGGACTTCCTAGTTCCACATCTCAACTCGTCAATTGTTATAATCCGACTCGGCCATGTTTGGTCCTAATATCATCTTTTTGAAACGCTTTAACGACACAATTTAACTAGCCACACTTCGTTTGGAGACCCGGTTAAATTGTACTTGCGTAAACACAATAACGGACTACTTTTGTTCGTAAGTTCCATTATAGTAACCACACAGGGACAAACAACCCCATAGGATTTAAACATACATATTTCGGTACGCGGGCTGAGCGGGCAGACCAATAGGTCGTGGGTTTGAACCCTGGCCCCTGCAGTTTTGGGCTTAATTCATTCAACCCCTTTCCATGGTCCCGGGACAACATTCTGCCTTAATGTGTGCAAGCCTATAACACCCCTTTCATTATCATTAAATATATATTCATGTAGGTAAATGCGTAGTATTAGTAATGCAATCGGATACCTACCTCGCGTGCGGACTCTGATCAGGATCACAATCATTGGATCACTTGGGCGATAATGCACAATGAACTAAGTGTTGGTTAGCTGAGCCGGTGTATCTCGTGAGATAATGAGACTAGTGTGAATCGATGCCCACTCAGCGTCAATATCCTAACTTCTCATATCTACACACAGGGATCCCGTTCCTTTATACGTCAGGGAACAGTCAGGTGATTAAGTGATCTCGAGGACTTCCTAGTTCCACACCTTAACTCCTCCAATTGTTTTAATCCGGCTCGACCAGGAAAAAATGGAAAAAATCGCAGACACGATGATATCTATATGTTTGTTGCACGAGGAAGTCGCGCTGTATCAAGAGGATCATACCAAAACTTCGATACAATTTGTTTATTTTTTCGCTATGGCTCATATCGGAGATGGGAAGGTGAATATCTTACGCACTTCAGGCTTAAGACTTCAGGCTCACGACGCTCGAGATCAGATGTCACGATTATAGATGGCCGGAAATCGCTAAGACGCGTCATCAGGGGGGCGATTTACACTGATATCACATGGAACATTCATCAAGCGCGCGGCGTTTTGCGAAAGCCCAACCCACATTCATTCCTAGGACTCTGATCTACCCCGTTTACCAAATCCGTCCCTTCCTGGATCCGCGGATCCGCGACACATTACGAAGACACAAGCATTCTTCCTGGATCTGAAAGCGGCTACAATGTCTTATGTCATAGTTCGTGGTGTAGCAGGCTGCATATATATATAAGGGACGGACCATTTGACATCCAGAGGGGGAGGGGGTAGGTTTGTTTGTACAAATCAAATTTTGGCTGTGAGTAAAAGTGAACTATTGATGTGCCTGTTACGGAAAAAAGGTGTCCTCTATTTCCTAAAAGCAAAATCATGTCTTCGTACTATTAAACTAAACACATTGTGTTAATAAAAATAAATCAAGCCATCACAAGACCCCCATTGCTCTCCACATGCCCCAAAAAAGTCTAATCTCAAACAAATTTTTGACCTCCACCTAAAAAAGGCTCCCCCCTGGATATCAAATGTTCCGTCCCTCTATATCCATATAGCCCATCTATATAATTATATAGGCACACCATCAATACGTTCATTTGCCAGCGCTACTCTAACTGTATAGGTCATTGAGGACATTATCTCACAGGTACAACTGGCTCACGGAAAATCAATCCATAAATGGACAAAATGATCATTTTTAACGGCCATCTCAACCTCATATCACTGTGTGCCGAAATAGCGAGATCTACGCCCAGCATTAAGTTGTCGCATAACTAAACTGGCTGATAGCAGTAGCAAATGAAACGTATTGCCTCCAACCTCCGAGTCGTCGGCTTGACTAAGGGTTTTGCTGGCCGCGCATATTATGATTAAGATTTGCTTGGGTTTTGATGGCACTTTCAGTCTGTAAGGCTATATCGTGTCAACGGATATTATGAAATTATGAAGCATAGCTTCATATCCATGCAAACAGCCCGAACGATTTATTATAGTCATACAGCAAACGCTGCGTTCAGGTTATGACTGCGCTGGCCAATAAAAGTATGAGTCACTGCACTCAAAAGTCGGCCATGATATCACCGCATGCTCGCATTTGGTCCTAACATCATCTATTTAAAACGCGTTAACGACACAATTTAACGACCCACACTCCGTTTCGAGACCCGGTTAAATTGTACTTGCGTAAACACAACTACGCACTAGTTTTGTTCGTAAGTTCCATCATATCAACCACACAGGGACAAACCCCATAGGATTTAAACATACATATTTCGGTACGCGGGCTGAGCGGGCAGACCAATAGGTCGTGGGTTCCAACCCTGGTCCCTGCATTTTTGCTTATTGTTCATTCAACCCCTTTCCATCTTCCCGGGACAACATTCTGCCTTCAACACCTAAAACACACTTCAACGCCTAAAACACCACTTTCATTATCATTAAATATACATTCATATCAGGTTAATTCGTAGTATTAGTAATGCCATCAGATACCTACCTCGCGTGTAGACTCGGATCAGGAGCACCATAATTGGATCGACTGGGCGATAATGCACACTGAAGTAGTGGTGGTTAGCTCCAGTTTATCATGATAAACATTTTACATCCCTCTCGTCGGGAATTCGGGATTTTTTTTACTGTATCCACAACATCGTTACAAACGCGTCTCTCTGTTGGTTCAACCAGCTCCAGTGGTTCATGGCGGTGATATTTTCATATCGACCACTTATAGCCCGAGGAGTCAGACAGAATGGCCTACTTGGCTGTTGGCGCTGATGGCAGACTTGTCACTGTGCCGGCCGGCCGACCAAGCCAGCAGCCGAGCCCAGGGTAGCTGGCCGCAGTTTATGATAGCAATCCCACATTCACAACACAACCATTTACAATGTCACCCACCATGCTGGGGCTTTATAGCTGTGGGTACTGAAGGCAGGCAGACAGGCAGGCGGTCCATGTAAACGGTGAATGACGCCAGAAGATTGGTTGAATGTCGCGTGGTGGTAACAGAAATATGAAGATAAGATCAGTTTATGGTGGGTATAATCAGTCTGACTATGGAACATGGCTCCATATCCGTCTTGTCCTTTAGTCAGTTAACAACCCGACGCCAGAGCGTAATATTCCGCAATGACAACTTCACCTTCACCACATACAAACCTGGAACGCTGTATTTGTATGACGACATCCTGTCATGCGCACGTAAAAGAGTCACACATGACGAAACTCAATCTCCACGCTATTACATAGGGGGCGTTGTTGAAAAGCAAACATACGCATTCAGTTAGGCCCACGACCAAGCGGCGATCGGGCTGCCGGGGCCATTTTATTTGCACAGAATTAACACACCGTAACTGAGGTTTGTATTGAGCCACCTGGTCGCCGAGTGCAGGGAACGTGGCAAAAAGCAAGAAAAAATCAGCGCAACCTTGCATGTGATCTCACGGTGCTCGCTTCTTGGTAGAATGGGATTTTAGACAGGTTGACTACTTTTTCCGGTGACATCGCCACTGGACAAATGGCAAAGGAGGCAATGAGAGAAGAGACGCCAGCGTGATCAGAGCAGCTACTACCAGCGAGTTTAGTACAGCTGAACTTTGGCCCATCGGGAGAGCAGACAGGTCATCGTTACTGCGAGGGACTTGGGTGAAGGTTGCATAAAACACGTGCGTTTAACTAACGAACGTGACGACCAACTGATGTGACGCAATAAACCCGCCGATGTCACCTTGGCGAGTAGGGGACATGCTTGTCAACACGAAGCTTACAAGAGTAAAAACATTGTTTAAATAAGAACAATCGACCCTCCTGCCCACCGGTCCCGCCCCCTTTTCACATCGATACCTTATGCCACCATTGAAAACGCCTGGATGACGTCACAGAGGTGGTCGTTTTATTCATTGGCCTTGCCAACAGCCAATCAATACTGAGAAGGCGTGTCGCAGAGCACGTGCGCTGATCCCATGTTCGACAGCGCACGGTGGGTTTCGTCCAGATCGACACACACACACCAGGTTCCATCTTCATTCGAGCATCCTGGATTTATTTGACAGATTTATCATTTAATTTTCCCAGGATGCTGCTTGACAAGCTTTAACCCATTTCAGTGTGACGTTAAAGGGTAACCAATTGGTGGCTTTATCGTTTTAAGCGCACAAGTTTTCGTATTCAGATCATTTATAAGTTAGACAGTGTCGTGGGGGTGGGGGGAATCTGGGCTGATTGGTTAGTTGTATATTCAGGACGCTTTAACCACTTTTGGTCATATCGTGTCAATGGGAGAAGGAAGGGAGAGTGGAGCCATGTCCCCGGGGGGTAACCGCCTACTCTTTGCGAAGAAAGACATGGGATTTTTATCCTGCAACCACACAGACATGGCCACAGCGGGGCTCGAACCACAGATCCACGTGCCGTTAGGCCCTCAGGTGGACAGAACACTCAAGGCGAACCCTCTAGCCCACTGAGCTACCGGGCCGGCCCGGCTGACGTGGAAGTACCGGCCACCAGCATGTCAGTCCAGTGCGTGCGTGCCTGACGTCACGCCCCCTCAGGCCCCGGGGCACTGACCCCCCGCAGCTGTGGCTGGGGGCTAACAAAGGTCGCCCAATAATATTACCAGTCGGTAATAACCATAATAGAGACACTTAAGTTGTCAAATCATATCCAGTGCCAAATACATGCACCAGAAAATTCGATACGGAAAAGAAACTAATAATATCAAACCATATTTTTATCCGTGTTATTACAGATATTATTATTATTGTTAAGGTATTAGCTTATTACAGCCAACCCAGCGCATTGTTATAACAATAATTATATATAGAATATCTGTATCTTTTAATATAACTTTTTTTAATTATTATAACTGACACGGCTTATTTACACAGTACTACATTTTCAGCGTGTGGTAGCGAGCTGACAGTGATACTAAGGCCTACACCGAACACACCTGGCCAGTAACGGAGAGCCAGATCTATTTATTTGGACAGCAATGTACCTTTATGGACAACAGCGGCACTGGTGGAGGGGGGTGGGGGTGGGGGGCGATGGCCGGGGGACGGTTGGTTGGGGGGGGGGGGGGGGAGGGTCAGAGGAGGAGATTTGGGGCAGGTTCAGGGGCAAGTGGCATGGATTACGAAAGGAAAGGAAAGGGTCAAGCAAAGAGGGGACATACAGATCAACAGAACATAGAACAGACAGTAGGAGCGGGAAAAGAGTGGGGGGCGGAGCACTTGTTGGGCACGGGCGGGGATCGAGTGGGTGAGCGACGGTGGGGATAGGGAAGGGTGTGGATGGCGGGTGTGAGGGGTGACGGACAGACAGACAGACTGACTGACTGACGGGCTGCCGGCAGCTGCCGCAAGGTCCTAGTGTAAACACACCGCACCCGAGAACAGGGAACTTAGGGTCAGGTGAGCTTCTGTCCGACAGGGTGGGAGGGTGAGAGCGCCGGTGCACAAAAGTCATAGCAGACATCAAAACGCTCCTGATCTACAGATGTAAGCTGTTAGGCCGGAGGCATGATCACCTCAGGGGTGACCGTTCAAGCTTCCTCTTACATCTGATGACCCATCTGATGACCCCCCACCGGCCATGGGGCAAGGGGGAAGGCGTAGGATCATTTAGACAACACGACAGCAGGCCCTACACTCTGTATATATATATATATATATATATATATATATATATATATATATATATATATATATATACCTGCTATATAAGCAAGCCAGTATTGATATGTTTCATCTGCTTGTCGTCCATGGCTTAAATAGCACATGGTCTTCATAACGCTCGCGTAAGGTCACACCACCTTGCGGCAGATCATAACGTCCTCAGCGGGTCAACAGAGCGGGTAATCGATACATCTGACATTGTGGGGTCATAACCCTGAACTACGGGTCATAAATACCCCGAGCGGGTCATAATTTAGCACAGCAGGTTAATCGGAACCCGTCGTCGGCCTGCATGTACTAGACACCGAAAAACAATGTTTGCAGCGATAGAGTTATCTATGATGTGTAGGAGGGTTATTTGACCTTCAACCGCCCACGCCGCGGCTACGGAAACATCGAGACTCCCATTTGCCCATGCATATGGCACCATATCTTGCAACAGGGGCGGCGTGCTACCCCCCCCCCCCCCCCCCGCCCCAACCACCAGAAGCCGATATGGGGCCAGACACGGAGTCTGCCCAGGTGGGTAGCACCATAGTTACAGCATCCCGAGTCTGGTAGAGGCCCACCATCCGCCCCCCCACCCCCTCCACAAACCACACTACCCCCACAACCCCGCCCGCGCGCCGAGCCAACGCGCCGCCACGGGCGGAGGAGAAAATTTTCCCATCCCAGCGATAACATCGGACGACTGAACATTCTCTCCGGCAAGGGACTTGTTTAGGGTGAAGGGAGAAGGGAGGTAAGGGCAATGGAAGAGAGGGGGGTGGGCTACGGGAGAGGGAGGGAGGGGGGTGGGTGACGGGAGAGGGAGGAAGGGGGCGACGGGAAAGGGAGGGGGGGGGGGGGTCAGGAGCCAGGGGGAGCAGGATTCCTGCAGTAACAACCTCCATGATGTCTGATCGACGGTGATAGCCGTTACACCAGGCTAAAGCCACGGAATCTGCATGAAAATAACCAGTCGGTTCGCAACACGGACAATCATGTTTTTATTAGTCACGGCTTGCAGCGAGAGGACGTTATACGGGGAATCTATATCACACAGGCACTGGATACCCCCAGGGTGGGTGTGTATGTGGGTGTGAGGGGGGGGGGCGGTGGTCTGCCCTCTAACTCTGTTACCCAGACATCGAATCAACAAACACTACTCGTCAGTCGGCAGTCCTAGCTCAGCGTTGGCGAGCGAGGCCCAAACATAAAACATTTATAGATGATATCGGATCATATTGCTTCAAGTAGAAAAAGGGAACCAAAAAGCAGTATCTGCTGATTAAAGCAAAGCAGTAACTGGGACCATTTCTAAAACTACCTTTTACACGAAAGATATTTACCATTAAAATATATCTAATAGAGACATATTTTAACGTATCACTGCCTCGATATCCAAATTACCTCCCCCTCCAAATACCCTAGTGATACCCCGGGCGGATGGGTGGCTGGGGATGGGGAAGGGGGGAGGGGGCAGAGGCGGCTGGGGCAGATATCTTCCCAGCGTTCGGTCAGCGGTCAGTTGATCCGAATATTTTATTGGATAATCTGTCGTATGCGTGTTAAGCGGTTGTACTTTGTGGGCCAGGACCTGGGCCTAGATTGGCCGCGCTTCGAGGCCCAGTAATTGAACATTAAAAGGCCCAGCCCTGGGAATTAAAACATATCCGCGTCAGTCCCGTGCCCTTAGTCACCATGGATACACCCACTGCATCCCTTACCCCCATCACCCTGCACACCCCACCCACCCCTCGCCTCACGCGCCTCAGCGTGCATGCCCTGGACGTCTTCCCAGGCACCACCACGGGTCGGGCGCAGATGGGACCCCAGCCGGGGACCCTGGCAATCCACGCCCACACCTACCCACCCTCACCATCCACACCCACCAACCAACCCTCACCATCCACACCCACCTACCAACCCTCACCATCCACACCCACCTACCAACCCTCACCATCCACACTCACCCCCGACTCCACTTCCACCCCTAAGGAACATTTCCTTTTTTCCGCATCACACACCAGCTCCCCCTTATACCTCCGCCCCCCCCCCCCCCCTCCGCCGATTACCAATGTTGCCAATGCCAATCCAGTCTACCCCGCCCCTCCGCTTCCCGTTTCATCGAAGATGCTTCTCAGTTTTCCCCCCTTTTCTATTATTAACATCATTTTTTTTCACCAACCCCTACTCTTCTCCTTACCAATATCCCATCCCGGTGTCTCAAGATTCTGACCTTCCCTTTCAAACTCCAATGACAAATAAATCCCCATCAAATTGCCACCAATCCCCCTCCCCAACAGACCCAGCCTCTGTCCCACGCGACGAGGACACACCTGACGACATCGGATGCGCGAGTCTACCATAAACTCCCAATAAAGCGCCGAGCGCGCGACGGAAGTAAACCCTGGAGAAAGTCCCAAGCGCGCGACGGACGTAAACCCCCGATATACGGCCAAGCGCGCTCAGGTATCAGTCACATTAATGGCCCATAAGGCTTACCTTACGCGACCTGCGCGCACCCCGGATAAAGACTGTATTGTGCCCCGTGGAGGTTATAAGCCGGACTATATAGTCTATAGGTCTCTATGAATGGCGTGCTTTCTGGGGGCACGGAAGGGGGAAGTGGTCGAGAGGGGGGAGGCGGGTGGAGGAGGCGGGGGGGGGGGGGGGGTATGGGTACTTGATACTGTGCCGATGACCGATTTTACCAATGTACAAGGCCGCTGCCCCTGGATGTCACAGCAATATGTACCATATCTCCTGGGACAATATCGTTGAACCCCTTGAGCTGGTCTAGATCTGCAGGTATAGGTTCTTCGGCTGTCATGGCCGGGACTGATAAGACCAACCATTCAGTATATAGCATCGATGTGAAACCTCTAATTGTTCATAAGCTACGTATGTTCGCAGGTGCTAACCATGAATGCTTCATGACTTATGGTCTCGCATTAGTGGCATCAACAATGGTCCATTTTTCCTCGATCACAATCTCGTAAATATTCATGAGGCATTCCGAATGGCGTCATGTGATATTCAGGGCTGACTAGCACCCTAAATTGTGATTAGCTGATTCAGTAGAGCAGCGGTTGCTTTCGCACGCTATTTGACGAAAAACCTAGAAAATACCGAAACATAAATATGTGTGGCGGGAAAGCTCTATGAAAAGGACGTCAGGAATTGTCCCCCATAATGACTAACTAAATATATAGTACAAAAAAATCATACTGCAGAGGGCGGGGGAGGGGGTGGGGCAACAGAGCGAAAGATTTGTGGGCAAAGAATTCTATTCTATAGTATGCGTAGCGTGCACAGAAGGCGAAAACACGTCATGTCATTCCATTTACCTAAGTGACACACGTCACCCAGCGTTCTCTTGTGACCTTGACTCCGACAAGGACGAGCAGATCCCCCAGGCCTACAGCAACCCCCACTCGGCGAAACACCATTATCCTTTTTCTCGAGTAATGTGACAATTATACTAACCCACTTCCCATACCAGGTTGGCTTACGTACGTTTGGCAGATGGGCGGGACTACTGAGGTCAAGGTCGCAGCTAGGGGCGACACGATACTGATGACGCCAAAGTTCAGGGAGACCCGCGACATTTAACATTTTTATGTTAAGAGACAGAGGAGATTAAACAGCTTTCTTCTGGGACTTGGTGTGGCATTAACGCCCACTCAGGGCACTTAATTCCATGTAACAAGAAAGTTTCAATTTATTAGTCGAATAAAGTCATTCACCAATAAGGAACACTTGCGTGGACCAACATTTCGTTTTTTTCCTCCAAGTGGATTGTCGTCAAAATCTCGTGTAGGTCCTTATCAATTAATAAATTAACCGTTTCAAAGGTCTGCATTACAAATAGATACACATATGATTCCAAATCTAAATATAATTTTAAATATAACTACATGTATACGTGACTAAATAAAACTGCCCCGCCCACTCTCAGAGAGAGAGAGAGAGAGCCAGAGATACAATGCGTCCCGTGGCAGTGATTCATGGCATTTGAGAGCCACCCACCGGGCCGGCCCTTCGCTCTAGTATGATATATACCAGTGTTTCTCCGGATCCGGAACAAACAGCCGCGCGGTCCGGATCACGTACACCGCTCGATCGGGCTACCGGAATCAGGTGATTTATTGATGTCTGCCGATCGGGAAAATGTCAGGCTAGTTTGGGCCACACCCCGGTACACACCGGTACCCCCACACCCCGGTACATACCGGTACCCCCACGCCCTCACTCCACCCACCAGGTCCACCCCGTAGGTCAGCCCCACGGTGCCCCTCCCCCCTACACCTCATCCCCCTACACCCGGCCCGCCCGTCTGCCACACCCACCATGTCTACCCCTCCGATGAGTCACCCGTCGTTCACCCAGAGAATATTGAGAGAACCTGTTTCATGGTGAAGTTATGTCGGCTGATCAAACCAACTTCCACTTCTAGTATTTAATGTGTGACGCGTGGGGGCCCGGGGCGGACGGGGTGGGGGCGTAGGGAAGGGGGTGGGGCGCGGGGAAGGGGGTGGGGCGCGGGGGAAAGGGGGTGGAGAGCGCCGTCAAACGGGAGACGCCTCAAGGTTAAAATTTACTAAAGATATTCAGTGAGGAGGTGTCTCCCCCCCCGATTTTCCGGGCTTAACATGCTCAAGGTGGTGGCGGCATCTACAGGCGTTATAAATCACCAATCAGTGAACCCATGAAACCGACTCAACGAAACCACGCCTCCATTTCTACCAGTTCTTGCAACTTCGTAAAAAAAGTGTACATCGTATATACATATGCAAGGACAAACGAAGTCATACATATCTGTACTAAACTGGAAAAAAAACCCCACATGTATACGCTCAAACGCGCACGCCAGCAAGAGGCTATGACGTCATCGACTGAGCGATAATTTTTTTTCAACAATGCGGCTGCAGAAACGAGCGCAGCGGTTACCATGGCAACGGAAAACTTAAGCCACCTGGATAAGCATGGAAGCGATGATTCAAGGCGAGCCGAATATCCGCGGGTTTGGATGGTTCACACAGGCGAGCCTTGCCTAACTTCCTCACATCGGGGACGGATACCGAACTGAGCCCCCAATACGCTCTCCCAAATATACCACCCACGCAAACTCTCCTCAGGCGAAGAGTGAATATCAGCAAAAAATGAAACTAGCAAACAAAATATGATCGGCTAGACTAAACCAATGCAGTAGAGGTCTATAGGCAGAGATAACGTGTACAGTGGCATAGGGATGGGTGGCGTAGTGTATCCTTGTGGAGACTGCACATTGTTTGTTGCATCAACTGATAATATGATTTTCAAGATGGATGGATGGCTAGATGGATAGACGGATGGGCGGATGAATAAATGGATGGATGGAGGGATGGAGGGATGAAGTGGGTCAAGGAACCTCCCGGGGCAACGGCATTATGATTGGCTAGAAGAGACTTGCTAGCGCCATCTTTAGATTAATTTGATTATGAAGAGTGGATCAGCCAGCATTCACTAGTCTTCAGCCATACACATTCTTGCAGCACATGGAAGGCTACACGCAACCCCCCCCCCCCCCCGCCCCCATTCCTACCGGCCCGCGTTCCCCACATACAACAACCCCCATCTCACCCCTCCTCTCCTGGTCGCCTCTTTCGCGATGTCTGAGGCTTGAATAATTTGACGTCCATGTTACCAGGACGAGCGATAATAGAGAGGCCACAACGTTAACACAACAAAAAAAGTCACAGACAGGACAAGAGGAGGACCACAGCTAATAAACCGTGGGCAGCCCCATAAAACCCGACCGAGCCAGAGAGCCATAGGCTCGCAATACACGCAAACAAGAAATACCCTCAGCGATAATTCTACCGGACAAGAAATACCCTCAGCGATAATTCTACCGGCCAAGAGATACCCTCAGCGATAATTCTACCGGACAAGAAATACCCTCAGCGATAATTCTACCGGACAAGAGATACCCTCAGCGATAATTCTACCGGACAAGAGATACCCTCAGCGATAATTCTACCGGACAAGAAATACGCTCAGCGATAATTCTACCGGACAAGAAATATCCTCAGCGATAATTCTACCGGACAAGAAATATCCTCAGCGATAATTCTACCGGACAAGAAATACCCTCAGCGATAATTCTACCGGACAAGAAATACCCTCAGCGATAATTCTACCGGACAAGCAATACCCTCAGCGATAATTCTACCGGACAAGAAATACCCTCAGCGATAATTCTACCGGACAAGAGATACCCTCAGCGATAATTCTACCGGACACGAAATACCCTCAGCGATAATTGTACCGGACAAGAGATACCCTCAGCGATAATTCTACCGGACACGAAATACCCTCAGCGATAATTCTACCGGACAAGAAATACCCTCAGCGATAATTCTACCGGACAAGCAATACCCTCAGCGATAATTCTACCGGACAAGAAATACCCTCAGCGATAATTCTACCGGACAAGAGATACCCTCAGCGATAATTCTACCGGACACGAAATACCCTCAGCGATAATTCTACCGGACACGAAATACCCTCAGCGATAATTGTACCGGACAAGAAATACGCTCAGCGATAATTCTACCGGACAAGAAATATCCTCAGCGATAATTCTACCGGACAAGAAATATCCTCAGCGATAATTCTACCGGACAAGAAATACCCTCAGCGATAATTCTACCGGACACGAAATACCCTCAGCGATAATTCTACCGGACACGAAATACCCTCAGCGATAATTCTACCGGACAAGAAATACCCTCAGCGATAATTCTACCGGACAAGCAATACCCTCAGCGATAATTCTACCGGACACGAAATACCCTCAGCGATAATTCTACCGGACAAGAGATACCCTCAGCGATAATTCTACCGGACAAGAAATACCCTCAGCGATAATTCTACCGGACAAGAGATACCCTCAGCGATAATTCTACCGGACACGAAATACCCTCAGCGATAATTCTACCGGACACGAAATACCCTCAGCGATAATTGTACCGGACAAGAAATACGCTCAGCGATAATTCTACCGGACAAGAAATATCCTCAGCGATAATTCTACCGGACAAGAAATATCCTCAGCGATAATTCTACCGGACAAGAAATACCCTCAGCGATAATTCTACCGGACAAGAGATACCCTCAGCGATAATTCTACCGGACACGAAATACCCTCAGCGATAATTCTACCGGACACGAAATACCCTCAGCGATAATTCTACCGGACAAGAAATACGCTCAGCGATAATTGTACCGGACAAGAAATACCCTCAGCGATAATTCTACCGGACAAGAAATACGCTCAGCGATAATTCTACCGGACAAGAAATATCCTCAGCGATAATTCTACCGGACACGAAATACCCTCAGCGATAATTGTACCGGACAAGAAATACCCTCAGCGATAATTCTACCGGACAAGAAATATCCTCAGCGATAATTCTACCGGACAAGAAATACCCTCAGCGATAATTCTACCGGACACGAAATACCCTCAGCGATAATTGTACCGGACAAGAAATACCCTCAGCGATAATTCTACCGGACAAGAAATATCCTCAGCGATAATTCTACCGGACAAGAAATACCCTCAGCGATAATTGTACCGGACAAGAAATACCCTCAGCGATAATTCTACCGGACAAGAGATACCCTCAGCGATAATTCTACCGGACAAGAAATACGCTCAGCGATAATTCTACCGGACAAGAAATATCCTCAGCGATAATTCTACCGGACACGAAATACCCTCAGCAATAATTCTACCGGACACGAAATACCCTCAGCGATAATTGTACCGGACAAGAAATACCCTCAGCGATAATTCTACCGGACAAGAAATATCCTCAGCGATAATTCTACCGGACAAGAAATATCCTCAGCGATAATTCTACCGGACAAGAAATATCCTCAGCGATAATTCTACCGGACAAGAAATACCCTCAGCGATAATTCTACCGGACAAGAGATACCCTCAGCGATAATTCTACCGGACAAGAAATACGCTCAGCGATAATTCTACCGGACAAGAAATATCCTCAGCGATAATTCTACCGGACAAGAAATATCCTCAGCGATAATTCTACCGGACACGAAATACCCTCAGCGATAATTCTACCGGACAAGAGATACCCTCAGCGATAATTCTACCGGACAAGAAATACGCTCAGCGATAATTCTACCGGACAAGAAATATCCTCAGCGATAATTCTACCGGACAAGCAATACCCTCAGCGATAATTCTACCGGACAAGAAATACCCTCAGCGATAATTCTACCGGACAAGAGATACCCTCAGCGATAATTCTACCGGACACGAAATACCCTCAGCGATAATTCTACCGGACACGAAATACCCTCAGCGATAATTGTACCGGACAAGAAATACGCTCAGCGATAATTCTACCGGACAAGAAATATCCTCAGCGATAATTCTACCGGACAAGAAATATCCTCAGCGATAATTCTACCGGACAAGAAATACCCTCAGCGATAATTCTACCGGACACGAAATACCCTCAGCGATAATTCTACCGGACACGAAATACCCTCAGCGATAATTCTACCGGACAAGAAATACCCTCAGCGATAATTCTACCGGACAAGCAATACCCTCAGCGATAATTCTACCGGACACGAAATACCCTCAGCGATAATTCTACCGGACAAGAGATACCCTCAGCGATAATTCTACCGGACAAGAGATACCCTCAGCGATAATTCTACCGGACACGAAGTACCCTCAGCGATAATTCTACCGGACAAGAAATACCCTCAGCGATAATTCTACCGGACAAGAAATATCCTCAGCGATAATTCTACCGGACAAGAAATATCCTCAGCGATAATTCTACCGGACAAGAAATACCATCAGCGATAATTCTACCGGACACGAAATACCCTCAGCGATAATTCTACCGGACACGAAATACCCTCAGCGATAATTCTACCGGACAAGAAATACCCTCAGCGATAATTCTACCGGACAAGCAATACCCTCAGCGATAATTCTACCGGACAAGAGATACCCTCAGCGATAATTCTACCGGACAAGAGATACCCTCAGCGATAATTCTACCGGACACGAAGTACCCTCAGCGATAATTCTACCGGACAAGAAATACGCTCAGCGATAATTCTACCGGACAAGAAATATCCTCAGCGATAATTCTACCGGACAAGAAATACCCTCAGCGATAATTCTACCAGACAAGAAATACCCCCAGCGATGATTCTACCGGACAGTACAAGTTACGTAACCAAGCCGACGAGCTTCATCAGTTTCCATGCCAGGGCGTTGAGGCCTGCCACCTTCATGACCTTTGAGCGGCCTATCCATAGGCTTAGACGGACATTGCTGTGTGACCCTGCTGCGGTGATGATATGCCTGATATGTGAAGCGATCTCCAGACTCTCTACCCAGAAGGGGAGTCTCGTTTGCAAATCCAGTCGTTAGATGGCGAACTCGCATGTTAAGGCGATATTCTAAGACTCAGCTGAGCGAAGCCTTGTCATTACAATACGGATTCATGATGCTGCACTATAATACGGAGTCTCAAGCCAGAATCGGAAGACAACAACGATGCCCTCCGCAGGGACGTTGGTTGGATGCTGATGGTACTAACCACCGAACAACAGCAGAAATGAAACGAAATGAAATGGGCTAAGGAGCATCCCGGAACAATGAAATGGGGTTGGACGAAACTCCAGATCAGCTTACAGGGTTCGAACCCACGACCTGTTGACATGCAGCACGACACTTTGGAAAGTACAGCGAGTCTTTTGAAGTTCAGCGTTTCAGCGTGTCTCCACAAATAAATTCACATGCTTGCACACAAATATATATAGCGGGTTGGTATGGCCCTTTTGAGTGTCGATGGTGGCTCGTACAACAAGAAGTAGTCTTTTCTCAGCTCGTTCTGTCTGATATTTAGTGGTAGCAGACAGTTTAAGGTTTTCCACATGGGGCAGACAGCCACAACTACCAAACTGGCTCCTCGCGCACAGTTCCTGTATTATCTTACCAGGTTGCTGACGTCAGCGGCTGGTGGTTCGAAAGCGACCGAGGCAGGGGGAGGGGGGTTGGAGGGAAGTAGAGGGGGTTAGAATGGGGCGGGGAAGGGGTTTGAAGGGGACGATGGATGGGGGGGCGGGGGCGTAAAGGTGTAATTGCGAAGATATATAAATATGGAACCGCAACAATGCACATGGTGGAAAAAAATCTTGATGCCGGGCAAATTTATCAGGAAACATAAATTGTGAACTGGAGCTAATGTTTCAGGATATATATATAAATTATTAACATCGTGAAGGCCAACATAGAGCGAATTAGTTTTTTCACATATATGTGCGTGTATTACCATAAAAAACAGGAATGCGGAAGGCAACATACCCTCAACGATAATTCTACCGGACAAGAAATACCCCCAGCGATGATTCTACCGGACAGTACAAGTTACGTAACCAAGCCGACGAGCTTCATCAGTTTCCATGCCAGGGCGTTGAGGCCTGCCACCTTCATGACCTTTGAGCGGCCTATCCATAGGCTTAGACGGACATTGCTGTGTGACCCTGCTGCGGTGATGATATGCCTGATATGTGAAGCGATCTCCAGACTCTCTACCCAGAAGGGGAGTCTCGTTTGCAAATCCAGTCGTTAGATGGCGAACTCGCATGTTAAGGCGATATTCTAAGACTCAGCTGAGCGAAGCCTTGTCATTACAATACGGATTCGTGATGCTGCACTATAATACGGAGTCTCAAGCCAGAATCGGAAGACAACAACGATGCCCTCCGCAGGGACGTTGGTTGGATGCTGATGGTACTAACCACCGAACAACAGCAGAAATGAAACGAAATGAAATGGGCTAAGGAGCATCCCGTAACAATGAAATGGGGTTGGACGAAACTCCAGATCATGCTTACAGGGTTCGAACCCACGACCTGTTGACATGCAGCACGACACTTTGGAAAGTACAGCGAGTCTTTTAAAGTTCATCGTTTCAGCGTTTCTCCACAAATAAATTCACATGCTTGCACACAAATATATATAGCGGGTTGGTATGGCCCTTTTGAGTGTCGATGGTGGCTCGTACAACAAGAAGTAGTCTTTTCTCAGCTCGTTCTGTCTGATATTTAGTGGTAGCAGACAGTTTAAGGTTTTCCACATGGGGCAGACAGCCACAACTACCAAACCGGCTCCTCGCGCACAGTTCCTGTGTTATCTTACCAGGTTGCTGACGTCAGCGGCTGGTGGTTCGAAAGCGACCGAGGCAGGGGGAGGGGGGTTGAAGGGAAGTAGAGGGGGTTAGAATGGGGCGGGGAAGGGGTTTGAAGGAGACGATGGATGGGGGGGCGGGGGCGTAAAGGTGTAATTGCGAAGATATATAAACATGGAACTGTAACAATGCACATGGCGGAAAAAAAATTTGATGCCGGGCAAATTTATCAGGAAACATAAATTGTGAACTGGAGCTAATGTTTCAGGATATATACATAAATTATTAACATCGTGAAGGCCAACATAGAGCGAATTAGTTTTTTCACATATATGTGCGTGTATTACCATAAAAAACAGGAATGCGGAAGGCAACATAATGGGGAAAATAATTTGTCCCACTGCCAACACAATTGGCGCAAAATGACTTGCGGGTGGCGTAGACAATGGATCAATGAAATACGTCGTGTCCCGACCGGTTCGTCGTGTTCAGTAATGTTTTTCCAATAATACAATATTCATACAATCTGGCTCCTGGTGAGACTTCCACGTGTAATTCTAACGGATAAACCCGGGTGTCATTATTAACAGGGCTCTGGAAGGAGTAAATGGCGACAGGGGACACAGGCCTATTTGAAAAATCGACATTCGACATTGACATTGACCCCCGAATTCCGACACTGCGGATCTGAAAATCGACATCGACACAGATAGTGGCAAATTAGAAAAAAAACGACTCTGAACTTTAGCCAAAAGCGACACGGAACCACGTGATAAATTGACATTCGACACTGAATTTATTTTGGAAAAATTGACACTGGACGCTGGCCTCCCCCCCCCCCCAATGTTTTATCCCACCTTGATGCACACACTACCGTGGGCTACAGCGGGCCAAGGAACGAACAACTTGGACAATGCGAGGAAAGGATGAAACCGCTGCTCCAGCCACTAATTGGGTTAGATTCAGTTGAGCCCGCAACATGTTGGTCTGCAGTTGACAGTACACGTTAGCCTAGCTTTCCCTTCCCCCCGTATTTCCTAACATGGGACTAAACCCGGCCAAGGGATCTCCAGGGATGATAAAATAAAATTCACGTAAAGCCACCTTCCGGCTGAGACAGACGGCAATATAATAGTGCTTGCGGCCCAGACCACTCCACAATAGGACTGTACGTACAGTCACTTCGGGATCTTATCGAGACCCCACGAGACAGGGATACCTATGCTCTACGTCAATGCCTAGCATCAACGGCCTGTACGTGCTGCCTACATTCTGGTTGTTTGCCTTCACTCGCCTCACATACAAGATCGGCTAAAGCTGTCCTTGGAAGCACAAATAACCACTGAAGTTATGTGCATATCCGAATTATAACCATCCGAGTAGATTTATGTAATGTATGAGCGGTTAGCCAGTTGATCAACCAGAATGCGGTTGTCTCATGAGTGACTGTCAGTGTCAGGCGATCTAACGTGCTGCGCGGGGTTTTCCATGTCGTATAACGTAATAATCATCATGACGCGCGTGTCTGCGCGCGGTATCTATGGTTACGTAACAACGCTCCTTATATGAACTGAGCAGGCGAGGACGATGGGGCTCCGTTTGTCGTAGAACTGTAAACATCGATGATTTGGCTCAAAATACAACGCTTCCAACAGTCTCATCGAACGGATCACATGCATTATGGAGAGATAAATGTCTTATCTTTAATTATATTATGATTTCATAGTTAGCCATGCCTGGACCAAAGCAAACAAAAACATAGTTTCACACCCACTCGATTCTTCACGCACAAACCGCGCAGCCGGCCGGTTTCCAACACTAAAACATTGACTACAATGAGTGCGAGTCATGCAGTTGCAGCAAGGCACCAGCGTGATGCGTACTCGTTTTAAGAGCACGTGTTTTTTTGTTGGTCCCCAAAAGACCTAAACCGGAAATAGAACCCGCGAGAACTGTACAGCCCTATGCCGGCCCCTGTCCCAGCCATGAGACAAGCGTATCCTGGGAGTCCTGAATGTTGACGTCCACCCGCTTGCTGGGGCCGGAGCGCTTACCCTGAGCGGGTTAGAGCGCTCGCCTTGAGTGCTCTGGTCAACTGAGAGCCTAAAGCCCCGTTCACACGATGCGATTTGTCGTAAGTTTGGGCCCTTGCCACAAATGTTACGACAAACCTGACGACCAAACTGCCGACAATTCGAAACTTTCTGAAATAGGACATGCTCTAAAACTTGCGACAAGTCGGAAGAACTCAGGGAGCCTCAACCAATCAGCGCCGGGCATGACGTGACGTCATGTTTGTAAACGACTTCCAAGATGGCGACCAACAAGAAAGGGAAGCTTGACACCACGCTCAATATTGAGGAAACCGAGATGTTTGTTGGGCTTGTGCGAGACAACCAAGTCTTGTGGAATTCATCATCCCCCGTATACTTGAAGTCCGGTATGCGGAACTTGGCCTTGAAAGCCATAGCCGCGAAAATTGGCAGAAACTGGTAGGGGGTGCAGGGTTGGAATGTGTGATCTCTGGATATGACAGGGTAGGAGAGTCTTCTATTGTAATGAAAGTATAAATAAAAAGTTGGGATAAATTAGTCATGTAGGCGCAAATAAGCACTAAGGGACTATTATCTGCTAGAGATAGCTTTATAATTTTTAGTCGAGTGACGAAGGCCAACCCATTCCACCCTGGAGTCAGGTCGCTTAACCCACGCTGTGCCGGCTTTGCGCCATCTGGATGTGCTCACTTGGGTGACATGTACCAGTTAACCAGGGCAGGGGGTCAGAAGGCCCTGTCACGTGACTACCTGGTCGTGTCAGCCTGTCTAAAGTTGTGTCTGACCGTGTGAACCGTCATCAGACTGAAGTTTCGACCGATCGTAAAGACCGGCGTAAGATTTCTCGCATCGTGTGAACGGGGCTTAACGGTACAGGGATCGGTGGTTCGAGCCCTGCTGTGGCTATGTATGTTTGGTCGTAGATCAAAAGATCCCATGTTCTTCTTCGCCAAGAGTAGGGGGTTACCCCTGGGGACATGGCCCCACTCTCCCTTCCTTCTCCCATTGACGCGACATGACCAAAGTGGTGGGCGTCTACCGGCCTTCCGTCCCTGGGGGTCCAACCTCACACCGTTTAATAATGCCATACATGTCCCCGTATAATATTTATAATAGAGCGCCGCCATCCTCTCCCTGCCACATATACCCTCCACTCCCTGTAATTGCTTACCCTGGCACCCTGCTCTTCATCCCTCCTTTCCTCGGGCTCTCGTATACCCCATCCGGCCATTCTCTTGCGCCCTTCTTCCCCAGGCTCCCCCCCCCCACACCCCCTCACCCTCCCAATTCCTGCCCCGGCCCAAGGAGCCACCGCTCCGTACAGCTGGACCCAGCGCTCCACCAGACCACACTGGACGCCGCAACAGACCCGATGATGGATGACCTTGACATTAGAGAAAGGCGTGTCCACTTCCTCCTCTTAGTCGGGAGAGACGGAACAGGTCGACCTCGCGGCATCCTAACCCAACAGTCACCCACCCACATCAGTCGCCTGGATCAGCCTGGCCGTCGCCACCCCCAGCACTGTAATTCACCCCATGAAACGCCCATCTCGGGATTAAACGTTAAAAAACCATCAAGTCTGCCATAGCCACATCATATGACACATATAAAATCACACAGATAATATATAAAGATTTATAACATATATAAAACATGGAGTATCTGCCATACATATATATATCTATATATATATCCGATCTCGGGCGAAATGACCAGTAGGATAGCCGTTGTTTACCACACTGGCTGTGTTATATAAATAGCACAAAGTGATCGATTTAAGGTCATTAATCGCCCCCACAGGGCACGGTGGCCCACCCGGCCTCTACTCTACTATGACCGCCCCACCCCCTCCCATCCCATCCGCCCCAGGACCGCTTACCCACCTCCTCCCCCACCCCTAACCCCCCACCCTCTCGAACCCGCCCTCCCCCGGGCGAGCAGGAGGTCCAGGGTGATTCCATTAACACATCGGGGTTCCTGGCCCATCCAAGCCAGCTCCCGATGAACCAAGTCAGAGGGCCAAGAAATCAATATGCAGGCTGACCGGCAGAGACGGCCCACATTTAACAGGGGAAGTAATATCTCCGCTGCCAAGTGGGGATTCACATACACGTATATATGCAGGCACGGTCCTATTATGATGTGGTTGCGAGT